>CM031240.1:28857865-29093308 GCA_018340775.1 Taxus wallichiana var. yunnanensis | reverse complement strand
CATTGTACTTCGTTCAGTTAATATTATTTATTATCTTCTTCACTTGTAATTTTTGATCAATTTATGATTAAAGGGTTCAAACCTTCTTATATGATGTGCTTCATGGCTACTAAATGGCTTGAATTTTCGATCGACCTTCTATAAATTGTTTTCTTGTTTTCAAGAAAATGGTCAAAAGATCATTTTGAGTATTCTTGCGATCGTAAATTTACCTCTTTCTTTATGGAAACTACATAACCAATCTCGAGTTCCATTGTATTTATCTTTCTTCTGCACATTTTCCTAGTTTAATTCAAGCTTCCCATTGTAGTACTTTCCCTCTATTATTTGTCATTGCATTTCCCTAACCTCTTGGACTCACGTGGACACAGACTAAAGATAAAAAAAAAGGGGACCCAGTACTACCACAGTAGTTCTACTTCTCGTGACCAGGTTGGAGTTATTATTTTTTCCTTAATTTCTTCAAAAAAATATTTAAGATTGTATGCACATTATCAAATAGAGTGAAGATCTTTCCATAGTTAAAATCATTTTCAAAAATCATAATGAGGTCGATTTGTTTAGAGGAGTAAGGTGTGCCAAGGATTTCTTCTCTTCTTTTATCAGAGAGAGAGGACAGGAGAAAAAAAGTTATCAAATGAAAGATTCTGGCTTAATCAGTGTCAAGGAGAGAGTCATCAAATCCATAGACTACAGGATCCTGTTGTTATTTTTTAGGAGACTGGAAGAAAATCTAATGAAGACTCGTTTTTTATCGCCCTAAGATAGAATAGAGGTTCCAATATAGAGATGCATAGTTAGTGAGGAAACCATTTGGTTCAAATGATATTTCCTCTTTGCATAGAAAGTGAAACAGAGGTACAGGAGAGTGATGAAAGTCGAGCTTGGAGAGATTTAATAAGAGAGAAAGAAAATTAATCATACTTTGTTATACATAAATATGTATGATATATGACAAGATCTTTAAATATCTACTAGCATTAGTAAAAATTTCATGTATGTTACTTCCATCAGAGATTGCCAGAAATTTCACAACATAGATTATTCTTGTAGTCTCACTAAAATTGGGTTGTGGGTTGAAGGCTCCATAAGTCGAGCTAGATATTTTGATTCATGACCATCCATGATCTGTGACTAAATCATGGAGTTACGTAAATTCTCCATTAGTTCCATAATTTGAAGCTTGTTAAACACCTGAGTGGTTTCAGGGGCAATCGAACTCCATCTTGTCAAAGTCAGGACATTGTCTTAATATCTTGAGAAAATCTAACTATTCAAAGGAATTTTATAATATCACGGCCGATAAGGCCTATGAGTTCTGGACTACCTACAGATAGCCAGATTTTCAATCATCTACATGCATGCCATCCTCAGGTTATGTACAAATTACTAAGAACATACGGTTTCAATCCTACAGGGCTGACTCGAATATGCGATACAAGTTTTTAATCAAAGATATTGACATAAAAGATTCAAGGAAGGGAAATTAGCTTCCGTACATCAATACTATTACCGCTAGATATCATATCACAATTGAACACAACGTAGCAACTAGAAGTTCAGCAGACCCTTGCATGTTTTGGACGAATCCGCCAATTAGATCACTGATTTCCGTGAAGCCAAATGTGTTCATGACCACCATCACAGACAGATTTATAGAGGTTCCATTGGTTTCCCACGATAGTGTCACAACCAATGATCAAAGGATATCAAGTAGAGGGCTTCGATGATTGCATGGAATCTCCATTATTCTAGCCATCTGTTATTTCTAAATTCATCCATCTTAACCCATCCCATGTTGGGGACTAGGCTTTCGCTCACACTTGATGATCAAGATCCCATTATCAATGTGATTTGGTACATATACATAGAAAGATTGCCTTGATAACCTACCCATACCATGTTTATGCACAATTTCATCCCACTTCCATATTTCTCTTATCATCCGGCCATCCATTTTTCCACACATCAAGATGCCTCTGCAACACGACCTCGTGATGATCTAGAGGTCCATATAGAGGAAATATGTTTCCTAAACTGCTCCCAAAGATCGATACAATGATGGGAACTTTTTTTTCGAGAGCTTTCGTCTTAATTATTCGAATGTCAAAATGGAGTCCGTATGCACATCTCGGTATCGGTTGTCAAAGTTTGGTCAGCAATTTGGTCAACATTGGTCAACCAAAAATGTATGATTTCTAAATTATCTAATGCCTAGCACAATTGCGTAGATCTCTCCAAGACCTTCCACGCATTTCCTTTAACGGACTCAAATTTGAGTCCGTATTTAATAGCTTATGATCGGGTCAAAGTTTAGTTAATCAAGAGTTAACAACTGAGAGGATATGCCAAACGGACAAATGAAATGGTGGCATGTTAGCATAAATTTTCAGACACTTCATTTGACATGTAGAAAATTTTCATGGAATGGCCATACGATTTATTATTTATACATGTGTCATTAAAGGTGGGTTTATGATTTTTACCTCACATAAATGGTTTTATAATCATTTTATAAAAAAGAGAGAGAGGAAAAGTCCACATGACAATAAATTTTATGTAAGGGATAAAGCCTATTACAAAAGGCTTGCATATAATATGGGATTTTTCCAAACATAAATCTACTCCATCCACATGAAGATTCGATATGATTATGGGTTGAGTTTTTTAAAAAATATGGCTTAAACTTATTTAAAAGCTTAAAAAGGAATTAGTCCCTATTAATCCGCCTCAAAACCTATTAAGGCTATGATATTATTTTAAAGTGATTAAATATTGAGTGGCTAAATATTTTTATGCCACGGAGAATTTGGCCAAGCCTAATCCGTTGAGGATTATTACTTTTGGGATCTTTTTAAAATAAGTCATGGATATTATCAAATATCCTTATATTTTGAGCTCTAATCAATATAAATAGGGGACACGGGTACATTGTAAAACACAACACAACTCTAAACTATTTTATTAGAGCTCAAAGGAGGGGAGAATATTTTGGAGAAATATTTATAAGTCCTCAAGTTATTATTATTTTAATAGGAAAATACGGGTGGTGTTAATTTGTCGCTTTCTTCCCCCTCATTTCTCCTTCATAGCTTCATACCTTTCCATGCTGCCCGTGCATGATTGTCCGTGACACTCGATCCACCATCAAGTTGCTCGAATCCAGCTTAAACATGGCCACATAAACACCTAGTCCATGAAAATACATGGATTTTAGGGAAGTAATGATTAAAAGTGCTTTGAAAAGATGAAGAACGGAAGAAAATGATGATTTTTACTAGATAATCTGCTGAAGCCACCCAATCAAAAAACTCCTCATATCTCAGAAAAGTAAAATTCGGATCGAGATTCCATCTTTTACAAAATTTCACATTTTCAAGACAATAAAGATACAACAAAAAGATGTCAAATGGTGACCATAATCATTTTCTCTAAAAAATCCTCATTTTATGCACCATCTCGCATTCGTTAAATTTCCCATCACTCCAAAAATAGAAATGAACTAAAAACTTTCACATGGGCTCCAAATAAAAGCATATCACAATGGAGTTGTTGTCATTACAAATGGAGATGAAAATAGACTCAGTAAATTTCAAGCTCCATTAATGGCAGCCATGTAGTAGCTTCTGTTGGTGTAGGTGGTATTTTTCTTCACTTATTTAGTGTTATTCCACCTCACCAGTGAGTCATCTCACTTAGGTGGACATGGATCTACATATCATCTTGAATTACTTGACATATTCTCTCACAGTAATCTGTCATATGTGTAAGTGTGTCATAGAAGTTACATTCCCATTTGGGAAAGTAAATCCCTTTCCCATTATGGAGGAATATTCTCTTACATGGGAGTTACACATTCACTCCCCTATTTTTACTCACCTCCTTTGATCTATGATAAGCCTAAGCCAAGCCAAGCAATTCCATTCTACTCCATTTTTAATCTTGAGCTCTCATATGCATGCAAATTGCTTTATAAAGCTTGTTTGCTTTAATCTCGCAACCCCTACACTTTGGTGAAGTGTAACTATTTGATGCACGTGAATTCCTTCCAGGTCTTTTTCCTTCACTCCTTCATGGTATTAGAGCTCGGGGATCTTAACCATGTTACTCACTTTGGTGGCTTACTACTCACCGCCTTGTAGTTTCATGTGTAAGTTCTCAACTCTGCCTTGTGCTCTACTTGCATTTTTCGAGGGTACATGTCATTGGTTTTTGGTCAACTTACATCACTTGAGGCACCATGATTTGTGTTTGCATACTAACCTCACCTACATCTAGCTCATTCCTCTTTATGGCTTGGTTTTCTCAACTTAGGGTTGCTTGCATGCAAAGTGATCGATTGGCTCATGCATTAGGCCTACACTCGCATTACATCCAAGTTCCGTCTCGAGTTTCACTACTAATGCCTTGGTCTATCCACTCATTGTCATATTTCATTTTTGCATAGTTGAAAATCCTCACTTCATGTACCATCTCGCATTCATCGGATTTCCCATCACCCGCGAGAAATGGAAATGAACTAAAAACTTACACATGGGTTCCAAATAAAAACATATCTCGATGGAGTTGTTTTCATTGCAAATGGAGATTAAAATTAGACCTATAAATTTCAAGCTCCATTAATGGCTGCCATGGTAGCTCCATGCCCAAAGCCACTGCTAGGTCAAAATTTCAAAAATTATTTCCAATCATTCTTAATGACAAGACGAGTCCAAAAAGTATGTTCCATAGAAAATCGAGCACTAGAAACACCCTTTCTAAAAATAGTAAGTTTTCCTATATAAACTTGTTATGTTTGGAAAGTCATCATCAAAAGTAGCCGAGACAAAGGCAACGGGTATTGAAGATCACAAGGAATCTGTGAGTGACTATTCAGAGTAAAAAAAATAGTGAAAATGACCACTTATTAAAAATAGTAAGTCCTTTATATGGGTGTTTACTTAAAAATAGTAAGTCACCCCAAAGAAGTGGTTGAGGCAAGGGTAGGGGTGCATAGTATCGAATGAGGGAGTTCATCACATCGGGATGGTCAAGAAGAGGCAAAAATCACGTCTCACTAAAAATAGTATATCATAAAAGCTGATTTCAAGGAGATTCATAGGGATTGAATATTCGAGTTTCACCGCATTGAGCTTTCCATCAATGAGGATCAACGGACTTCATCGGAAATGACATCTCCTCTTCTTCTTCTCTCTCTCTTTCTCTCTCCTCTTCCCCCAACTTTCTCTCACTTTCCAATATTCTAATTTTGCATTGGGATTGCACTTTTTCATATGTCCTAATGTTCCTAATGTAATAAGTCACCTTTATGTTATAAAAAGGGACTTAAAAGTTTCCTAGGAAGTTGAAAAGTTTTAAGTTGTGTGAGGACATATGAAAAGGCATTGCAAAGTGATGAAGAGTCATATTCTCTTTTGTATAAATTGTAATGTCATTCTAAACTCAAGATTATATTGTACTTTGAGAGGATAAAGGAGATATCCATTTTCTTCCTTTCCCCCCTTCTCAATTTCCTCTCCATTTCTCCACTATGTACAATTTTGTTTGAGAAATTAATGCAAGAAGGAGTTTCTAGCTTTCTTTTGACTAAGATGTTTCTTAATACTTTGTGTTCATCAAATTTCATTTGGTCTTAATGATGCTTACAAATTTGTTTCTTCTTATAAATTCATGTGATGATACTTCTAACTAGTGTGTGGAGGAATTTGTTTTCCTACCGCAACATTATCTCTCATACGTCTTTTCTCACTCCCCTTTCTCTCTCTTCGAGACAAAGTTCTCTCTTGCAAATATCTACAATCTTTTCCGCAGGTCGGTGGAGTGTCCTGTTGGATCCCCGATCGAAAGGCCACCATAGAAATCTACCTTTTCATGTGCATGCATATACTTGGCAATCAAGACCGATTAAGTAGAGGACTTAGATTCCTAGAGCGTTGGCAAGAAATCCACAAGTTTTCCACCCAAAAATTTTCTCACCAACACATAGTATATGCTTCATGTGGTCGACAACATATAGTATTTTTTCTGGCCGGTAAGCATATAGAATGTTACACATCCAGTAGCATATTTTATGCTCTTGTGACAATATATAGTATGTTAATGGGTACAGTAGCATAGAAAATGCTATCGGCCAACAACATACTATATGTTGTCATTTGGTAACATAAAAAATGCTCTTTGGATGACTATATTCAGTGAATTTTTCAAATTACTATTTCATGAGAATAGTGAATTGATCCCTAAAATTGACTTGCACCTAGTAAACGTTTGGTGAACTAGTCCTAACTAGTACCTAAAAATTTACCAATTTCAAATTTCAAAAACTAGAATATTTGTCAATTAACGAATATTCACCACCAAAATTTTCCCTATAAAATAATAAAACAAGTTCAAATGATTCCTTTAAGATAATGCCTTTCAAGGTGGATCTTCTGGTGGGCTTGGGAATGGCTATCTTAAGCCTTTCTCAAGTGGGTTCATATTCTTTGAAGTTGAGTTAAAATCTGAAATTCATCAAGGAGGTCAATTCATGAGCTAGGATTGTTGTGAAATTAATTTAGGAAGATTTTGGAAATATCCGTAGGTTTAGGAGCAAGATTGGAAAAAGTGGTTTTTTTAGGCTAAAGGAACTTCAGACCGCAAAAAGGCACCTGAAATTCAAAAGATGATTTTGGGAGCTTTGGAATGAGTTTAAGCCAAAAAAATATCATTAGAAATATGATTCAATTATCTACATGGTAGTAATCTTAAATTTTCACAACACCTAGACCTTTCTTTCCACAACTCATTATTTGTAGGAAGAACTTGTGTTCTTGATCAAAAATATCGTTTTTAAGAATTTTAAAGTATAATAAGATATTTATACCACTCCCATCCTTCTCAAAATGTTATTTCTAGTCAAAATTATATATATATATATATATATATAAGTTCCCAAACATTCACTTGGGAGCTATGGCAATGCCATTTTCAAGTTCTCCAAGGTCAAGCTCTCTCAGTCCTTAGCCAATTTTGTTGATGCCACGTGGTAGGATGAGGCTGAGGCACACTTTTAGAGTCCCTCTATCCCTCTCCAAGCATACAAGGGGGAATAAAAATGTGCTCCCCCACCTTAAGCCTCATAGACCCTCAACATGACTGTGAGGAGCTCTAATAAGCCCTTTCCACCAAATTTCTTTCCCCCACTCCAACTTCCGCATGTGTACCAAGTGTCACCACTAAGATAGGGTACATTTTTGGTGTCCTATGTCCCATTCCAAGGGGAAATTTGGGGTAGAAAATTACACCCCCTTCCATGCTTCCACCAAGTCCCCATATGACCAAATATTGACCCCCAAGAGCTCAAATTAAGCACTTTTCTCATTTCCCTCACTCATAGATGTGTGCCATGTGTCACCCTAAGGATAAGGAATTTTCTTGATTTCCTCTCTGCGTCTCACACCTATAAATACTCACAATCGTCCATTTTTTTCATTCCCCACATTTCTCCATTTTCACCTTAACTCGCAAAACATTTTAATTTATCCATCACCATTTTCCATTTCCATCCATCTGCACACATGTTTCCATGATCTAAAAGGAGAAATTTCATAAAAAGAAAAAAATAATGTACCCTATAATTCACTTGTGAATAACCCAGCGCATTGTCACATCACTCAACTTGAGTGAGTGGTCACCCGAAGCATGCAAAGGCACTAGGTCCCTCTTTAGATTTGTTTGTACATAATATTAGCATGATGGTGCGTATAGGTATTGAGATTCATAACTAATAGTAAATAACACAAAGGCATAAACCATATATAGTTCTTAGAATATATATAATATGTACTAAACAATGACTATAACAAGATATACCATGTAAGAACAAGATTCATTCATGTTCAAAACCATTATCCACCAATTTGAACCATTGTATTAAATATTGGAAAACATAGAAGCTTCTTACATTGCATAAAGCATCTCCATGGGTCATGCATGTGACAAAACCAATAGCATAACTATACCACTTTTCCACACAAAACCATGTAAATCAATACATATATAGGGGACTTTCCCTTCACCACCCATGCACTTTCAAAATAGGTCACATGCTAATAATATCCATGTGCCTTTACAAAAGGATGCACAACATGCAAGTGCTCTTAAGAATATACTTCATATAGTTAACTCTGAGTAGAAATCCTATTATTATTTTAAGCTATGCATGGCACTCCGTTTTCCGCTTGTTCCCAAAATACCATTGCGTGGACCGCAAGTCTTCATGTCTTTGTGTGCTCAACACGCTATCTCCCATAATAGCCCTTATCCACAAAATGGCTAAGTCCTAAATTCAATGTGTGTTACGGTGCACTCTTATTCTATTATTCTTCCACGCCCTTAAATATGCCTTGCTATAATGTGCACATCCTTTATGTGCCTTCACCTTAGAGCAATATGTTATCTACTCAACATTACCCCACACTAAGGTACATTTGCTGTCTGGGAAACGGAAATTCCTTCTTATGTCTCAATAAAAAGAATAAGGAATGAAATAATGAATGAAGAATTGTACAGAAAAAGAATGAAGTTTACTCTGTAGTACCCTCTTCCTTAGGTAGGACTAACTTTGGATATTCATTTTTGAGTTCACCTCCAAGGTATACTAGTCACTTAGCATGCTCCATGTCTTTTCCAAAATTATGTCACTATGGCATCCATTTCATCCCTGAGTGATCATTTCCTTTTCATTTTGCATCACTTGGACAACATGTGCCATACTTGAGATTAGTCCCTCCATAGAATCCATTTTACTCGTGCTATAATTTTCCAAGTTCATTGATCTTATCTTTGTGTGGATCTTGGGTTACCGCAAGGGCCTCGTGCTTTTGTTTTACTAGGGATAAAATCTTTACGCACCCAAGTGTTTTGTCCTTCATTGAATTCAACACTTAATTATCCTGTACTATAGTTCGATTCTTATTATGGCATCTTATGTTGCACACATGTTTAAATCTTGATCTTCTTTCTTCAACTCATCTTTCAAATGCTTGGGGCAAGGCCTCAAAACTTGAAATTTTCCTAACAATGGTAGCCCTTTCTCTTATTTTTTTCTTCGTGGGATATTTTGGTGTGGCCATAATAACGGGCTCTTTACTCAAAACTAGATCCACCAAAGTGCATCTACTGCCGATAGAGAGTTACTACTTGCAGGAGATAGATCCGAATGAGATAACTATAATCTGGTCTCCATAGGTGTAGCAATAGATCTCGCAATCCATCATCCTAAATTTCTCAAGCGTTGTCTTAGTATACTTCAAATAAGAAACAAATATGTGATTCTCTTTCTGTCATACTTCCAATCTAAGCTACTAGTGTATTAGCTTTGAGATATTTCATGTCGAATTATCAGTTAAGATCTTTCTTCATTGCATCAATCATCCTCACTAAACTACTAATGATGACTAGATCTTTGAAATAGAAACAACAATAAGAATATACCCCTTGCTTTTTGAGGTAGATATTGGGATCGTATGGATTTCTAATAAATCCATGTTCATGACGAGATGCTCATCTATTTTGATGTACCAGAAGAGTAAGACCTTAGCGAGAAAATTTCACAAGACAAGTGTCGTGGATTTTGAAGTGTAAGACCCCTAGAGAGAAAATGTTACAATCAAGACAAATGAAGAAGTATGGTGGGCCCATAACCCACAAGCCCCATAGATCAAACCAATTACTGTGTTAAAGAAGTAGCAGTTTAAAGACTACGATATTAGTTGTAGAGATTTATTCAAAGGATGAGTTCATGATCCAAGAGAGGAGATATGAGATTTTTAGGAAAACAATCCTTCCCATCGGGGGAGACGTGATCTCGAAGGACAAGTGGAAAAATAAATATCGTGCAAAGGTGATAAGCATGGGTTGAAGTTTCATACCTCTGGTCTTTGACACTCGTAATTATGTGGGATAGCCGTCATCGTCAACCGATTGAAAAAATTATACCACGTGGTGGGTCCTTAGGCCAAGCGATGTGGCCTCGCCACCACTTTTCCCCAATTCAACTCAAAGCTTGGTTATATTTAGCTCAATGAGCTATATACATTAGCAAGTTCAATTTTTAACTAAGTTGTATATCGAGCCATGGGTTGAGATACATTTCTACATTGGACAAGTTTCCATGCAAGAATGAGTTAAATTTATGCGGAAAGTTGATAGTTTAGCTCGGTGATGTGCCTATATTCATCGGTCAACAAAAGAGGAGGACGTGGCCCTAAGCCACGGTTGATAAGGTTATCTAAGGCTATAAAAAAAATTTCCTATCTCCATTTCCCACACATATGGGATAATCCACATCAAAGTGGATAGGTTGTGGTAAAAGACTTGGCCGAATAACTCAAGACCTTGGCGAACATGGAGGTCGGGCTTATGGTACAACAAGTAGAGTAGTAGACATGGATGGGTTGCAGAGTGAACATGTGGGTAGGCAAGGTCACAAATTTGGGGTTGTTGGACTAACCAACCAAAAAGGAGGTGGGGAAGTCGAACCCATGACCTCCCCTTATCTTCAAACCGGCCCAACCAACATGGGCTGCCAAAGAAGTCGGGTTGAGGTATGAGCCTGACAATGGGGATTATAAATAGGATAAGTGGGCCACACTTGGCATAGAATCTAGCCTCCCTCCATTCAAATAACAAGCTCACTTGATATCATTAAAATATCTCTCCCAAGCATCCGAGGAGATGAAGGTTTAAGGAGTTTGAAGAAAATTATGCTTTAGAAAAATATAAGGTTGTATTTTGGGATCTTATAATACAAGCTCATTACGAGCCTTCCCTTAAAGGCACACAAGCTCACTGGAGCTTCACGCAGAAGTCTCACTTCAAGACAAGATCATATACACTCATTTTTAAGCTTCAAAGTAAACAAGATCATTGCGGGCATTGGATTCAATCTCCTCCCGAGCTATGGAGAGCCTCTCTAGGTGGGCCAAGCATAGTATAAAGGAAAGTGATGATATAATGTGGCCTTACTAAAATGTGAAGGCCCACATTTTGGAGGAATAAGACCTATATTTTAATATAGGAATATTTTTAGCAAATATATAGGAGCCTATTTATAGGCATTGTATAAGTCCAATAGGAAATATTGAAGCTCCGTTCTCTCCAACCATGAAGCAATGCTCCAATCCCAAGCCGAGACCTGGGACGACTAGTGAAGTTCAAAGGCATATTCGTGGTGATGTTATTGGAGATAGAAGTCCTATTTTATTATTGGAATTATGGAGAGAAATAAGACCTATATCAAATAGGTAATTTCATCATCTTCATTAAGAACCAATTATTACTATCGGCCGTAGTAAGATAAGACCTATTTTAAATAGGAAACATTTATATTGGGAGTTATTCAAACTACCAAATATGCCTTTTTACCACACTTCATATTGCAGAGCCTAGACTTTATTGCCATAGGACATTCTTAGAAAAGAAGATCAGATCTGTTGCATAAGCTGGGAAATTGTCACTCGATGTTCGTGGAGGAGGTTTTTGTTCTTCAGGCTTATTAAGCCACAACTTCAGAGTACGTAATCGGGAACCATGTGACTTTGTGCCTGAAGATGAATATTGGATCAAATCTTCTTATCAGCTGGGATATCTACTTGGTGTTTAGGTTCATGTTCCATTTTGTATTTAGTATTATCTTGCTTAGATTGTAATTTTGTTTTGCAGTCATTAAGTGGATAATATATCAATTTGATTACGAACTCGAAGACGTAGGCTATTGCCAAACCGTTATCAACGTGGGTTTTTACACTATGACAGATTATTCTGTGTGCTCTATTTCACTAGTTGAATTATTTTAAATGGAGTAATTTTGTCAGCAAATATTAATAGCCTATAGGGGTTTGAAGTCAATTAAAAATTTTGACCTAGATTTTGGATCAATGAGAGCTCAATTACTTGGTTAACACTAATAAGGGGAAGTTTGTTACACAATTTTCATGTGAGTTTGTGTGATGAGACCCTTTTACATGGTAGTGACCAAGTAAATCATGTGCATGTTAATAGAGGGAGGTACAGAGATATTTTGGATGAGGTGAGCAATATTTGTTCCATTGAAGAGCTTGTTTAAGGAACTTATAGCTCGTAATTGGTCAAGGATTGAAGAGATTTATTTGTGCAAAGTTATAACTTAAAAATCATGTACTGGAAACTTAATTATTGTTTAATTTACTTTAAATTATTCCCCTTTATCATTCAATATTGGATAAGACTTCAAGGAGTATCTATAGTCTCCCCTTACCGAACATAGCATCCTAAGAACTTATAACACAATCAAATCAGAGTTGTGTACTAATTGTGGAGTTTTTCAAGAAGGGAGATGTTTTAGGTAACATCTTAAATCATTGATAAAGGTGATTCAAGCTATTTCAAGATTCAACAATGTAATACTTGCTCACAATTTCATAATAGTCTATATAGAAAAGACTAAGACAATTCATAAAACCTAGTCTATGAGTTTGAATCAGGGAGTTTGGAGCCATAGGATGATTTTGGACCATTTAGTGATGGAGTTGATATACTTGGTATTCCTAGAGAATGAGATAATAACTAAGATAGTACAATGAGACCTAAAAGGTTCAAGTGGCTTTGGATAGGTAGACACTCATTTATTGAGGTAAAGAGCCAATTTAAGGCTTAAAAGATAGTTGGAGCCAAGAAATGAGAAGTATTTGAGATTTTTGTTGAAGAAAGTTTTGAACAAGGGATTGGAACTATCAAGATGGTGAATTCATGTAAGGCATGTGAAGGTGTTGAAGTGTTAGACTTGAGAAGATAAAATTTTACATATTATGAACCTTGAGTCCTTAAAGCAACAAAGAGTAGACTTCATAAAGGGTAAGAAAAATTATACTCACACTTGTTAATTACCATTTTAAGTATTTTCATATCATTCATTAGGTAATATTTACTAGAGTATGGGGTGAAAAGAGAGGTTAAGGTGGAAGAATTACTTATATGTGCACTGGAGTCTTAACCTTTTCAAGGAAATTCAAGGAAACTTTCCATAAAGGTAAGAAAACTTGTATTGTCCTTATTAATGCTCATTTTGAAATGATGTCATAAAGATGCACTAGAGTTGATTGAACAAGGTTACTAGATAGAAAGGAAGGGGTTAAGATTCGATACCAAATTTTGAGCATACTAACTTAAGAATAGAGTTGGTTTGGGTAATCTAGAAGTTGAAATAATCTTGTTTTTAGCTATGAGTGTACTAAATGCATGAAAGTGAATAATGCTCGCGTCATTATTGGCATCATATTAGAGGAAAAGAGATTGAATAAGTTGAGATAATGTTTTTATAGTTTATAAGAGGAGATAGAAGATTTTAACAAGAAGATGAGTGAAAAGAAGAGCTTAGAACCAATCATAGGGCATTGTTATGTGGTGCCAAAATGGATGAAGAAACTAGGTATAAAGAGTGATGAGATGAAGTAAAATCAAGTGTATGAGAGGATAAGAGAACAAGAAGAATAGAGAGTATTGGAAAGAATGATGTTAGAAAGAAAACACTTAATGGAAAAAAAGGAAAATGTACAGAGATAGAGAGTTGAATGTTATTAGGCCTTAAGAACCAAATGTAATGCAGATGAATATGATGAAGGAGAACCAGAACAAACATGCTTAGGGTATTTTTATAATTATGAGTCAAAGTAAGAGATAGCAAGAGAAGAGAGAGGGGGGAGAGAGAGAGAGAGAGAAGTTAGAGAAAGAGAAAGAGTTTTGGTTTCATAATAATATCATAGAGCTGAAACAAGAGGTAAATCATTTGATAATATTGATGGAGAAAGAAAGAGAAAAACAAGGACAAAAGACAAGGTTAGTGGTTAGAAATAAATCCAAGTGGCCGTTAGGCAACTTGTAGAGAAAAGGAAAAAAAAATAAGCTAAGGACAAGGATAAAACAAGAAGAAAGAATATTGAGACATGAAAAAGAAAATGAGGAAGCAAGAAAAGGAAGTGATTAAAGAGATGGTATTGATAGAGGATAAGAGTGATGAAGAAGAAGTAATAGAAGCATTTTTGGCTTCTCTTGAGATGGATGGACATGATGAGATTAGTTGGTATGCAGAGATAAAGGAAATAGAGTTCAAGAGAGAGAGAAATGAAGTGATGGAAAGAAAGGAAGAACCTACGGGAGCATCAAAGCCTCAAGTTTTTCAAACTAACAATGTATGCAAATGTGTACTTATAGATATGAAGAGTGAACAAGAGAATGTTTTTGTTTTTGAAATTCTATAATAGTTCGAAATAGAGGTAGTGACCTTGAAACATACTTTATAAAAAGATGAATCATGTGGAAAAAGAGACAGTAAATCAGTTCCAAGATAAAGAAAGAGAAGCAAAGAAGAAGACCAAGAGGAAAATGTGATGATGGAAGAAGAGGAAAAAGATTATGAAGTAAAAGAACTTACTCATGAAGATGTATAGAACAATGAAGACTAGGAAAATCACAAGATGAAAGTAATGTAGATAGAGGAAGATGAGGGTAAAGATCATATCAGAGCAAGGATGAAGACACAAAGAAATTGGAAAAAGAAGAAGAAAATCAAATGGTGGACCTAAACTTTCTTACCCCTGGAGTATGATGCAACAAAGATCAACTCCATCTTTGTAAATAATTCAAGATGTCATCAAATTTTGGTATGTAGTTGTGTTGTAGGTTTAGTGAGTCTATGTGAATCATTTTGGTGTGTTAGATTGAGTCTTGTCCTTTCAAAATTTAAATTGTACACTTTCCCTCCAAAAGTGTAAGATGATTCCTCGAGGCCATTTTTGGCTTGTTATAGTTATTTTAATGGATTCTTGAATTGTAAAGACTTGTAAGAGGATTGAAAAAGGTACAATTAAGTGTATTAGGTCCTCATAGGATCTAGAAATCATAACATGAGTCAAGAAGTCTAGGACTTGGTCTTTGAGCTAAGAAAATTGGTGCTAAGTAAAAGGTCACTCATATGACCAATGAGTTAAGGGTGTGCATCCACTTAGGAACTAATGGAAAACATATAAATGTGAAAATGTAACTAACTCGCCTCATTCCATTCGAATGAGAATCAAGAACTAAAGTTTCAAGAAGAGAAAAACTGGTTGCAAATATTTTTAAGCTTGTTTTCGATTTGTTTAAGGCATTGAGCTTATTCTTGAACCACATACATGCATTTGTAGATTGATTAAGAATAATAAAGGCATTTTCATGTGTATTTATGTTATGTATGTGTCTTCTTTGCTTGAGAGAGAGAGAGAGAGAGAGAATTTGTTTTTAAGGAGGTTATGTAATTGTAGTAGGGTATTGAAGTTGTTGCGTGTAAGGAGCATAATCTTGTATGTGCATTTATAGAAGGACTTATGACTGATCGAGATTTGTGTGGAGCAATTGTATTAATTTTTCATTGTTATTGGTTATTCCATGTATGAAATTGTTTTTGCACACCTATGACAGAGGTGCATGCTCCTTAAATAAGCAAATATTTATAAAAGGGTAGACAATGTTTATAAGTGTAGAGGATAAAAATGAACAATATGAGGTCATTTGTTGTGTGATTATCGAGCATATCATGAGAGTTCAATTTATTAGGAAACAATAATAAGGGAAGTCTATTAGATAAGTTGCATGTGATTTTGTGTGATAAGACCCTTGTGTATGGTAGTGAATAAGTAAATTTTGTGCATGTTAGTATATGGAGGTAAAGATAAACTTTGGATGGGGTGAGCAAGATTCCTTCCATGGAAGAACTTGTTTAAGCAACCTATAGCTCAGAATTAGTCTGAGATTAGAGAGATTTCTCTATGTCCGCTAGAAATTCAAAAGGGTGTATTGGTAACTTAATTGTTTTTTATTTCCTTTAACTTATTGACATTTATCATTAAATATTGGATAAGACTTAAAGGATGGTCTACTATCTCCCGATTGAACATAGTATCCTAAGAACTTGTAACACTGTCAAATTAAAGTTGTGCACTAATTGTGGAGTTGTTCAAGAAGGTAAAGGTGTTTAGGAGTTCTTATAGGTTATCACCAACCTCTCAAAGATTTTATTTTAAAAACATATTGGTTAATGGGAAAGAAACATCAAAAACTAGGTTCTCGAGTGCATACAAATTGGTAAACCCTCCAACTAGGGTTTAGAAGAGGAATCCCACTTATCTAGAGATTGAAGGCGCCCAAATTATTTAAGAATTTGAAGGAGACTCAGTATGGGGGTCATATAGATGTTGGAAAAATAATCACATGAAATAATTCAATCTGCTTTGATTTATATTTGATAGTTGGCTAAGCACAATGTGAACGGTCTTTTGAAGTTTGAGATTGGTGAACAAATTGACATTTGGAGTGCTAAAGGAGGAATTAGGCTATAAATTTTGGAACTTAAGAGATTTAATTCCACCATTCCCTTTTCTTGATAATTTTAAGGTTCAATTATTCCTATATTGGGAAAAGTGCATAACAAGATGATTTGTTAGGACTATGTTGGACAATGATATAAGGAAATAAGAAAAACATAGATAATTGAATGAGTAAGAAGAAGAGTGTATACTTGGGAAGGGTTGTATAACATATTGAATCATTGAGAAAGGTGATTCAAGCCATTTCAAGATTCAACAAAGTGTAACACTTGGTCACAATTTCATATCACCTATATAGAAAAGACTAAGATAGTTCATAAAACCTATTCTATGAGTTTGAATTAGGGAGTTTAGAGCCATAGGATGATTTTAGACCATTTAGTGATGGATTTGATATACTTGGGATTCCTATAGAATGAGGTAATAACTAAACTAATATAGTGAGATCTAAAAGGTTCAAGTGTCTTTGGATAGGTAGACACTCGTTATTGAGGTAAAGAGCCAATTTAAGGATTAAAAGATAGTTGGAGCCAAGAAATGAGCAGTATTTGATATTTTTGGTTGAAGAAAGCATTAAATAAGATATTGGAACTATCAAGATAGGAATTCATGCAGTGCATGTGAAGGTGTTGAATGGTTATACTTGAGAAGATCAACTTTTATATATTATGAGCCTTGATTCCTTAAAGCAACATAGAGTAGACTTCATAAAGGGTAAGAACACATACACCCACATTTTTTAATGAACCTTTTTAGTATTGTCATAGCCTTCTTATGGTAGATTTACCAGACTATAGGATGAAAAGAGAGGTTAAGGTGAAATAATTACTTGTATGTGACTCGGAGTCTTAACCTTTTCAAGGAAATGCGGGGCATTTTTCCACAAAGGTAAGAAAACCTATATTAGCCCTATTAATTCTCATTTTGAGATGATGGCATAGTATGTACTAGAGGCAATCGAACAAGGTTACTGGATAGAAAGGAAGGGGTTAAGATTCGAACCAAATTTTGAGTATACTAACTTAAGAAAAGAGTTCTTTTGGGTAATCTAGAAGTTGAGTTGAGTTTGTTTTTATTAATGAGTGTATTGAATGCATGAAAGTAAATAATTCTCTACATCATAAAATGATTCCTTCACCATGTTCATCATCATCAAAATGGAGGGGAACCTTCATTTGAGTATGTTGCCATAAGAAACTTCTCTTATCAAGAAATATGGATCATACTTCACACAATTCTCCACCTTCTCATACATTCATGTTTCTAGTTAAGATCTTACCCCACTCAAACTCCCTTAGTACCTCAGTGATAATATCATGTTGTTTTATCTTTGTAGGTAATTGGCACATGTTTATAGAAAGCTGAGAATCAAAAATAAAGAATGTATCATTTCCCATCTCACTTGGAATCTTCACGTATGAGTGTTAAATATGCATCTCACCTATAAGTTGCCTTTGTACCAATCAGCTTATATTCATATACATCGATGGAAAACTTTGACATCAGAGGTGATCCAAACACTTTATTTCTCCCATAATCATATCATGTCCCACAAGTGGAATATTATTGGGTAAATTGCATAGATGAATTTGATGTAAGGGAAAGAGACTATATGCGGATGACAAGTTAGACAAATGAGGAGATTCAAATTTGACCTATATGAGGACAAAATTCAAGATGATGGAACAAAATTGTATGATCCATAATATAAAATAATGAAGGATTCACCTTTTCCATAAGTAACATGGAGTGTATCGTGAGATAGGGGATATAATCGAGTGGACTGAAGTTTTAATTAGAAGATCAAAAGAATGGTTCATCAAAGGTTCATGATACGATTCCATACCCTTTAGAGAGTAGGGGAATTGTATCACTCTTCATCAAAGGTTGCAAAGAATACTTTGGGATCATTCCATTCCAGAGGTAGTTTAAGTGTAAAACAATAGAGATATAGGCCCCTTACTACAGGAGATTGCATAAGAATTTCAAATCAACAAAGGATCTTGTATTAATGATCCAATTCAGCTCTCAACTTCTCAAAGAACCCTAGGGTTTCTTAGATCTCATCTGTCACTCCTACCCCCGAGAAAAATTTACCATACCCCCATGAGTAGGAAATAGTAACCACGTCGAGTTTCCGAATCCAATCAGATGAGATGTTTCCATGGATGAAGGAAATGATCACAAAATAATCTCGCAGCTTCATCGGGTAATGGTCCTTGATTTTTCATTAATAACAAAGCATTGGCCAATGGGAATAAGAAACTTTTTGTAGAAGCGTCTTCATGCTTCTTCATTGGTACCACATGTGGGAAATCAAGCACAGGTAGCAGTGAGTCGATTGAAATTAATCAATCCTATCAAAGAGATTAAATCATTTTGAATATGTAATGAGCATCATTCCTTTGGTCCAACCACTCATGAAGGAGATGTGCACATGTTCATGGATTATTCCACTTGCCTCCTCACAAGAAATTAGGAGTATAAGGTGAAAATTGATCAGTTGTAATACCAAGTGTAGACTCTATCTTCATATGTGTAACACTTCATAGACTTGAATGCTTCATCATCGCTCTCAATTGAATAAGCTACCGTAATCCAGTAGCTTCAACCCTAGAGTCCATAAAAATGACATATAAAATTATAAATGGATGAGAATGATCATACAAAAGGAAAAGCATTAATTCCAAAGTTGATCTCACTATACAAGTACATGTGTGTCAACGTTGAAAATCCTAGATGACAAGGGAAGGTTTGTAAATGTAAAAGTAACATTGGGACCAAGTTCATCCACTTGTGATGGAGATGGGAGATTCTCACTCCCATGTGTTGTTGATTGGGAAAGTATTCAATTCTCCATTGGAGGACATGTCACGAGTGTGGGTGAGAACCCTTGCATCTCGGTATGAAATGTTAAATCATGGCATTGATGAACCTGATTCAAATGAGGATCATGCCTTCAAGCTTCAAGATAACATCAAAAGAAAGATACAAAACCTTGTAGTGTTAGTCATCAATGAGAAAACCACCACATATTATTTGATAAATTCCTTTAATGAATATGTCTAGAAGAATTCTAAGGACCCCTTCTTAATCGGTGAGACCTCATGATTCTTTATCTCGAGATCGAGCCACAATCTTGAGCCTTGTAGAGAAACATTCATCGTGGTTCGTAAAGAGAAATAACATCAATGATGTCTCAAATGATTAACTTAAGTCCCCGAGCTATGTCTACATTCCTCAAGTGGATAAGGTGCGGCACTTATGGCATCCTGATACAAGTAAATATTTCAAGAGAGTGAACATTTTTCCAATGGATCTCAATAAGGATCAATCAAGCAAATGAGGCAAAAATTAACGGTAAGAAGCATCTTCATTGGCATATTTTTATCTCCTCTCTCTTTATCTCTCATCTCTTCCCCCTTTTCCCCCTCCTTCATGTTCTATTATCTCATTAAGGTTTTTCACTTTTTCATTTCATCTTATTCCTAATTCATCTTATTCATTAAAATGTGACTTTAGTTTATAATCTAATATGTCACCCTTAATTAATAAAAGGGGACTTGATCCTACACATAGGAATATGAAAAGTCACATGTTGTAAAGGGATAAACAAAAATTCATGTGGGGGTAGGAAAAGAGTCATTCTCAAGTCTATAAATTTTGATGGCACCCTCATTATTAGGGGTTTTCAATTTTATATGCTCATGAGATATTACTAATTGTTTCTTCTATTTATCACTATCCACAATTTTACCAAAGCATCAATGAAGAAGAAAGGAGTTTCATGCCTTTTTTGATGAGAAGATTACTAAAACTTTGTGTTCTTAATCTTATATTTTCGTGTTGTCAATTGAAAGTTTTTTTTTTTTGTGTGTGTGTGTGTGTGTGTGTGTGTGTGTGTGTGTGTGTGTGTGTGTGTGTGTGTGTGTGTGTGTGTGTGTGTGTGTGTGTGTGTGTGTGTGTGTGTGTGTGTGTGTGTTGAATCAATCTGATTAATGGTTGTAGGCATCTAATTTTCTACCTAAAATATTAATCCCCATCTCATTTTTCACACTCCCTTTCCTACATTCTCTCGAAAATTCCTCCCTTGTAAGTAATTACAATATTTTACAACAGGCACAAGTGGAGTGTCCTTGTTAGATCCCTGGTCGTAAGGCTGCCATAGAATTTAATTTTATGCACACATAGTAAATGGAGATACATCATTCAAGTATAGGGACCTAGATTTTGAGTGCGTTGAAAGATACTCACCAATTTTTTCACCTAGAAATTTTCTTGCAAATAAACATGAAAGAAGAGGGGAAGGCATGGGGAAAAGAGAAAGGAGAGCAAGTAGTTACTCGATGAAGATGGTGCACTTGTCGATGTTGATTCAAATTTTGATGGAATTTTAGAGAGTTCATCTAGGAATATATTGATCCCTTTAAATTCCTTACTATACCAAGTCACTATGGGCGCCACCTTCTCACCTAGGGAATGTGTACAAAACTAAAATCTTTGAGCCAATTGTCTAAGGCAACATTGATATTCTTATCTTTCATGAACCATGCATGATGCTCCTTTATGGTGTTGGATATGACAGCTATTATCCAAGTAAGATACTCAAACATGTCTTCAATGAAATAAAATGGATCTCGAACTCTTTCTTGATAAGATCTTTAAATGGTTTTAGTATATCATCCTTTGAATTTTTTCATTCACATCAGTACTATAAGTTTTGTACTTCCACGTTTACATCATATTGCATCTTTGAAGTACACTCCTCATACGATTCCAATTCATCAAGAGCATAGTTTATCATCTCATATCGAGAGACAAGATTTATAGCCCACACTTAAGAAAAATATTCAAATGCAGAGCTAAATACATTTCTACTCACTAGTATGGAGGAGTTGATTTTGCCCATTTTGGCCACCAATGGAAACACCTAATCTTAGTGCTTCTTCTCTTTTTCAATTTCATCTCTAGTCATCCTTACCTTTGTGGAAGTTAATCTCATGTACATAAAAAAATGAGAGAATCTCAGGAAGCAATATCTTACCCTTTTCAATAATATTTCTCACCCACTTATCATTTGTCATGCCCTACATCGTGAAGCCTTGAGTCTTTCTAATGGATTCCAGATTGAAGCTACTAATGGGAGTAACTTCCTCATATGGAAGACATGGAACGACATTTGAATCCATGAAGGTTTTAAGATGTGAGGTGAGGGTTTTTACGTGGTTTTTGGAATTATTTCTTGATGTTGTCATTGATTTCAAATCCATTGATGGAAAAGGGTTATGGTGTGAAGTGAGTGTTCTAGTCTTATTCTATTCTATAACATGGTGTTTGGTATGGTGGCATGAGTTCAAGATGATCACTATTTTTTAAGCATGGTTGTAGAATGTTAATACTTCAAATGAGGTGTATGATTAATTTTAGGTCAGTTTTAAGAGGTTTGGTGGTGTTTAATGGTCCTTGGGAAGCAAGAAGGTGAAGACAAGCTAGGTAGACAAAGGTAATTCACTATGGATAGAGTGTTTCAGAAATATTTGAGAAAGATGGTGAGTTTTTTTAGTTAAAGGATGTTTTCATGATGCTTCATAAAAAGTTTCAAATCAAATTAAAGAATATATTGCAAGGTATATCATTTTTAGTAAAAGCTGGTCTTTGTAGAAGTAAGATCCATTTCGAATTGGCAAGTTTTTTTGCTCACCTACTCTCGATACTTTACATGGGACCTAGATATTTTTGGGTATGATTTTACATGTAACTAAGAAGGTTTAACAAAAATAATGAGGTGGATTAATCTCTAGGTGTTTATGAACAATCGTTAAGAAGATAAGTTGCTTTGAAACCCTAACAAAACCCTCCTCCTAGAGTGACTTGAGAGATTTGAATTTTATGGTATCTATAATGTCTTGAAATAAAACTTGATGCATTAGGGTTGAAGAGGATTCCTAAGAGCTCATTTTGGTGGTGATTTTGTGTTCCAGCTTGTTTTGGGAAGAGAGAGAAAAACCCTAATTTTGTGGGTTTTGGTAGATTTTATACACATACATGAAATTTTTTATTTAGGTACAAAGTGGATAAAATTGAATACACATGTACTCAAAATGACCCTACCATTTTTGGCCTTAAGGGCTAAAATGCTAGTCTTGTGGTTTGAGATGAGTTTGATCATTTTTTATGTTGTAGTTGTTTTTATCATGGATAAAATGTAGGCACATGATATTATGTGATCATGTTCTGTTTTTTATGTGGTGAATTGATTTTTCAGTTGAATGCCTATTGGGCTCGCATATCCCTAGTTGGCTTGTTTGAGAAGGTGATAGAAACAGTGTGTTGGGTAATATTTCTCCACATGAGCTATGCATGTTAGTTATTGTACATGTTGGTAAAAGTTTTCTTGACTTTTTCTAGGTAGTATCTGATCTCAAAAGTTTATTTGGTCGTATTTTGTATATTTATCTCAAGATTAGTTCTTGAGTATTAGAAGCCTAAAAGTGCGCTTTAGAGATTGGATTGGTTGAACGAATTCCACTATGAGTTGGAAGGAAATGTAAGATTTTATGGAAACTAGATTTAGATACATTTCCAATGGTATATATTTTTATATTTATGATTTTTTTGATAGGTTAACCAACTCAATTTGAAGACTTGGTTTTGGAGTTTTGGGGGCCGCTTTAGATCAGTTGCAAAGATTGAATGGTTTGGAAGTCTTCCACTGGAGTTGGAATAAAATGTGAGTTATTCTAGAAATTAGACTTATATATATTTCAAATGGTATATTAGTTGACCATTTATGATGAGTTTTCATATATGAACTCATTCATTCTTCAAGATGAAAATTCTAGGAATTGAAACCTAGTGGGGCTTTATGATTTTGGTGGGTTTCATGGTGGTGATGGATGTTTTGATGCTTACTAAGATTTTTTATGATGTTGAGGATATATATATGACTTGTTTTGAGCTTATGGGTCCTTGAAAAAAAAATGAAGACCTTTGAGATGATTGGAGGATTCGTTATTGCTTGAAAAGCTCATTTTGAGCTTATGTCGTGTCTTAGAGCTTGTTCATGATGTTTTGACCCCTGCCAACCCTTGTGATCCTTTTTAGTTCCTTTATATGATGTTATTAATATATTTTTGTATTGGGATGTGACCTACCTACTAGGTCATGGTTGGTCGAGGAGTGTTTTATAGTTGAGATGGGTATAAGCATGTTTTATGAGTCATTTGTGACTATTTAAGCTAATGAGGCAAAGTGTGACCTAGAGGGATTGAAGAGAGGATTGTTAATGGGTTATGGATAGATATTATAATATTTATGAATGTTTTATATAGTTTTAATATTAGATGTGTAAGGAAAATTTACATATTCATTCCATGAGAGGTTAAAGAAGAGCTTGTTTTGATGAGGGTTTAGTGTGTTTTAATAATTTTTGAGCTAAACTTGGTATTATCAACAAAAATAGCACCCTCTGATTTTTCATAAATTATTAAATGAGCATCTAATGTTTTTGGGTAACATAGGATTTTCTCAAGGTGTGGGACCCTACTATTGAGAAAACCTCCAAAGAAGGTCATTTCCTCTACCTAATCCTAATGTTAAGTTACTCCTAAGTAAGGGAATGAAATTATCTACTCCTAATATAACAATCCAAGGGATGAAGGATAGAGGGAAATACATGAAAATGGGAAATCCTATACTAAGAGAGGTGATATCACCAAGAAAAGAGTAGAAGAAACACTCTCAAATAAGGGATAGTGGAAGCAAATGATGAAGGAGAGGGTAAACATAATTACCATAGTTGAAAAAAAAATAAAGACACTAAATCCATGAAACACAAAAAATGTCATCATTGAAAGGAGAATAAAATATGCACAAAATACTTGTAAATTTAATGAAAGGCAAGAGATTGTAATAGAACATGAGCTAGGGGCTGATGATGATAGCCACAAAACAAGTACCTTATTGCTTTAGAAGGATCCACAATACTTTACAATGAAGGATAAAGGAAATTTTCACCATTAATAAGCTCAAATATGACGTCTCTAACCTATAAATGCATGTACAACACTTGAAATAAACCACACCAAAGCACTACAAGAATGTCTAACCCTTACAAAAGAGTCTTTCTTTATAATATATAGAAAAATGGGGAAGGGAGAAGAGAGAAAATGGGGGAAAACCTTGAATTCTAACCTTCATCTACCTAAAGGATGCATTAAAACTCTAGAAACAATGATGGGTACCCTTTCAAGCCCATTCCCCATGTCATCTTGCTTGTTGATGAATCCAAGGCACAATATCTCACCAAATCTGGTTGTTGAGCTACCAAGAGTTGCATATTTAATGCCAAAGACATTTTCCTCCTTTTATCCCATCAAATGACATCAATTTCTGATTCTTATTATACCAATTTGAAGGTATCAAGGAGATATTTCCAACAATACCAATTTTGTCCAATTTGGAGTAGGGAATCAAAAGATATGAGTTTTTTGAAGTTTTGCATGTCAGATGAGTGAGAAAATGAAAAGTGGCAGCATTTGATTTTCTCAGAGGATTGATTTTTCTTACATGTCACGTACTTTGACCTTTTTCCACACGTTGGCCTCTAGTTGGCTCATGAGATCGGTCTTTACTTCCTTTCTTTTCTTTCTCTTTATTCACCACCATCCGAGCCTCGAGATGCTTTTATCAAATTCTTCTTACTTCACGGACTTGAGGTCTGTTGGAGTTCATCTCCCTAAATATTTCTAGAATGCCATCACATTCCCTACTTTGACCTTTGATCCTAAAACACATGGTTTCATTTGATTGGTAAGGGGACTTATTGGGTTGGTATGGAGGTTGATAGGGTCTGAAACTTTGTGTTTGTTGCCTCTTAATGAATACTAACTCATTCCTAAAATTTTGAAATAGTTTCATTACTTCTTGTAATCCAGTTGAGTCACTTCAATAAGTGGATGCTTTAGTAGAATTTTATTTTTTTGGGTATGGATAGGGGCTAACTCATGTGTTTGATCAGAATTTGGGTTCTCAATCTCAAGGAAAATAGGCATTGGAGGTCTAGGAGCAAGTTTCTCATCCCTAATAGCTATAGGTAGTTGGTAATGTTCTACCCCCATGGATTGAATCATGACTGAAACATCACTATTCAAATCCTTTAGATAATAAATAAATGCATGTTGAGGTATAGGACTTACCACTTGAGGGATTCGTCCCCAAATATTTTGGAATTTATTGTTAAAATCAGTCATCTACTCATTAAGTGTTGTCTTCGTTGTGTTGTCAATTGCCCATCAAGACAGGTGATCTGAATTCTCCTCAAAATAATTACACAAGGCTATGCCAAGATCATCCTAACTGGGAATGGATTTAGGCCACAAGCTTCTATACCACTAAAGTGCCTTACCCTTAAATGAATATGTTAGCAGCCTAACTCCTACATCATCATGTGTAACTAGATGGATAGAGCATACATTTCACTTGTCCCGAATGTTCTCGTAGGGGTAACTTGAATTTCACTAATGAATTATGTGATAATTTTGAGTACATCCATTGGTATGTCATTTTTTTCATAAAGAACAAGAGGGCTTCCACCAGTTAATTTGAAAACTTGTAAATTACTTTGTGGTACTTCCATAATTATGGGTCTCATAGCTCTATTAGACTACAAGAAATGCATACCCAGGAGGCGGAGTAGAAAGAGTCATATTTGGTGGTGAGGGTAACCTCGAACTACTATGCACTTTCTTCTCCTCCTAGGTGATAACTGCAAGTATTCAAAAGCTCCTTCCTATGTTGTTCTAGACCTTGTTTAAATTCTTCTCATGAAACTTAGGCACTAAATTGCTAATTAGTTGGTAGAATTCTTAGAGTCCAAAGGTTGAAACTTAGGCACTAAATTGTTTAAATTCTTCTCATAAAGCCTCCAAAGGTTGAAATTTACCAAGACATGCACCAAAACTTGGAAAAATGAAAAAATTAACTTCTTTTGGTCCCACCGAGCGAGTGTCATAATTTTTGTCACCAAAAAACATCACCCTTTGATTTTTCATGAATTAGTGAATGAGAACCCAGTGTTTTTGGGTAACATGACATTGTCTTGAGGTGTGGGTCCCACATCTTGAGACAATCCCTTGTTACTTAAAAAGCACTAGCTTTTCATTCAATAATTCATGACAAATCAAATGGTTTTGTTTTTTGATGATAACATTTGGATCACTATCAATTGTGTGCATCATTTTATCATTGATCACTCATTTACAGGTGTAGTTGAGTTAGTGCTCGATCATCTTAGGGGGTTGGAGCCTCCTTGTGGGGTTAGAACCTCCTCAGGTGGGGTTGGTGCCTCACTAAACTAGGATTTTACTCCTTGTAGAGTTAGTACTCCTTGTGAAGTTGGTGCTTCACTAAATCTCTTTACTTTGAGAAATATAAGAATATTTTCGGTGGTTTTTCTTCCCTTCGACTGCTTCCCACTTAAATTTTGTGTTCTTATGTAATCTCTTATTTCTTTATCTTATGTGTGGTTGATTTAATATTAAGTAAGCACACATATTATTAATGTATGGATGAATGGTTTTATGAATGATAATTAATGATGAATGAAATGGAATAAAGTTTTAATGGACTAATTCACCCCCTAATCCTCAGGCTTCCAACAATCAGATCGAGTTGGTCTTTGTGATACAAGTTTAATCACTTGAAGGATATCCTAAATTCACAAATAATGGGTAAATCTTCAGATGTTGAGGCTTCTTTATGAAATAAGTATGAATTTTTAGATTATTTAATTCATATTTTACAAGATCATATCAGTTGAATGGAGTCGATCATGGTCAAGCTATCAAAAATTAGAATCACAAATTGAGAGGGTGATTAAATCCCTAAATGATAAAGAACTATCGTGTTCCAAGAATAAAGAAAAGTTAAAATCCCTATAATCTGATTTATAAGGTTTATCTAGAAGGTTGAAGATGTATGAGAGATTGGAGAAGAGTTTTGAAGCGCTTGATGTGATCTTGGATATTCAAAGAGCAAGTTAGTGACAAGATAATACTAAGCTTCAAAGAAAGCAAGTAGAAAATGATGAGAAAGTTGGACGAAGTTCTCAAGAATTCATGAAGGAGACAAAGAGGACTGATTTAATAAGTTATAACCTTGTTTGAAAACCTAATGTTATGATTTATGGTGATTATTTCAATGGATATTGTTATTCTTGTAATGATTTTAGTCATAGAGATATAAATTGCAAAAGGTTTCTGGGAATGATGAAATCTTCTTGAAGGGTGAATGTTACTCATGTTGTAAGTATGGTCATAAGGCTAAGGATTTTGGCTAGAATATAAGTACATATTAGTCAATAAGAAATAAGAATGGTGTTGTATGTTTCAATTATCATAAACAAGGTCAAAATTCTAGGTTCTATTATCAAAATGAGTTTCTAGGATATAACAATAGGTTTCAAGCTTTGTAAAGGAAATATAAGAAGGTCTTCAAGAGTATGATCAGTCCTCAAAATGAATCTAAGACCATGTTGATTAAGAAGTAGTTCAATGAAAATTCCTTGGGCATCAAGGTTAACCCTAAGAATAAGGAAAAGAAAGAAGATCCTAAGACTTATTCCAAGGTCAAAGAGAATGAAATAAAAAGTATGAATGTTAATAATTCAAAGGAAGATGATGTAAAGAAGAAAGAGTCATCAAGGATGGTGGAAGGAGAGCCAAGTCAAGTAAAAAGGATAAGCACTGCAAAAAAGACAGAGAACTAATAGGTCAATCTTAAATATATTCAAAGATCAAGACTAAAGGGTATGATTTCTTTTATTGAAAGACCAAGGATTGAGGAAAACCATTTTTTCTTGACTACAATTCAGTCACCTATGCTTAAGAAGTTGAGAGGTTTATATATTCCTTGGGATACATCAAAATTTGTAACCTATATGTACTATGAGTATTCATGATATTTGAGTCCAATTATTAGGAATTCATGTAGCTAGTAAGGTGTATAAGTTTGTGAGCATGATTCTTTCATCATTGTCTTATGAAGATGAAAAGTTTGTGTTGTGATATGTATAATATTTCTACTACTTTGTGATGATTTTTATCATTCATAAGTCCTTTAATATGTCAAAGGAATATGTGTCTCAGTTTGGGTTCTATATCATCCATCAAAATGTATGAGTTGGTATTACTAGTTCAAAGGAAGTATGAGTGTGTGTATTTCCATATTGATCTCAAGAATTTGTTGTTGTGTGTGATCAAAGTATTTTGTAGTCTTAATATCCATCGTAGATTATGTGTTATCATGGAGTATTGATCTAAGTGGTTCTAAGGTTTGAGGTTGTCTTCCAAGGTTGAGATCGATATGTATTGCTACATATTCAATTTCTATAGGACCTCGAACTTGATAAAAGTACTCCATGATAGTCCGTGTTACCCCAAGAAGATCTCGCAAGTTTACCCCGATCTAAAAGTGTCTTTATAATGGTGGCTCAGTCATAAATGTTGTTGAATTTTTTGAGTTTGATTTCATTTTACTATTCAATGGGATTTTTAGCATGGCATGTCTTGAGAGTGATCCTTGGATATAATCAACAAGTCATATTAAATATGCTGATGTCATGAGGAGGTATGTATGTGTAAAATTTGAGTCCGTAATATAAAAAGAAGTTTGAATGCATGTTTCAATATTAGAGATAATGTATATGATTTAAAAGGTCATATGGTTCTAAGGAAGTTAAGCAAGAATATTGTCACATGCTTGATGGGTTATTTCTCTTCGAGAAAGAAAAGAAAATTTGAATTATATGTGTGGTTCATGCATATTGATATGATCTCCTGAAGATAAGGCTCACAAGAAAAGGATTTATGATTTTGAAGACTGAATTCAAGGATAACTTTGTAATCTTATGAAAAATCATGAGACTTTGTACCATATGATAACATCAAGGTTGAAGATTAAGGTATTTTTTTATTTTCATGTAATAAGAAAATATATGTATCATGGAGTCTTGGTGTAGGTCAACTCCTCGAAGTGTGAAGAAGGATAAAGAAAGTTCTTGAATGCATGCATCATTGATTAAGGAAATTGTACAAGTACATAAAACATAAGGTATGTTGAATCATAATTCTATCAAATGAGAATGTAGTCTTGAGTATCAAGAAGGGCATATCAGAGCTATGGTTGTCTTTTATTGCTTTATATCAAATTATGACAGACGTATCTCGTACATTTTTTTATGAACATAAAATTTGTGTGAGTATGAATCATCAAGTAGAGCTTGAGGTTGTTTTTATATTCTAAGATGGCTTGAGTTTCTCTAAGAAGGTGTCAAGATGCTAAGAAGGTCTATGAAGGATATTGTTAAGCATAAACAGGTGCTTTGAGTCCGTGTCTGTGAGAAGAGATGTTTCTCGCAGATGTGTGGGATGATTTGATCATATAAAAGGTCATAACATGATGTCTATAAGATATAATACTATTGTGTGAGTTCATATTGTCCATTGTTGTCCATTGTGTCTTGATGTTTTCATTGACGTCAGGTATATTGATGGAAAATGGTGTGTAGGTGTCATATGATTCTCCTCGAGGTGTAATTCATTGTCAAACATGAAGGTTGATTGGAAGTGACCTGATTTGGTGAAGTCCTATCTAGTTCTAGAGCATGGTCTAGTGTGCATGGTCATAGTTGGATCTCTCCAAAGTTAGTTGAAGGTTTTTATGAGGTTCTTAATGGTTGGTATGATGTTTCAAGAGTTTCCAAGTGTCTGTATGTGGTCATCAAGGTTAATTTATGAAGAGTTATGGTGTGAATTGGTCATTATATGATTATTCCTAGTCCTAGAACATGGTGTTTGGTATGGTGGCATGATTTTTTGAGCTGATTAGTCTGGTTGAAGCATGGTTGTAGCATGGTGATACTTCATATGAGATATATGATGAGTTTCAAGTCAATTCTTAGAGGTTTGGTGGTCTTTCATGGTCCTTGGGAAGTAAGAAGGTGAAGACATGCTAGGTAGACACAGGTAACTCATTTTGGCTAGAGAGTTTTAGACCTATTTGAGCAAGGTGGTGATGATCAGCTATCAGATGTGATTTAACAAAATATAATTTATGCTAAACCCTAATTACAGAGTAATAGATGTAAACTATGATAAACAACTTCTAGATACAAGATGACATAAGAAAATAAGAAATGAAACCCTAGGTGCAAAGAGAGAGAGAGAGAGAGTAAAGGACTTAGCTATTGTGTACACTGATGTCGGGAATGTAGACTAGAGAAACTAAAAAATAGGAAGGGTAGATTGTCACAACTATTCATGATAAATTTTGGAGTTTTCATATATGCTTGGACTAGGTCAAGGGTTCCTAAGCACTAGAGTCTATTATTGGGTGCCCATGCATACAAAAATGGCTGGAACCTGAATCTTCTAGTGTTGCAAGGTTTTCGCTAATAGCATATGTTGTTTTTATATGTTGTTGGATGATCACTGAGAGTACTTGTAACCTATAAAGAGAAGTTCACCTACAAAACCCTCAAACTAAATCAAATCTAAAAAATAAAATATGCAAAATGGGGAGTCAAACTAACCCATGTGGTTACCCGACTGAGTGAACTTATGGCCAAGCATTGTACTACATCTCGACTCCATGTATTTCTTTTGCATGTGGGAAAGAATCCTTCCCTAGGAATCCCTTATGCAAGAACACATGATAACGGATGCTAGCTAGATGTACCAATGTAAATAGATGTGGATGGAAAAATGAACTTTCCCTTCCTATGAAGTTTATGTATAAAATGTAATCTCTTTTCCCTTGAATGAGATCTAGATGGATGTCATTAATGCTCTTAAAATGGCATTTGGATGAAACCTAAGGTCATTATAATAGATGCTTAGAGATTGGTCCTTTATTTTGGTCACATAGCATTTTATTTATATGATTCCTTTGGTTTAATTTCATAATTTACAACTAGAAGTCTGACCCATAAGAAAATAAGATGCCCAAAAGATAAAAGAAGCCTAAAAAGAGTGAGTAAAGTAGAAAGAGGTCGGGGGCACCGTAAGGACAAGGCAACTTGGGCATTGGTGCTCTATGTAGGTGTTGGCATCCAGATTCATGTAAGATAAAGAAATAAAGTTCATACTGGATTTTAGGGTGTGTAAGACCAAAGAGAAAGCAAGAAAGACGGAAAAGAGGCCCAAGTCAGTAGTTAATTACTAGTTTTCTCGCTTAGGAATCATATGAATGCAAGTATTCTGTATGACCTATAAATGTACCCAAGTGCATGATTTTGTGTCTACGTGATGTTTTCATGATGCTTCATGACACCTTTCAAGTCAAAGTGAAGAAGATATTGCAAGATATGTCACTTTTGGTAAAATCTATCTTTGTAGAAGTAAAATCCAGCTTGAATTGGCAACTTGTGTTGCTCACCTACTCTCATACACTTTGCATGGGACCTATAGGTTTTGGGGTATGATTTTAAATAGACACAAGAAGGTTTAACAAAAATAATGAGGTAGATCGATTTTCATGTTTATATTAACGATCGTTAAGAAGATAAGTTACTTTGAAGCCCTATCAAAACCCTCCTCCTAGAGCGACTCAAGAGATTTGAATTTTATGGTATCCATAATGTCTTAGCAAGAAAAAATTTATGCATTCGGGTTCAAGAGAATTCCTCGAGCTAATTTTGGTGGTATTTGGTGTTTCAACTATTTTTGAATAGAGAGAAAAACCCTAGGTGTGTGGGTTTTTAAAGTTTCAAGACTAAGATGGTGGTTCCAGGATGAAAACCAAATTGTTCATGAATCCTGGGATATGTTCTACACATCCATGAAAATTTTTAGGTAGGTACAATGTAGAAAATGGAAGCAGAGAAACTTTTAGTGCCTAATATTTGTAATTTGAATAAAACTAGGAATTCTGGAATATTAAGTTGGCTATTTTTACGACCATGGCAGTGACCACGTTTCACCAAAAAGTTCCAAAAATAATCAAATTTCTCATGTGAATAGCCAATGTATCTCCAATCCCAACATATATTTTTTATTGAATCATCGCATGATAGATGGGTTAGGTTTTAAAACATTCTTGGATCACCAATAAATCTATGGAACCTTCCTATTCATTTGGTCTCATTTACTAACATGTTTAGGATTTTTTTGAAATTTGATTAAATTCACTATTTATATGTGTGTTTGTGTGTGTGATATATATATATATATATATATATATATATATATATATATACACATACACACACACACACACACACACACACACATACATATAGTGTGTGTGTGTGTGTGTAATATATACATACATACATACATATATACATATATATATATATATATATATATATATATATTACACATATATATACGTATCTATATATATGTATATATGTATGTATATATATATATATGTGTGTGTGTGTGTGTGTGTGTGTAATATATACATGTGTATATGTGTAATATATATATATGTGTGTGTGTCTAGACATACACACATAGATATAGATTAGAAGTCATCAAACTCTGTAAGACCCGCCAAATTTAAAAGACTTGGCTAATCGCTTGGGAAGTCGTTAATTTTTTTAATAAGCCTCTAACATGAGGAGTGACCAAGTTTCACTCATTCTCGTAACCCGAGTGTAAAGGTATGTAACATGAAGTCCCAACACCTAGAATTAGATATCGGGAAGACATGTGGCAGGATTCCGGGAATCCTCAAGGAAAAGGCATTCTCTAGACTCCAAGCCCACGGAATGAACCAATTCAATAAATTTTTAGGTCTGCAGTTAGGTGAGGGAGAATGAAAGTCGGGAACATTTTTGGACCTCCATTTGGACTTAAAATGTGTTTTTGCAATAAATATCCTTCATGCCAATGAATTATCCTTCATTTGCCACTCCATCTACAATTTCCTTCAAAAAATATTATATTTTACCAATGCCACGAACAATGATTTTAGATAATTTTCCAACCCAGTGAATCTGGTTTTGAAAATTTTCTCCATGATTTATATATATATTTTTAGTCATGTTCCTTAAATGTTTCCCTAAATGTAAGATACAAGTGCTCAAAGTGAGCCTACCGATTTTGGCCTTAAGGGATAAAATTGATATGAGTTTGATAATTTTACATTTTGTAGATATTTTTTATGATGGATAACATGTATGAAACTTATATTATGTGATTATGTTTTTTTTTTGATGTGGTGAAGTGATTTTCAGTTGAAGACCTATTGGCCTAGAAATCCCTAGTTGGTTTTCTTGAGAAGGTGATTGAAACAAGTGTGTTGGGTAAGATTTCTCCACATGAGCTATACATGTTATTACTTTTTCATGTTGGTACAAGTTTCCTTGAATTGTTTCAAGTGGTGGATGATATCATAATTTGATTTGGAGGTATTTGTGCATATTTCTCTCAAGACTGGTTCTTGAGTCCTAAGCCTGAAAGAGCAGTTTTAGAGATTGGATTGATTCAAGGCCTTACACTATGAGTTGGAAGGAAATGTAAGATGTTTTGTAAAAAGAATGAGATTTATTTATAATTTTATATGGTTTTACCCCTAATTATTTTTTTTTATATGTGAACCAACTTAGTTTTGAAGACCTAGTTTTAGAGTCTTTGAGCTAGTTTTTGTAAAGTAATATGCAGAGATTGAGATGTTTGGAAGTATTCCACTTAGAGTTGGATGAAATTGTGAGTGTTTTTGGAAAGTAGACTCGGATATATTTATAATGGTATATTATGTGATCCTTCATGTTTATTTTTGATATATTAACTCATTCTTTCTTCAGAATGAAATTTTAGGCATCAAAACCTAGTGGGTTTCAGCATGCTTCTTAGTGAGTTTCATAATGGAGATGGATGTTTTGATGCTTCCTAATATTTTTTATGATGTTGAGGACCTGTCTATTACTTTTTTGAAGCTTATGGATCCTTGAAAAACAAAATTAAGACCTTAGAGTTGATTGGAGGATTAACTAGTGCTTGAGAAGCTCATTTTGAGCTTCAGTGTGTGTGTGTGTGTCTTGGAGGTTGTTCATGATGTTGTGACCCATTTTGATAATTGTCATCATTTTTAGTTACTTATAAGATTTTATTAATCTATTTTTTTGAGTGACTAAACTAATTTTTCATGGCCAACCCAAAGCAGTTGTTTTAGAGTTGAGATGGGTATATAAGCATGTTATATGAATCATTTGTGACTAGTTGAGCTAATGAGGAAAAGTGAGACCTAGAGGGGATTCAAGAGGAGTGTTAAGGTGTTATGGAAAAATCTTATAAGATGTATGAATATTTGAGAAATTTTTAAGATCATATGTTTAAGGAAAAATTATATATTTATCCCATGAGAGGACAGATTTGAGCGAGTTAAAGAAGAGCTTGTTTTGATGAGGGTTTAGTGTGTTTGAAGAAGTTGTGAGATGAAATTGGATCACTATCATTTTTGTGAGTATAATTTCATTCAGTGATCACCCATTTCTAGGTGGTTGAGTTGGTGTTTGATCACCTTAGGGGGTTGTACCCTCTTTTGGGGTTGGTGCCTCACTAAACTAGGGGTTGGTGCTCCTTATAGGGTTGGTGCTCTACTAAACTAGGGGTTAGTGCTCCTTGTGAATTTGGTGCTTCACTAAATATCTTTTATTTGAGTAATATAATTATATTTTCAGTGGTTTTTCTTCCCCTTGAGGGTTTCCCACTTAAATTTGGTGTTCTTTTGTACTCTCTCAGTATCTTGCTCTTATGTATGGTTGATTTAATGTTAAGTAAGCACACATATGGTTAATGTATGGATGAATGGTTGTATGAATGATAATGAATGATGAATGGAATGGAATAAATTTTTAATGGACTGATTCACCCCCCTCTCTGGTCCTTCGTGCTTTTAAAAATGGTCTTCCAGTTGTTCAATTTCTCTTTATAGTCCTCATTTTTGGAAGAAGGTGAGTGGATGATTCCTTTAACAAGTGGGAATATTCATCATGTGTTGTTGGTCTTAGAGGAATGGTGATTGTTTTATTTGGATGGATTCATCTCACCAACAAGATTGATTGTGTTCAGCTAGACTACCTCCACGTATCGATTTTGAAACTCCATCGAAGAAATGGGAAGAAACTTGGGCTAGCTTTCCTTTCTTCATTTTCACCATCATGGAGATGGATTTAAAATATGTAACTTTCACTTGTTCGACTGTGTGATACTATCCTCCAATAATATATTTCAGCCATAAGAACATCTCATTTTTTTTAGGCTCAACATTGCACATGATTGTTTATTTCAGATCTAAGTTAGATGACACATCTTGCACTACTAGAGTTGGTGTAGCTGCAAAGGAAGAGAGATATTTTGAGATCACTAAGGGATTTATGGATGAGTTAGATCAATTTATCCATGTTCCAAAACTTTATAGGATCTCATGTTGATATTTCTTTTTATGTAGTCTCTTAAAGTGTGGGGTTTTGGCTTCCTTTGAATTCTTCCTTTTTTTTGAGTGATCTCTTGATTGAGCATATCTAAATTTTTCTCAGTAGCTTTTGAATAGGAAAGGTGGGATGATTTTATTTTGAGAATTGGGAAACCTCCTGATTTTATGAGGGTAACTTTCTTATTTTTTAACCATTCCCTTGATCTTTGGATTACTTTGCTTTGGTTCACTCATTTTTCCCTTGATATGAATGCTCTAAGATATTTGAGGGAGGGGTGAGGATTTCATAAATGATACTCATAAATATACATTTTGGTACCATCATCTTTAATCCCATCCTTTTACCAATAAAAATGAATTTCATAATCTTTCCAACCTGTCATTCTCATATGATCATGTTCCCTAACTTCAAAATCATCTACATAATTCATCCAATAGTCCTCTACTTGTGGAACATGGTGCAAATTAGGAAGGTGGAATGTTTCCATTTTTCTCTGAATGTTGAAGTCCTCCCTTAGTGTGTATGAGTAGAGGTTTTGTTGATCAGAACATGTTAAGGATCAAGAGAGGATAATTCTTCAAAGGAGTGAAAGTGTAGGAAATTGGAGCATCCCACAAAGGGTTGTGCGCAGGGAAGAGACAGTGGTGGCATACACACAAACATCAAGGATGAGGACTTATCCAATTTTCGAGGACATGATAAAAATAGACAAAGTGTTGATCACACAAGGATAAAAGTAGGATGAATTGGCGTCAAGTAATGGCTATAATGGGAAAAATCACATACACATATTAGATTATATCATACGACATGGAGAGGGATAATAATAGGATTAAATTAAAGTCTTATTAATAGGAAAATATATTATTAGTTGTTTTGTTAAAGCATGCAAGAATTGTACGCATGGCTAATTTTAGGAAAGAAATCATGTAGGCTATTTTTGTGAGCACACCTATTTTTAGGAGAGTGTATGGGTGGTGAAGGGAAATTCCCCACCCCTATATATACCTAATGTAGGTAATTATTTTTAGTAGTTCTCTTATCCTTAGTAGAGTTATATTGTTTTGATACATATCTAGGGTTTGATACTTGTGTGCATGGTCCAACGCACTAGTACATTGACTGTTATGTATTCAACTTCCACTATGTAATGATTTTTGGTTATAATGGATAATTGTGGATGGATTCTAGTTGTGGATATGTCTAAGTATGGAGATCTAATGGTTCAATTAATCTTGGTTATTGTTTAAACTATTAGTTCTCTTTATTATATGTGTTTCCAAAGTGACTTGAATGCAATGGTTGTATGTATTTGAATGGTTTCATGGTTAAATATGATTATAAACATGCATGCTAACTTCCTGTCAAGCATCTCAAAGGATAAAAATAGTAGTTATGTGCACTTTGGGTGAGTGTTCAAACAATTTCAATAAAGTGTCGAACACATAGCCTTTAAAGTGAAACTAAGGACTACATTTTGGTTATGTTGTTGGAACCTCTTTTCAAGTTATCTCGTCAGGGATGTTACATGTAAATGGCATATCAACTATCTTTGGAAAGCATTGAAATTTGGGTAGAAGACAACCAAGATAATTTTACACAAAGGTATAACATTGGACCTGATTTCAATACATGGAAGTGGGTAGAGGATAATATTTATCATGAACTATATGAGACATTATTCATATTTTTCATAGTAGAAATATACCAAAGTGGTTGGCAACATGCACACATCAACAAAACTTATTGTCTTAGAATGAGGATTCATACTTAGGAATATTACTAGAATCTCTTTGATGCAGATGAGGAGTGGACCAAAGATGTAGATCATTGGTGGACAAGTGTGTTACAGAATTATACGTTGGAGTACATAATTACCACGTATTGTTGTCCGTAAGAAGATGAGTTTAAGTTTTTGTGTGATCCTAGAGGGTCTTACTTTACGTGTGGTACCCTTAGTGATCAATATCTTGATGGTAGAACTGGATTTAGAGAGATTTCCTATGGATAGTTAAATCCCCACCACACGCAGGGGGTAGAAAGTGTGGAGAAGAATGGTGGACTCCAAGCGGAAGATAGATACATAGAAGAAAGACACCTCAAGTATAATGAATCTCGAGAGAGGGAAATGGAGACAACATTGCAGTTGATAAGAATGATGGCTCGAGAAGGTTTTAAAGCTCTCATGGAAGATGAGGAGCCACAACATCATGTCCTCCCCGACATTGGGAAATTACAATAGAGATTCCCCATCAACTTTGGATGAGAGTGTGTCAGAAGAGAAAATTACAACCGTAGGCTCGTGCATCCGACTTAACCAACTTGGCTACCTAGCCCTTGCGGTATGTGTTCCAAATCCAAAGGTAGTTGAAGGAAAGAGTAGTGAAGATAGTAAATAAGATACAGGTAGATATCACTTTTTATTAAATCAGGAAGTGCATCAGACTAGTAACGTACTATGGAAGCACAACAGACACTAAGTGTTAAGAGTACTCTTGTAGGATTATTTTTAGGAGCATCAACATGGAAAAGTATTGGCATGCAGACTATTAGAAGTAGTTATATAGGTGTCATGTGATAACACACAGATAGTGGGTGTCCAGTTCAGTACTATAACTAGGAAACAAGGGAGTTTGTCGATGGGACCGTAACCCATAACAAGGGCATGGGAGGATGGGAGGGTCAAGTCAACAACCTCCCCGGAGGAAATATTGGTGGAGGATCTAGATTTGGTCCTAATCCAAAGAAATTTCCACCACTACAATATCCACCATCAATCAGCCTCAAGACACGACCTCAAGTCTATTTCAATATATCACTCCACTTGTCGAGTATAGAGGTATAGAAGATGCAATAGAACACATGCATAAGTGTGAATTATTATGGTGTGCTAAGGGAATTACAACTTCAGATAGGAAGGCAATTCAATTTTCCACTACACTTCAAGGGCGCACACATAGTTGGTATAGGAAGTATGACCCACATCGATCGTGGTGGACTATAATGCTTTTCACACTACATTTTTGGTTGAGTTTCACATTCCGGAGTTTGAAGTAGATCATTAACGTGCTCAAAGATATAAAGAAGGGTTTATCTAAAAGGGTGAGGGAATATGATGCATATTTTAAGACTTTTTTGTCTAAATTGTCTTATGATATCCATCCAAATTATCATGCACAATGGTTCATTAGAGGATTGCTAACTCCGTTTCAAAGAGATTTATCTCATAAGACGTGCATATCCACGTGAGGCCTTGAAGTAGCTCTGTGCAACAAAGCATTTGGAAGTCGACATCGGAGTGAGCCCATTCTTGGAAGGTTATATAGTAATCAATGGCAAATAAGTTAGATAAATTATCTACCAATTCGGAAAACGAGACTCACAAAGTGGTATATGGTGCACTTATTGTGAGGCGGAAGGACATACCAAAGATAGCTTCCCATTTAGGAAAGTGCATGTATTTTTACAGTCTTGTGAGATTTACCACAAGGACCATAATGTCTGGAATTTTCCTCTCTGAAGTGCATGACTATGAAGATTGTATCTATTTACTATAAGATCTATGACATGTTGGCTAGTAGATCACATTCATGAGGCATACAAGACTCGATTATGGCAAGGACTCATGGTGGTAAGTAGTTCCTAGGTATAGAACACTCAACCTTCTAAAGAACATAACAATAGAGTAGGTGAATTATGTGGAGGATATAAAATTAGAGGTTGTGATAGCAGAATTAGATTTCCATGCACAGGACCTATTATACTTTTAGATCCCCAAATCATTATCAATGTGACTATCCAAGAAAAATATAGTATGCTCCTATTTTGGAAAGCAACATAAGCTTAAGGACTATCCTGAAATTTATGATTACATGTGTAAGAAAAAGAAGAATGACAAAGGCATGGGATGATCAAGGTACATCATGTGAAGATGATCATTGGATACCAAAAAAGGTCCTGATCCCGAGTTATAACCTTTATTTGTTACTACACACGCACTGTAAGCAAAGATGCACGCATGATCCTCTTAAATTTAATCCACTTATCAAGAGAGAAGAAGTAATACATGTCAAATATCTAGATGTTTCTCATCGGGAAGGAGGTATATCAAGAGACTATATGAGTTATTAGATATCTACAAGGTGAAATATAAAGTGCTTCAAGGAATAAGCATGTGAGAGATAACTGTGTAAAGAATTTTGATCTCCGCATAAGGATGTGGATGATATGAAGGATATATGTAAGTAATATGTCACGATAGGAAAATATCATCCCACTACTAGGGGAATGGTTGTGTGAAAATTATCGTGTGTTGGATTTGAGCACAAGCATAGATAATACATTCAAACTTTCCACCACAAAATCATGAATACGATAAAGAAATCACACTTGATGATGATTGATGGGTGGTTGGTAAGAAATATTTTGAGAGATATATGTGTTGAGGTGAATGTGTTGACTCATGGATGCATGTAATCAAATGTGGAAACCAACATTATATCCATTTTGAATGTGCTATATATGGGAAAAAATGATGGATATGCCTATTGAGGTGTTGAAGGATGCTTCCATTATAATTCAAGGAGCCAAGTTTACTAGAGACTTTGAGGTATTGAAAATTTTGAAGGCAGACAACTTTCTGGCATTACTTGATGTCCCTAGTGTTATGAAAACAATGTTGACATGCACTTCAATAAAGGATACATCAGCTTCAAGAATAAGGATGAGCACGTGATTATACATCTAGATGAGGCAAGAGCTACACCTTATGTCAAGCCCTTGAGTGAAGAATATTTAAATAGGATTTATGCGTGCAATGTGTGAGATCCTGAGAATGTGGAACCATCCAAGGAAGGCATACTTAGTAGAATACACATAGTCGGTCAATAACACCACAGGTATTACTTATGATAATTGGCCCATGGATCATATGAAATGATCGGGTGTGAGATGAAAGGGAGAGTAACTAGAATGATCAGACCAAACATGGTTAGGTGCATGGAAAGAATTTAGTTACCTAGGTATACTTGGTGAGGAAAATCCCAAGTCTTTCTTGAGTGCCATGGAAGAACACCTGGAAGAATTAAGGTGATCAAAGGAGCATGTATGTTTATACTTTATGTAGGAATAACAATAGTGCGTTGGTGGGTGACACATAGAGATAACTTATTGGGCTAGTAAGAAGTGAGAATCACCTTTTCAACAAGGTTCACTCAGAGAAATGCACCTACACTTATCTATGAGTATGATGGGAAGACTCCTTCTTTGGTACACATTCATAACTATGAGATACAATGGATGCAAGCCCGAAGGCTTTACCAATATTTATATGGGTGCATAAGTTTTATTCCACTCTACGTGGTTATGTACAAGCATGGTATGTACATGTTGAGCTCAAGCAAGAGACTACAAGATGGGGAGATATGACAACAGGTATGGTACATACATTTCATTATTTTATAATAAACCTCCAATCCATGAATATTTATAGATCATGAAGCACATCACATTAGGGGATAGTGTGAAAGCAAAGTAGCTTATGCTCGAGTTTCTTGGTGAACCTAATTTTGAGGCATGCTTGGATAATGAAGAAATCTAGGAGATATATATGGGATGCACCTAGAAGGAGGAAGAAAAGGTTAAACTGGTATATCTCATTGATGATGAAGAGGTAGATAATTTAGAGATTAGTCATACATAAGGTACACACAAAGTAATGTACATAGAATATGAAAAGGATCACAAGTACCATGCACCCATGAAGATAAAAAAGGTAAAAATTGGTACTAAGGATGTGCCTAAAGAGGCCATTATTTGTGATTATTGGTTAGAAACAGAGGTATAAAATATCATTGAGTGTTTTGTGACTTTCAATATTTTTTCCCACAAGTTTAACATGATTTGAAAGGAGTGCACCCCTAATTTGGATAAATGAAGATTAAGCTAAAAGAAGGCATGTATCTCTGGTTTAGATGAGGCCTTATAGGATTAATCCAAACTTGCATGTGCGGGTCAAGGAAGAAATAGATAAAAATCTTAATTTTGGGACCATTGAATCAAGTTGAGGAATCGATTGGGTTAGCCCCATGCTAATTAGTATCAAGAAAGATGGGAAGATTAGGATCTACGTAGATTATCGGGATCTTAACACATCATGTGTTATAAATATTTTTCCTACACCATTCACAGAAGAGATCCTCAAAGGATTTGTGGGCGTAAAATATATTCTTTAATAGATGGGTTCTCCGGTTATCATCAGTGCACATTATGTGTGAAGACCAGAAAAATACTACCTTCACCACCGAATGGGGAATTTTTTATGTACATTGTTATGCCTTTGGGTTAAAGAATGCGTCGGTATTCTCAAAAATTTTGGTAGAGTTTCCATGACTCCATTCACAAGTTTTTATAGGTATACTTGGATTATGGACTAATTATGGGTTGGTTAGGGATCACTGTGATAGTATGATGCTCATGTTTGAGAGGTGTGACATGATAGTTAAGCATATTTCTTAACATTAAAACATGTATTTTGCTACACCCTTTGGAACTCTACTTGGGTACATCATTTACAATGAAGGATTATTGGTAGATCCAACAAGATAGCATGTGATATTGGGTTTAGAAGAGCATACACATCAAATTGAAGTGTGAAAATCTTTCGGGCATACATGTTACTACATAAAATTTATAAAAGGATATATGAAGATTGTTGCACCACTTGAAGAACTACTCAAAGCTAAAGAAAAAAATTCATTGGGGTAACACACAACAAAGAAGCATTTGAGACATCGAAGGATAATCTTACCACCGCACAAAGTTTACGCTTCCTTTCATGGAACAAACCCTTTCATGTACATGTTGATGCCTCTGACATGACGATTGGTGCATTCTTGGCACAACCTAGAGAAGGAAATTTGGATCATCCCATATGCTTTGTAAGAAATAAGTTGACACCAAACAAAGAATAATCATACCACAACCTGAGCATGAGGAATTGTCTATGATATATGTGCTTCATAAATTTAGACAATACTTGTTGGCCACACCATTTATTTTCTATATAGATCATACATGGCATTGAAATATTTCATGAACAATCCTATTTTTCAAGGGCACATCTACAGATGGATAATTATTTTTAGGATTTGATTTTATAGTTGTTGTAAAGTCAAGAAAGAGAAATTTAGGGCATGATTATTTATCAAGGATCAATTCTGGAAAGGACATGCAGAGTATTGAGGAAACTATGCCATATGCGCCGTTATTCAAAGTTGAATCACATGCCCACGATTTGGAAGATATAGCAGTATTTTTACACACTAGACTAGTTCCGTGAGGGTATGAAGATGTTAGAGAAAAGGTTTCTTACTATTCGAGCAATTACCTGTCAACTCATTAGAGGAGACTTGTATAATATGGGCCATGATGAAGTCTTACACAGATGTGTTATTGAACATGAACGTGAAGCCATTATGGAGGAGGCCCATGGAGGGATTACAGGAGGAAACTATGCATCGATGCAAATGTGTGCAATATTCTTCTAGTTGGCTTATGGTGAGAGAATTTGAAGAAGGATACCAAGGGTTTTCTCAAAGCGTATGATCATTGTAAACACATCGGGAAGCTTTGAACATATAGATGAGATGTTATTACGACCCATTTCGAGTGTGGAACCTTTTGAGAAGTGGACTATTGACTTTGTAGGCCATATTTCATCACCCACACGTAGGACTCGAACACACTATATCATTACATGTATAGAATATTTTACCATGTGAGTAGAGCATGCGCCTACAAAGGATTGAATTATAGCCACAATAGCAAGGTTCTTTTAGGAAAATGTTATTAGCAAGTATGACTATCCATTAACCTTAACCAATATAGAGGAACTCATTTCTTGAATGAGACAATCAGAATTTAGTTGGCAGAGTTTATGGTGGCACACCATAAAACTACTCCTTATCATCCTCAAGCTAATGGTACTGTAGAAGCCTTCAAAAATATTTTGGGACAAACTCTTACGAATATTTGTGATGTTGGGAGAAAGGATTAGGAAAATAAAGTATCAACTCTACTTTGGGCTTATATGACCATGCATAAAAAGGTTGAACAATTCCACACCCTTTCAATTGGTGTTTGGCACAAAGGTGGTACTACCGTGGAGTTATTGCTACCATCCCTTTGTATTACACGCGCATGAGGTTTGTCTGATGAAAAGGCTATGAAAGAAAACATTGACAAAATAATTCAAGTAGATGAGTAGTGCACTATTATGCATTGGAGCAGCAAAGAAAAATGAGAAGGCGTGATGTAAAGCTTGACATGATAGGCATATCGGGTGTAATTCATTCAAGTTGGGAAGATGGTCCTTCTCTATGACTCCAAGTTTGTGTGCCACCTAGGGAAGTTGAAGGTGCATTGGTTGGGACCTTTGTAGTAACCAAGATATTTGAATCAGGCACATGTCAATTACAAGCGTTGGATGGCACCATGTTTCGGTTACTTCAATGGGAGTAGGTTGAATCCCTACTATAAATAAGCTTCTTGATGTTTTTAATAAGGTGGTATTGCCATTTATATTAGGTTTCCCTTTCATGTTTTGTCTATTTTAATTTTCTTATTTTTTTAATAAGAACACTTGCACACAAAAAGATGATTATTATCTATTAAGTTCATGTGCGATTACTAAACATACTTTTAGTGTGGCATGAACTGTGTAAATATGTGAGAAAGTTTAAGCAAATGTACAAGCAACATTTGAAAGGTGGGATTTTGTTGGAAAGGTGCACGAAAGCAAAGGAAAGAGGGCATAGGTGCTGAGAATGATGTTTCTCATGAAAAATTACTCAGATTGGAGACCATGTGAGGAAGAGGTCATGCAAAGTGTAACACGAGGTAGGCAGCGAAGAGGATGGACTACTTAGTATAAAGCACATAGGTAATATGTGTGTGTAGAATACGGAAGTGCGTGCAAGGATATCACCTAAAAATCCAAGTCGAAGAATAATACACACATGAAGATGAAATCCAAGGTGGTTTCGAGCAAGGAGACTAAGAGGAAGAGGTATGGTGAGGAGATGCCCCATTTATCTTTGTTAATCCACATTTTGGTGGATTCAGATGAGGAAGAGCACAACACAAATGATGAGAAGATCCTAGATATGAATGAATAAGAAGAAGGTCCGGAGAATAAGGATGAAGAAGGCCATGGTGAGCCCCATATAGAATTTGCGGGAGGAGAGCATGAAGAATAGGAGTGTGATGTTGAGTGCAATGTTGAGTGGGAAATTGAGCATGAAGAGGAAGAAATAGTTAAGGGTTCCCGATTGAAGAAGACACGGGTTCTCGGGGTGAAGCAAGTGGTGTGCTCCACTCCATTGTTTAGGATTTACCCAAGAGATGGAGAGGAAAGGGGATGAAGTGTAGGAAGCTTCCCCAAGGTCCCCTCATGTAATACAATGATGATCCCTCCAAAGTACTACATGCATGATATCATAGTATGGTGGCCACCAAAGATCTCTTCGTTCATCATTCTTTGAAAAGAATGAGGCCCTTCTACGAACTGAAAATATGATCTCTTAGTCATACCAATCACACATGGAAGAGTTACATTTTGATGTCGGTGTGTAGGCTTTATCCTGAAACTCGATTAAATCAGTCCTATGAGAGGCTTACCCCGTGGTTGATGTGTAACTTCTTGACAAGCACGCATGCAATGTATGCCGAACAAGTTATCATCCGAAGTAGGAATCCAAATTTTTGATAATAATTGTATGATAAAGAGACTAAGCAAGTAGATCAAGGAGAAGGATGAAATTATTACGTAGCTAAAGCAGGATTTGAGAGAAGAAAAGGGGCGGATGTGCCTAACTTATAAAAAATGGAAACCATTGAAGATGAAGAAAGTTTGACGTAGCCTAGCCTCACTAAAATGCCAAGGAAGAATATGAGATGACCCTATATTATCTGGAGGATATGGTATGGATTCTCTCACATGAGCAAAGAAAGATAAGGGAACAACTACTTGAGGAGTTAGTTGTGTAGAAGAAAATAGACAAGGATCGGATTGAGGATCATCTTGCACAATACAAGGTGCTTGTTATAGAGGCTAAAGAGGCTATGCGAAGTAATAATATTTTTTACCAATTCCAGGATTTTACCAAGTTGTGAGCATGTTGGTAGAAAATGATGAGGAGGAATTGAAGGAAATATAGGCAGAATGAGGAATAATATGGCCGAGAAGGAAAATTTGCTGTGGCGGAGGTAGAAACGAGAAGAGGGATTATATATCACTTCGAATACTGTGATCAAGGATATATTGAAATAAATTTTTCCCCATATGACACACGGGATGGATGTCTTGGATGATGCAGCTAAGAAACTAGAAAAATTGGTTGTTGAATTCAAGGGGAAAGTCGACACACTCACTCTTGCAGAGGTGATAGACATTGTTGATGGTGTGTCGGTTAAAGAAACTAAAGAATTGGAAGGTGGATGGAATTAGCGACAATATTAGTTAAGTAGTTTCAAGATACTCTTCCGATCCAAGAAAACTTGATTCTTTGATTCTTTGGCGCAAGCCATATTCTTTCATTTGTTTATTGATTAACGACATCATTCAATAATATATTCTTGATGGGATATTGTTTGATCTTGTGTTGCCTTGGAAAGATAACATGCCTAGTGTGGGGTAATGTTGATCAAGAAAATACTAAGGATTACTAGAGCGTAGATTACGTGTAGGAGCGCGCGTGTATGAAATTGGAGCATCATGCGAAGGGTTGTGCGTAAGGAAGAGATAAGGAAGTGCATGCACTGAGACAAAAAGGATGAGGACTTAGCCATTTTCCGAGGATGGGCTAAAAATAGACTTGGAGTGTTGATCATGCAAGGGATAAAATCAAGATGACTTGGCGGTCAAGCAATGGCTATTTTTGGAAAAAGCACATGCATATCTTGGATTAAATCATACACATGGAGAGGGATAATATTAGGATTAAATCAAGTCTTATTTATAGGAAAATATATTATTAGCTATTTTGTAAAATCATGTAAGAGTTGTACAAATGGATAATTTTAGGAAAGAAAGCATGCAAACTATTTTTGTGAGCATGCCTATTTTTAAGAGAGTGCATGTTGTTCTAATATAGATCTAGGGTTTAATGTATATGGTCTAGCGCACTAGTACATTGACTGTTATGTTTTTAGCTTCTACTATGTAATGATTTTTTGTTACAATAGATAATTGTGGATGGATTATGGCTATGGATATGTTCAAGTATGGAGATCTAATGGTTCAGTTAATCTTTTTTATTGTTTAAACTCTTAGTTATCTTTATTATATGTGCTTCCAAAGTGACTTGAATGCAATTTTTGTGTGTATTTTAATGGTTTCATGGTTAAATATGATTATAAATATGCATGCTAACTTCTTGTCAAGCATCTCAAAGGAGGGACATGGTAACTACGCGTGATTCGAGTGAGCCTTCATACCATTCTGAATGAAGTTTTAATGTGCATAGCCTTTAAAGTGAAAATAAGGACTACATGTTCAAAGGAGTGAAGGTGAATTCCATTTTACTAATCATAAGCATTTTTACAGGAGAAGATCCCGAGGAAGATAGGGAATGCAACACTTTTCTTCTTTTGATTCTTGAGCTTATCATTGATGTGAACAAGTTTCCTACACATCTCGAACATCACCATCTTTTCATTGAGATACCTTAGCATCTTACGCAAAGTGAGATCAAACCCAAATACTCTAATGTATGAAAAAGTTGAGAATTGTGTGAAGAAAGACCCATACCTCTTGATCAAAGTAACAACTTGTGAAGACAACCTTGATTCAAGATTTCCTCCAGTAGTCATATGAAAAACATAGTGAAAGCATCATTCACTCTTGAAAAATGGTGGTTTCTCTCCTTCAAGGTCAATTGTGGATACTTCTCATAGGTGGGAGCCTTTTGAGAAATATTTTGAGTGAGTTTCAATCCTCTGAACGGTCTTGTGCTCATGAGAGCGTAGACCAAGTAGGATGTCATTGAAAAATTCTTTGTAGCTGGTAACTATAATATCTTTCATTATGTATTACATTTTTATTAAGTTGATTTATTTTTCGTGGTAAAATAAGAATCAAGATAATCTTCCTATAGGGATCCATTGGTTGAGTTTTTTTTTGACCGGTTTACGAGATCAATCTCACATGCCGAAAGCCCTATCTCATAATGAGTTTCATGAAGGATTTTTTTGGATGTAATCATCATACTTGAGAAATTTGGTTGATAGAGAAGATGTATGAGGGATTTCCAAGATTGTATGGCATGGTTCATCCTTGTGGTCATTAAGGGTAAGCAAATGATTGACTTGGGGTAGATAATTAATGACAAAATCCATCAAATTAATGAAGTTCAACAAATGCCTTTGTCTTCAAAGTTCACTAATAATTTGAACTAATTCATTTTTAAAAATATGACTGAAAGTACAATATAGGAACTTACAATGCTATAATGAATGTGTTGTACAACACAAACCTAGTGCCATTGATCCAACAAAATCTAGACTAGTCTTAGAAGCTTGCTCAAAGTGTCCCATCATAACTTCATGGCATTATACCTCCTATTGACTTCTCCTCATTACAGACCTCTAGCCTCTACACAGAGATAAGTCGAGAATGTGCCTAGTGTCGACAAGTTCTACCCTCTTGTTGAACTTTCCTCTATTACATGACTATTAGTCTCTACATAGACCTAAGTCGATTTGGTTTCATCGACGAGATTCATACTACGATCCTCTTTTGCATCTTCCAAATACCGCCAACTCCTATAATAGGGCTTCTTACAATATCTGGTTTTATAATATGCTCGTGCAAAAATAACCCAAGCTCTAAAATTATCTCCAATGCTAGACGCTCTCCCTCTACTCCACAATTAAGTCTCAAGGCTCCTACATGATAATAAGGATTCAATTAGCCTTTTATAATAATATTATTTAAGTTAATAATAATTAACTCAAAAATGCCTAAAATAAGGTCTTTATTCCTTTAAAATCCTCCTAAGGCTCCTTTTCTTGTCTCCTCCCTTCATATTTTGGCTTGTGGATTAAGCTTCAAGATTCGTGATTTGGCATATGGGGTTCACCCCTTTTATACCCAACTCGGCCCCGAATTTATAGTACAAGAGCCTTATCGCCCAACTTGTTCCACGCCTACCGAGCTAGGCAAGATGGTTAAGGCTTCATAGTTGGGAGGTGGATTACGGGCTTCGACTCCCTCGTAGAATGTTTTTCCTCGTTATTTTTTTCCTTGATGGTGTTAGCATAATTTAGCATAGGCATATTTATTGCATTTTATTGCATTATCTTTTATTTAATAATGTGCAACATATGCACTCTAGTCTAGTGACTTGCATTCAATATTGTTATGTTGGATAACATTCAATATTGGTATTAGTAGTAATTACATGTGCATGTGAGATGGGTCTTATCATCTCGTAGTTGGTGTCTGCTAGGGTATCATGTCTATCCATATGAGGTCATTCTAATATCTATAAATATTACAGCTCTTGCATTGTTATGTAATCGATTTCATGATCAATAATATTTGTGAGGCTTTCGTCCCTCTTTGGTCATTGTAATCTTATTCTATTATATCATTTGGTATCGAGTTATACCATTATTATCATTTAGTATCGTGAGCAAGTTCTATCCAAGCGGGGTCAAGAGGAGCACTATTAGAGAGGATCTATTGAAGAAGAAGATCGCATCAAAGGAGAGCCATTGAAGCATCCCGCACCTCCATTCCTTCCAAGCATCCCTCAACTAAAATTTGACCTATCCACTTATTTGAAAGGTAAATTTTTTTATTAGTCATTGGTATAGCCAATTGATCTAACATATTGGCGGAATATTTTAGATTTGGAGATCTTTAAAAAAAAAAAAGGAGAAAGATCTTGAAAAAAATTGCAGATCTAAAAAAAAAAAAAAAAAGATCTTAAAAAAAAAGGAGAGAGATCTTGAAAAAAAATTGCAGATCTAAAAAAGAAAAAAAAAGATCAGATCTAAAAAAAAAAATCAGATCTGAAAGTGGAGGTGTGAAGAATTCGGGAGCAAAGGTTGAAGCAATCCCGTCAACAAAATTCCAGCAGATAGCTCTTAAAAAAGGACATAACTTTTTCATATAGTGTCGATTGATGTGCCATTTTTTTTTCTAGAAAGATAAGAAGGAGGTGCACAACTTTACAGTTTACATCATCTTTAGATTCGGCCTCTACATATGACGAAAAGTCTGTACAAGTCGGATCATTTTTTTGAAAAAAATCAGATCTAGCTGGTAAATTGGTAATTTGGTAAGATCTCAAAAATAAGATTTCAAGAAAAATATTGTATGATGCTACTGTCAAAATTTTAGAAAAACCCATATCACGGTTTGTGAGAAAAGGTGAAAACAATATTCAGATTGTTTGTTTGGATCTTGGGAACAAACAGGTCAGTGGTTCAATTCCCACTCTCTCCATATTTTTTATTAAATTATTTTTTTGGAAAATTTGGAGAAATTACTAAATTTTGGGAGATTTCCAAATTTATAAGCTCACCAAACACATTTATATCCACCGCTAAATTTAGCGGAAAAACACCTATTGGGGGGTAAAAAATATTTTTGGCCTAAATTGTGTATTTTGTGATTCTAGACCCTTTTTTCTAAAAGGGGGGACACAAAAACTTCATTTTGATGTACTTTTAGAGTATGTTGTACTAATCTTGGTGCATAAAGTGAAAAAAAAAAAGGTGCAAACTTTTTATTTTATGTTTGGTTCTATCACACGAGATCTTTGATCTCGTAGCAAAGATTCGGTATATACGGTGCCTCCTGGGAAGCGCTTACGGGTGATGTCGTCGCGACTACTACCGCACTTAACGCCTAACACAAGTTTGCCTAAACGCGTCGTCGAGCATCGACCCTATAAAATCAATGGGGAGTAATAAGGACACAAATACACACATATTTGAGCCCTCCCATCCGTTTGTGCTTGCATAAACCCCTCTCGTATCTTGTCTCATACCATGTACTAAATTCTTTCACGTGCGTTAACACCTCTTTCCGTATCGACGGGTATATTGAAAGGGTGATCTTCTTCCATGTACCGATGGGTATATCGAAGGAGCGTATATAGAGAGGTTTGGTATATCGGCTGACAAGTATATTAAGAGGGAGACCATAAACCGGAGTGATAAGAGCCTTACCCTTTGTTTAAATTCGAGTTTGAAATTTGGATACGAGAAATGGGTGCACAAGCACCAAAGTTCTTCTCGCGATTCACAATTGCTTAGAGGAGATAACTATGCTGCATGGAAACCGAAGATCAAGGTGTTACTTGAGTTTGAAGACCTATGGACAACAGAGATTGAAAAACAACAAGATCACTGATGATGGAAGACAACAAGTTCAATTTTGACAGGCCAATCAAAAGGCCAAGTTGATCATCTTGTTTAGCATAATGAACGATGTGCAACCCCACATTAGAGATGCCACATCGGCCAAGGATGCATGGGATAAGTTGAGCACAGTCTATGAGGCAAAAAACAAGAATGCCATCCTCAACCTACTATCACAACTGCATACTCTCAAGTTCAAGCACAATGAGAAGGTTGAAGTTTTTTTGAGATGAGTTGCTACTTTGAGGGCATCTCTATTGGCATTGGGAAAAGAGATAAGTGATGAAGACCTCGTACCAAGGGTACATTGCCGAACATGAGGACGATTCAAATGAAGGACACCACATGTATTCTGCTCAATTTGATGAAGAAACCAATTCCACACAAGATATCTGGTATGTTGACTCGGGTGTAACTCGACACATGACTGAACACAAGGATTGGTTCTACACACTGCGTGACTCACCTAATAAGAACCATGTGTCATTAGGTGATGACTCATCATACAGTGTCAAGGGGATTGGAAACATTTCACTACCTCTTGGAAAGCATGACTGCAAAATCACAAATGTATTATATGTACCTGGGTTGACCAAGAATTTTCTATCAGTTAGTCAACTCCTTGATCACAACTTGAAGTTGGATTTTGACTGTAATAATGGAGAAAAAGTGTGCTTGATAAGAGATAAGTCAATAGGTTCCAAATTTGTAGCAAGAGCCTCCAATGTGGGACGCATGTTCTAACTTGATTTTGTCCACAAGGATGATCAAGCTCTAGTGGCCAAAGACACACAATCTGCAGAACTATGGCATCGCAGATATGGTCACATCAGTTTTGGCTATCTCCAAACACTTCAAAAGGGCAACATGGTGAAAGGATTGCCTACACTCAAGCACAACACTGACAAGTGTCACAATTGCCTAGCTAGAAAGCAACACAGAGTACCCTTCCAGAAGAACACATATAGAGCTAAGGGAAAGCTTGATTTGGTGCACACCGATCTTTGCGGGCCCATGTAACCAAGTCATTCTAGATGTCAATACTTCATGCTTTGTGTTGATGACTACTCAAGAAATATGTGGATATATTGTCTAAGAAACAAGAGTCAAGCCTTTGAGACATTTTAGAAGTTCAAAGCACTTGTTGAGAATGAAGTTGGTCACAAGATCAAAACTCTCCGCTCAGATCGAGGGGGGGAATTCACAAGTAATGAGTTCAAGACTTACTAGGAAGCTCATGGGATTCGTCGAAAAATGCCTCCTACTCACACACCACAAAGAAATGGTATAGTTGAGAGAAGGAATCGTACTTATCATGGAAATGGTGCGATGTATGATTGATGACTCAGGTTTAACAAAGACATTTTGGGATGAAGCTGCAAGAACTACAGTCTATTTGTTGAACAAAGTGCCCATTGTAGCTCTTGAAGGAGTGACACCTCAAGAAGCATGGTTAAATCAGAAACCATCAATTGCACACCTAAGAGTATTTGGGTGTAAAGCTAGCATGCACATACCCAAGAAGAACAAGAACAAGTTGGATATGAAAGTTGAGAAACTGATATTCATTGGATACAGTGAAGAAGCACTTGGGTACAAATTATGGGATCCGAAAGCAAATAAAGTATACACAAGTAGGGATGTTGAGTTCTTTGAGAAGAAACAAGCAGATGCTCCACTCAACGACTCAACAAACATGCATAATACACCTCTTGTGAAGATAGAATTTGATGTTCCCACTGAAGATGACAGTGATGAATTGGATGATGGTGAAAACTTGGATCCACCACAAGCCAATGGAACAACTAAGAAGTTACCTAAATGGTATACTCAATTAATAAGAGATGCAAATTTGGATGAAGCACCTAGCACATCATCTAATCCTGGACCTAGAACTCGCAGTCAAGCTCGTGAAGAGGTCAATTATGCCCTAATGAGCAAAGTTGTTGAAAGCTTGATTGAGCCATCTACAGCTCAGGAAGCCCTACAATCAAAAGCTTGGAAAGATGCCATGGATTGAGTATCGATCGGTGATGAAGAATAACACATGGCAACTCATGTCGACCTTCCACCAGGGAAGAAACCCATTGGATGCAGATGGATATTCAAGACTAAGTACAAATCAGATGGGACTATTGACAAGTATAAAGCAAGGCTTATAGCAAAGGGGTATGCACAACAAGAAGGCATTGATTATGAGGAGACATTTTCTCCCACAACCAAGATCAAGACAATCAGGATGATCTTTGCTCTAGCTACACAATTTGGTTGGAAAGTCCACCAAATGGATGTGAAAAGTGCCTTTCTTAATGGAGATTTGTAAGAAGAAGTCTATATGACTCAGCCAGAGGGTTATGTAATACCAGGAAAAGAGATGATGGTATGTAGACTCATAAAATCTCTATATGGCCTAAAACAGGCACCCCGGGCATGGTACATCAAAATTGATGAGCATCTCATAAGTCATGGATTCGAAAGGAATCCTTATGACCCCAATCTCTACCTCAAAAAGCAAGGGGGGGAGATTGTCATTGTGGTTGTTTATGTCGACGATCTAGTCATTACAGGAAGTTCTATGAAGATGATCAATGTAACAAAGAAGGATTTTAATCGATCGTTCGACATGACAAATCTCGGGCTCATGCACTATTGTCTTGGGTTGGAAGTATGGAAAAAATAGAATCATATCTTTGTGTCGCAGTTGAAATACACCAAGACAATGCTCAATAAATTCAGGATGATGGACTGCACTCCTATTGCTACACCTATGGAAGCGAGACTTCAGTTATCTCATTCCGATCCATCACCACCGGTGAATGTAACTCTCTATCGGCAATTGATCGGGAGTCTCATTTACCTGACATATACTAGACTAGATATCAGCTTTGCAGTCATCTATTTATCACGCTTCATGCAAGAACCGAAAATATGTCATTGGAAAGCAGCAAAGAGAATACTGAGATATCTAAAGGGTACAGTTGACCTTGGTCTAGAGTACAAGAAGAACGACAACTTCTTCTTGATAGGATATTCATATTCAGATCATGTAGGAAACATGGATGATAGGAAGTCAACATCAAGCTTCGTCTTCTTTATGGGATCTAGACCGATATCATGGGGAAGCAAGAAACAGAACTTTGTTTCTCACTCTTCTCTAAAAGCGAGTATCGAGCTGCAGTGAAATTTTTGTGAAGCAATATGGCTACGCCGAATACTGGAAGGAATTAGTCTACCACAACAGTAAATCTACTCCAGTATATGTTGATAATGAAGGAGTTCTGAAGCTTGTTTGCAATCTAGTATTTCATGAGAGAACCAAGCATATTGAAGTACAGGTTCATTTCATACGTGAGCATGTCTTCAAGCACAACATACAACTCAGAGTTCGTCCTCACAAATTGAACGAAGGCGATGATTTTCACTAAGTCACTTGCATGTGACAAATTCACACTATTCAGAGAGTTCCTCTCCACTTCATTGGAAACTATGCAAAATTAAGGGGGGGAATGTTAGCATAATTTAGCATAGGCATATTTATTGCATTTTATTGCATTGTCTTTTATTTAATAATGTGCAACATGTGCACTCTAGTCTAGTGACTTGCATTCAATATTGTTATGTTGGATAACATTCAATATTGGTATTAGTAGTAATTACATGTGCATGTGAGATGGGTCTTATCATCTTGTAGTTGGTGTCTGCTAGGGTGTCATGTCTATCCATATGAGGTTGTCTAATATCTATAAATATTATAGCTCTTGCATTGTTATGTAATCTGATTTCATGATCAATAATATTTGTGAGGCTTCCGTCCCTCTTTGGTCATTGCAATCTTATTCTATTCTATCATTTGGTATCAGAGTTATACCATTATTATCAATGGCCACGTGTCCCATGTTGTTTCCACCGCACTTCCACGTTACCCACTTCATTGTTTTTTCACTACATCTATCTTGTTTTACCTAATCTCATCATGCATACCTCGGTCGTCTCACCCATAGTTTTGTTGACTCACCCACCCGAGTTAGGTACATGGGGTTAATCCCACAAATTAGGATATGATAGGGGTGTGTCTTAAAATATCTTGAACCACCCCATGGTTCTCATGGCTTCTACCATTCTATCCCGACATTTTTCTCACCCTACTATTGGGCTCACCGGTTAGTGCAGAGCTCACCTTGAGCTCATTGAGTAGATCTCCATGAGCTCAGATCCAACTCACCGATGAAATCGTCAATGAGCTTGGTCATGAGCTCGATGCCAACTATCCTTTCAAATTGATCTCAACTCAAGTAATGGATCTTCAAGTTTCTTGATCATTAGCTCATTCTGAGCTCGCTAAGTAACTTGATGAGCTACTTAGAGTACTATAGCAGTCGGGTCCCCTTCCGAAACAAAAGTGAACCCCATTTTTGCAAACCTTGTTATCTCCTATCAAATATCAGAGGCTCACAAACACTCTCTTTTTTACTCGTGATGCTATGATGACCCATTTGATTTTTCACATGTGACTAGTCACCATGTCACATGTGTTTTGGCTTTGTCTTGCGAACACCATATTCTTGAAACGGACTATATCTAGAGCATATGGTATCCATTTTGTGTATTCCAATAAGCACTTTGGAAAGATATCGAATTCATCTATCATATTGTAATGATCCCGGGATATTTAGGGAAACAATGTCTCCTAATTTGATCTCTGGATCACACCTCCTCTAGGAGGATTTTGTTCCACCGTAAGCAAAAACATTCACTTTCTTGGGACTAGCATTGTTACTTTACACCGCCTCATGGAGATCTCCTCTACCACCCTATGAAAATGATACTCCAAAATGCACAAACTATATCATTCCATTCTTGTGGAAAATGTAACTCACTACAAGCACAACATCACACAAAATGATCAGTTTAAAAGACATCTCCCCATCAAGGAGACTAGTCCGACCGATTTGGTGATCTTCTAATGAATTTTTCAGCACCATTATTTCTTTCCCTATATGTGAATTTCTTGATCTACAAACATTTCCCATGAAACGAGTCTTAACTACATCCTATCAACAGAGACACATTTTTTAACAATGCCTACTTCGACTACATACACTATCATCATTACACAATGTATTTACTTAACATGTGAGAACAATCAAGCATGATAAACATGTCGTGAGACTTCTCATCAGTACTCCACAAGTATTATAACATGATATTATCCATCATCGTAATGCTATTGAATCTATCCAAAAAGGTGATTTTTCATCATCCATGTCAAAATAAAATGGACTCACTTGTGGAAAATCCATGGATAGATCAAATGTTGACTCATAATCAATCGGTAAATTATCAACTTCTTTGAAAACCAACTTTTCCTTACCATTTCTCATATGGCTTGTTGGACAAAGTTTCCAACATCTCTCAACCTTGTGGCCACTCATATTACAATGAGTGCATATGTTCCTCTTGTCCTTCTTCTTAGATGAGGAATTACTTTTTCCATTTCTTGCTCTTGATTGACAAGATTGGTCTTCAAAGGATCTCTGCCTTGTTCTTAACGAATGACATCGAATTCTTCATCAATGTCCTTCTCTTCCAACAACTGGCAACAAATGGTTACTTACCATGTAAAAATTACAAGGAAAAGCATGTCACATTTTATGTATATCATAACCATATTGTTCATACTGAAAAAGAGGATCAGAAGTTTTAGAACTTACACTATTCCCTTAAGTGCTATGCTAAGTGTAAGAACGAGGAGATGGAATTTCATTACCTCTCATTGTTGTTAATATACAACTTTTGTCATCCGTATGTGATGGCTTGTTCCTCTTCCTTGAGGAATTTTGTTGTGCTAGTGGCGTAGTCACTTTTTTGTTGGAAGTTTGTCTTCCTTCAATGTGCGTGGAACTCTCTCTAGCTTCCATATTCTCACTAGTGTAACCAAAACCTGCATAACAAGGATGGTCCTTGACCTGTATTGGGTTAGTAATTCCTTGTCCATTCTTACCAAGGCCTTTTCCATCAAAACCCATTTTAAATAATAGTTTCAAGCCAATACCTCTGGTATGTATCTCGAAATCACCAAAAAATGCTTTTGAAACTGATCGGAGGAAGAAGTGTAGCAAGGTGAACTTACATTGCATTCGTCCATCATGGTCTTTACATTTACGGTGGAAAGGTAACTCCTTCTTTTATTCACAATTGTGTAATGTTGCTACAATTTTACCAAGATCTCATCCTTGGTTTGCAAATCAGCTTTCAAACGTTCTATCTCCTCTTCTAAGGAGTGAAACTGAGATCTCAAGAAATTACTCTCATTCGGATCTGGATATTGAACGCCTCAAGCTCTTCAAGATTCTCTTGGTTTGAAAACTTTCCCATCTTTCACATGTACATGTTCAATAACAACCGAACCAACTATAACATTTGGAGAAATCAATAGTAAATCAACCAACTCTAATACTAAACTTGATCCATAAATTGATCAATTTTTTTTCTCAACCAACGGATCCTTATAGGCATATTATCTTGATTCTGATTTTACCCCAAAAATTAAGTCAACTTAAGAAAAATGCAATGAAATAATGAAAGGCATTGCACCAAGTTGATAATGGAGTTTGGAAAATTCCTACGTCTCTAGGTCCACTAATAGTTGAATCGATTCATTATAAAAATATGATTGGAAGAAAAATATAGGAACTTAAAATACTATAATGAGTGTTTTGGTACAACTGAACCTAGTGTCAATCTATCCGCATGTAATCTAGACTAGTCTTGGAAGCTTTCTCGGTGTCCCGAGATAACTTCCGGCTTTACACCTCTTTTTTACTTCTCCTCATGTCGCACGACCTCTAGCCTCTACATAGAGCTAAGTTGGAATGTTCCCGATCGACAAGTGCCATCCTCTTGTTGAATTCTCCTTTGTTGCATGACCTTTAGTATCTACACGCGAGCTAAGTTAGATTTGGTGTCGTCGATGAGATTCATACTACAATCCTCTTCTCTCGTGGCCTCCAAATACCGCTAACTCCTTCAATAGAATTGTTATCACCAAATCACAACACCCTAATGTTTACACAAGTGCATATACTTGAATTCACGGTGTGATTGGATAACATGGGTACTATCTCCAAGTTGTGGGACTCGCTACTTGAGATAGACCTCCAGAGAAAGTTGGTTCTTACTCCTAAACTACCTGCCACAATCTAATCTAATGCAGGTAAAACTATCTTTCATAATCTAACTTTCCAAGGGACCAAGGAGAGATAATGCATGAAAATGAAAACCTACACTAAATCGGTGATACACCAGAAAAGGAGGGTGTGAGATTAGTCTTCCAATGTGTGAAAAATAGAAGTAAAATGCATATTAGAAGGGGTGATAACAACTCTCCACAATCTAGAAAATGCATTCACAATAATATTTCATACATGCACAATAATAATGAGTCCTTGCAAGAGCATAAAAATAGACACAATATTCTTGTAATGAAGGTTAAAAGGGCAAGAAGAGTGCAAACAAACACAAAGAAGGGAAGATGCATCCACAAACTTGTATTTATTGCTTCATTAATATGCACAGTTCAATCTCTTACAAAATAAGGGCCTGGATCACCATGCAAGGAGTCCACTACAAGGGCTGCAAAGACATTGGCTTCACAAAGAAATTTTGACAGAGCTTTGCTACAACAAAACTACCTCCCCTTTACAATGAACCCAACACTCCAATTTATAGAAAAATAAGAAGAGAGAGAGAGGGGGAAAATGGAAATCTTGAAATCTCCTTCAACCACTTGTAAGAGGTATTAAATGGAGTGAAATGATTGTATATTTCTTGAAAAAGGCTCCCCATGTTGTCCCACGTGCTACAACAGAAAGAATGATGACTATGCCTCTTAATTTGTGCTCCCAACTACCAATTAAATAATTGTTCTGAACCCAGACACGTTTTCTATAAAATTTATGTTGATCCTTTATCAAATCCCTAATTTCTTGATTTTTTTACGTTGGGATTGAAAACACGATTCTAATGGTACCAATTTCATGTGATTTTGTTGAGAAATCTAAAATTATGACCTTCTGAGTGCGGCAGCTATTTTGGGTCTCACAGAATTTTTGTCATTTGACGAGACCGAGTATTTGATTTACGAGCTAGATATGTTTCTTTTATTTTAACATATCTCATTCCGGAAAGTCTAATTTTATGAAAATCGAGCTTGGAGTCAAAATTTATGGCCGTTTGAAGTTCGGGAGGTCAAACATTGACTTTTCTCTTCATCGCGGCTATTTCGGCAAAATCAGTCCGCGTGCTCTGGATGTCTCAGACAAAAATCTCCACATCACCCAATTCGGGCTTCCTTGTTCCCGCACATCCTGTCATTGACTAAGCCGTGAGGGCCATTGACTTCCACATTTGTCGCATCCCATTTAGTTTGGCTCCTCTTGTGTGCAGCGATTTCACTTTTTTGCGTCCGTGCGTATGTATTTTTGTCCCAATTTTCCCCGCAGCCGTGTGGGCCAAAAAGTTCCGACTTCACCGATTTCCCTTTGACTTTGGCATTTTCAGCAATGTGCGTCCCTGTTGAACTTGTGCGGTGGGACACAGAAATATGATTTAGCCAATTCCTTTGTATTTCGGCTCCAAACCTGGTATGACAAACCTTGGTATGATCCGCATTGGTACGATCCGTAGCCTCCACTCCACAATGCATTAAAACAAGCCCGCGACTTCATTTTTTGGAATTTTTTCATTTTTTTCTAACTTGTTGGATTTTTTCCTTAGATGGGGAAGTTAGAGAGAAACCAAAGGGACCCCAAAACATGATTTTGGGCCTTGAATCAATTCTACTTGCTCGAGACTAAAGAATTTGATGCATGTTATCAAAATTACCTCAAGGGGTGAATTTTGGATAACAAGAGCTTTACAATATTTGGCTTTATAATATGCCCACAAAAAAGAACCCAAGCTCCAAGATGTTCTCCAAGTGCTTGATGATCTCCCTTTGCTCCGCAATTGAGTCTCCGAGCTCCCACATGAGAATAAGGCTTCAATTTGCCTTTTTTGATAATATTATTTGAGTTAATAATAATAACTCAAAAGTTCCTTCAATAAGGTATTTATTCCCGTAAAATCCTCCTAAAGCTCCTTTAGTGTCTCCTCCTTCGTATTTTGGCTTCGAGGATTAAGCTTCAAGCTTCGTGGTTTGGTATATGGGCCTCACCCACTTTTAAACCCAACTTAGCCCCAAATTTCTTGTATAAGAGCCTTATGACCAGCTCGTTGCATGCCCGCCGAGTGGGCAAGTCAAGTTAAGGTTTTTTATTGAGGAGGGGAGGTTACATGTTTGAATTCCCCACCGAATACTTCTCCTCACCATTTATTTCTCCGTTAGCTACGTTTCCCTCGTTGTTGCCGCCGCCGCAACCACGTTACCCACGTCATTGTTATTGCTGCCGCTATGTTCTGTCTGTTTGACCCAAGCTCGCCATGCATACCTTGGTTACCACGCCCATTATTTTTTTGACTTGCCCGTCCGAGTCGAGTGCGTGGGATTAATTGCATATCGATTGGGATTTGGTAGGGGTAGGGCTTAAAAATATCCCAAAATACCCCATGGTTCTTGTGGATTCAACCATGCAGTCTCACCATTTTTTTCTCACCCCATTGTTGGGCTCACCAGTTAGTGTGGAGCTCTCCTTGAGCTTTCCAAGCAACTCTTTATGAGATCGATATCCAACTCACCGATGAACTCGTCAATGATCTTGATGGCAACTTGCCTTTCATCTTGATCAATGGCTCTTAGAGTAGCTTGACCATTAGCTCAATCTTCGCTCACTGAGTAGCTCGATGAGATACTTGGAGTACTATCACGATCGGAGTCCCCTTCCAAACAAAAGTGGACCCCTACATTTGTAAAAAAATTATCACCCATCAAAGATCAAAGGTTTGGAAACACTCTATTTTTGCTTCATGACATTACAACAACTTGTTTTCTTTTGCACCCATGCCTAGTCACCACGTCACCTGTGTTCTAAGCATCATCGTGTGAATACCTTGTTCCTACATGGACTACATATGGAGCGCACGGTATTCATTTTGCATGTTCGAATAGGCCCAAAAATTTCTCAAGGCCATCTACCATATTGGAATGATCCCGTAGGAGATTTAGGAAACTTTGTCGTTGATTTTCTCTCCATATCAGAGATGGATTTCTTCCCTATTTCAACCATGACCCTAATGCAAGGCCTTGAAGATATAATTCTATTTTATACCACTCTCTTGATGAAAATTATTTCGTGATGATCACCATGTTGTTCCATGTTGAAATCTACATACACTGAGAAATTCCTTTAGGAGCAAGTACTTCTAGAATTGAGTTATCATCTATCCTTATGATTCTTTCCTTTGGCTCTTCATGATGAGCACATTCAAGTACCAATTCCATGCTCTAAACAGATATAGGATGACCACACATTTCATATAAACCATTTATGAACACTTTTTCCTCCACTAGTTCTCTAGGACCATCGAGCATTCGATTCTTAAGATCTTCCAAGTCCATATGAGTAACATCATTGTCACCCACACCTGGGTATTCCAATAATAGGGCAGAAATGGGTTAAAGACCATTAAATTTTAACTCCATACTTGCGAAAATCAACAAGATGAGCAAAAATGAAGAAGACAACAACTTTCTGCAATTGAATCAAACACTTTCTATTTTTAGTAATTAGGTTCATAAGCTACTATTTTGGGAAAAAGTATTTTTTTCCTGAATTCACTTTTCTGAAACCCTTAACATGTTGGGAATACATTCACTAATGTTTCTTATTGATTTTGATAGTTTCTATTTTGGAAAGTTATTTTTGCTTTTTTGCTTTTTTGGAAAAAATTGTCTAGTTTGTCATCTTCATTGTTCTCTGAGTGCACTGATATGAGAGGACTTACTATTTTAGGTAAGTTTCTATTATTAGTAAGTGAGGGTACTAGATACTTACTATTTTTGAAATAGCACTTATCCACCTCTCGATTACAACAACAATTCTTTGATTGGATTTGGTTTGCTTCTCGTACCTCGTGCTTAAAATTTTATCTCTATCTTCCCACCGGAATGCTTGGAAACTGAAAATGCATCATCTAGGGAACGAAACTAGGGTTTTCTACTTGTTAAAACATCAAGGAAACATTTTATTTGTTGTTACAAAGATTCTTGTAAGCACTTGGGATGAGGAACAACTATGAAAATTTCGAGGATATTCCTTGTTTTGGTGCATATGGCAACCATGGAGAAAGTTTGTGATTTTCCGGATAATTTTTAGGTTCTTGGATGTTTTTTTCTCAACAACAATGGAGTTATGGTGAAAAATGAGATGAGGATAGGTTCTTTCAATTTTTATAACTCACGCATAAAGTTGTTTTTGGTATAAGGGAGAGGTAGAAGCAAGAAAAAGACTTAGTTAAATTTTAGGTTTTTAACCTTCTTGGCATGGTTCTCATCCTTTAATTTTTATTGCAACTCCCTAAAATTTCTCCTTTTTCTTCGGGATAGTAGGGTATGTTTGCACAATTTGAGTTGTCCCTGGGAGATACTTGAGTCTTGTGAAAGATTTGAAAATTCCATCATGTAGAGAATTATCCTATCTTTCCAATGACTACTTGTTTGACTCATAGATCCTTATGGAGCTCTCAAAATGATTTGATGAAGCTTAGGTACCATTTTAGAATGCAAGCTCCTTCATCCTAAAACCCGATTTCACTGCAACTGTCCCTAAAACTTTGAAACTTCCCTACATTTTCCTAAATCAGTTCCATCACTCTCCAAACTCTTCAACAACACTCCCAGATGGTTTAGGGATTTCAAATTTATCCTAGAGGATGAACACCTGTCTCGGAAAGATAAAAAATAGCCTTTATAGGCCTACTGAAGAATTCACCTTTAGAAGCACTTCACTGAAAGACCTCATCACAATGTTTCAAACACTTAGGGAAGGTTTGTATGACACATATGAGGACTTGCAAAATTAGGATGGGCATGACACAGAGGGCAGATTGATCCAAAGAGGTGCTTATTCAAGCAAACTTTTCGACACTAGGGTTAAGTTGTCATGTTTCAAGTTTGAATTTTCCCTTGCAAAAACACATGACAACACATTGCTAGTACAATTTGAACAAAACAATACACAATTAGCCTTTGAGAGTATTTTCGTGTATTGTTTATAGTATTCATCAGGCAATTTGTATATTCATATAGGCTTTCAAGCACCCTTTTCAATAATATGAGTGTTGTACTTTTGAAGTCGTGGTTGGTAGTTGAATTTAGTTGGTCCTCGGGGTATTTTAGGAGTTAATAATAAGCCAATAACTTGAGGTATAAAAATTGTTACATACGATGCTAGCTCCGTCCAAGTCAAGAATAAAATTTAAGGGATGAACATTTCCAAATACGAAAACAACTAGCTCTCTTCAACAATAATCGATTGTGATATCCAGTTCTCAATTGCTTTCACACTAGGTTCAACTCTCACGTCATAGGATTTTAATAATTTGTAACCATCCAAGCTAAAACTAATATTTCGTCATAATTCGAGCTTCTTTTATTAGGCTTTACATGAGTTCTTTGTTTTCCATTAGGAATTACCGACTATTTTCAATTCAATTTGTAGATAGGTTCAATATGCCAATATGATGCTTTTGAATCAACCAAAAGGTAAAGGCTGAAGCTTTTGCTTCCAAGGATGTTCAAAGAGAATGGGTTCCTGTCAAATGGTCCTTATCTAGATTCACATGTGCAGCGAGAGTGAGGTATGAAGTGACTATCCTCGTTGTCCAATTTATTCTCTTTTTCAATCAATTTCCCCATGATATTAAACCTCAATGTGTTTCGTTTTCCTCTTACCCAGTTTTCTGTGCTTGTGACAATTTGATGCTTGAATTATCATTCATTTTTCAAAAAGGTTTCTTATGTAACACACCAATAATAGAATTTCATATTAAGAGGTTGAAATTCTTAATTGAAATCAGTCAATTGATACTAACAGTTGGAAAACAACATACTACACATTGCGTCAGATTTCATGTCCTTTTTGAATTCAAGACTCGAACATAAATATTCATTGCACTCTTTTGATGCAATTGCCAATTGCCACTATATTTATAATTTATAATTTAGATATTAATATCCACTAATCGGGCATAATTTATTTACAAAACATGAACCCGTAGAATTATGTCATTTATGGTACTAAGTACGTTTGAAGCAAAGGACAAACGTGGTTTGACGGCGATTCGATTTGATTCTCTTCACGTGTGTGATGTCTAAACTTCAAAATAAAAATCGTTATTCGCATTAAAAGCACCGCCCTAAAATCCAATAAAATCATTCGCATCCAAATAAGTCTTAATTCAGTGCAGCATTAATTTATTAAATTGCAAGCACAATGGTCCAAAACACTGCTAATTCTCTCTGATAATTCCTCGCTGATAAAGGAGTTTATGGTCTACATCTTTGCCATCTGAAAGCATTTTTATATATTCCGTGCAAGAAATAGCCCGCCTTTCCACATATTATATGGATATGTTGAGAATGAGACCCACTTACTCAAATGCCTCCCTTTCACAGTATAATCCAAAAAATAGTCCCCCTGCAACTTGTAGCGAAGAATATAATATTAAGAGCCGTTTTGAGTATACTGTAACAAAATTGTATGGGGATAATGAGTGAATCATATTTCATCCTTCCTTGTCATCCTTTTTTAACATCAACATTTTGCAAAATAATGTTAAAAGGCTTTGTATTCAAGGTTTTATATCAATTAGACTTGGATTGAGGAAAAAATCTTGAAATCAACATTTAATACAAGTTAGGAAATAATATGGGATATGCAAGTATCCCAACCCTTATTTTTCAAATAAATCATACTAATATATAATGAATAGGAAATTCGAACAAAAATATATATATAACTTGAGGCATGTAAGTCTTGGGTTAAAGGGGTTCACAAAATGGATCCATAATTGTGAGAATTCAATATTGTTTTAGCATACTAAAACCACAATATTGCATTTTTACACCAAAAATAGGTAAGCAATGTTTTTAACATTGTGTGTGTGTGTGTTTAAAGTCGTACTCAAAACACAAGAACAGTCATTTTGTAGGGTTTTGGGTCTTGTAAGTTGATTGGTGACCTATTCAAAGGTGCAATATTTAAGAAGAAAGTGAGATTGCAAAGACAGAAGGAAACATGGTCACACAAAGAAAGATGGAGAATTGACAAATGAATTATATAATTAATTACTTATTTAATTGATCCATTAATTATATATAATCAATGTTACGTATTTAAGTAATTACATTCCCTCTCCATTGCAATGACTTCTACACCTTATTGCCCATCACAATCATATTTATGATTTTGAGGTTTCTCTTCTTTTATGAAGCGTTGGATTCACTCTTCAACCCCTTGATGATGGATCTAACAGAAAAATCTGAAATGTCCTACTCAAAATCTCTCACACAATGATTTCCAAAAGAAACTTATTCATCATGTACCTATAAAAATATAAACCTAAATACAACAAAAAGAAATATGCCGAAAATCAAACTATATAAAAAACATGCACTAACAAAAATATAATTTAAATCAATAACTCACATAAATATAAACAAGAACACCCTAACAATAAATAATCCCGTATGTAAATTAGTTCAAAATTACGAAGATTGTTTCAAATTGCGTTCAATTTATTTGTGTGGAAAACACTACAATGCTATGGTAAATCGTGAATTTTATTATTAATTATGCTATTAACCAAAAAATTACAAATTTCATCAATTTATCCCACGTGATAGACCCTAACAAAAATAAAAATATAAAAGAAATAATTTATAGGGATAAATACATAGATAAATGGGGTGTGTTTATTTTTTATTTTTTAAACATTAGATGTTAGTTTCTTCTAGAGTTCATTCCAAAGTGAAATAATATATTCATTCATGTAGTGGAGGCTTGTATAAAGAGGATCTCTCATAATATAAAGTATAGTTATTATTTAAAGGGAAAAAAAGTTTATAAAGTATAGTTATTATTTAAAGGGAAAAAAGTTTGTAGTGAAGAATAAGAAGAAACATAGCAATTCAATGAATGGATAGAAAGTTATCTCACCTCAAGACAAAACAAATGGTCCTGGAATACAAGAAAAATAAAGTGATAATTACATTCAAATACTATGTATATGTTTATAAGGGATTGAAATTTTTATAATGAGTTTTCAATTCTTTATTTTAGACAATTCCAATATCAATGTAAGACATCCGAAAGGTTTCAAACATCTATTTTACTTTTTGCGTAAAAGATTGTGAAAGACAACACCCATTCAAAAAAGAAAGGCCTAAAAAACAATGTTGGGATTGCAATCATGCCAACACAAATTTCTAAAATACATAATTTCTAATGATAAAAAACAATATCAAATACAAAGATAAATGAGGGTGTTAAAGTATGAAATAATGGTGTTTATTTTATATTTTTTAAACATTAGATTTTAGTTTCTTCTTAGCCAAATAATATATTCATTCGTGTGGTGGAGGCTTTTATAAAGAGGATATCTCATTATATAAAGTATAATTATTATTTAAAAGGGAAAAAAGTTTGTAATGAAGAACCAAAAGAAACATAGCATTTCATTGAATGGATAGAGAGGTATCTCACCTCAAGACAAAAAGCAAATGGTCTGGAATACAAGAAATATAAAGCCACAATTACATTCAAATATGATGTATATGTGTATAAGGGATTCAAATTTTTAATAATGAGTTTTCAATTCTTTATTTTAGACAATTCCAATGTAAATTTACGATTTCAAAAAGTTTCAAACATTCATTTTACTTTCCGCAGAAAAGATTGAGAAAGACAACATCCATTTGAAAAAGAAAGGACTAAAAAAACAATGTTGGGATTGCAATCATGCCAACACATATTTCAAAAAAATAAAATGAAAAAGTAGTGCAAAGTAAGAAGAAAATGTTTAACTTTATTTATAAGTTGGAACTTTGATGGTTCCCATGTTATGTTAGTTTTTCCTTTGAGTATTATTTGTTTCCTTTTGTAATAGCAGGCACATTTTGCTTTGAATGCACTTTTATTGTAAGTATTGTATCGTGTAGTGTTTTGGAAGGGAAGATTAGAAAGCGTAGACCCTTGCAGTTGCAACTTACGTAAACTTTTTAAGACACCCCACTTCCTAAAATAGCGTGACATCAATTCCACATTAAAAATTATCTAATAGAGTTGGCTCCTTTTTCTGATAATGGTCTTTTGGCTTTTGTAGTGATTTTGGGCCCACTCTCTAACTTTGTGAATGGTATTTTAGAGCAATGATTTATTTGCGTTGAAGAATTGGTTGGCGTTGTTTCTAAATCAAATTTGTTCCTATCGTCTCATCGATATTGTTTGTAACTGATTCTCTTAGTAAAGAGGTGGGTCATACTCCTTTTGACAAAACTTTTGATCCGCACTCCGCGGCTATGTCCACGTGTTAACTTTGAATTATCAAGTTATCCATCTTCTCGAGTGTCTGATATTTATTGCTAAGTAGCTGTGAACAGATAGAACTAGTGCATGACATTGTAGAAATTAGGAATACGGTGATATACTAGCGCATAATTGTACAAATTATGAAAACTGTGATGTAAATGTGTGGTATGTGTGGAACTATAAGAAGCAATGCACCTAAGTACGGCGAGAGCTACCTTCACCCAAAATGTACCATGCATTTAAGTACGGTGAGAGTTAACTTTCACTTAAAATGTACTGATGTATGTATGAAATACCCATGCGAATCCATGATGTCATGATGTGCCACATGTCATTCGGTTTCATACTTGGTTTTTTTGGGGTGGTTGAAAAACACAATGTGTTTTTTACTCACGCGCAAGGAGGTGCAGTCAGAAATCGAACTCGTGCCCTACTTGGTTGCGCATGTCCCCACCAATCCAGTGACTACTTGTTGGCTGCTTGAACATGATTTGATTTCATTTTGTTGAAAAACACAACACACCACTGATGTGACCACCGTGCAAGACCCACTAGGGCATGTACATGCATGGTATCATGTGTTTTGATGGGTCGCGCACCCATCCATAGGTGCATTTTGGGTGAAGATTATACATGGGTCCTAAGTACTACGAGACTAAGCAAATGGTGCAAAGTGTTGGATTAGTTGTTTATTTTTATAGAGTTACACAATAAGATATGAGGATTTCAAAGATAATTTTAATAATTAAACCTTAAAATTTTCTATAATATCCTAAAGAATCCTAGGAAAAAACCATAATACTATTGACTAGTCTTTGAAAATATTCAAGTATGTGAAAATTAATTGCCTATTCAATTGGATCTTCATTGAAAAATACTTAATGAATTAAATGTAATATGAAATGAAAGATATAATGATAACCCCATCTTTTTGGGCCATTTCTTCTCAAAGAGATATCTCATCCCTTGCTAGCGCTTTAAAACTTTATCTTCAACTCATTTTTATGGTAAAATAAAAGTGTTTCATGGCCAAAACAAAAAACAAACGTTTTGAATTGGTGTAATCATTTTGAAATTTTAAATGATTCCCAAATATGTAAGTTGTTGGTTAGTTTGATGAAATTGATTAAAATGAGACCTACATTAAACACCTTAGGATTGACAACATATAATATACGTGGTCAAACCTCTACAATTGTTGAAAACCTTCATGATGCATATCACACCGTTGGTGTCAAGAGACGCACTAGGGATAGTAATATTGTGCATTGTGTACTTGCTACTAGTAGTGTTGTTAGTGAATCAATAAAAAAACAACGTTTGATTACGCAAACAAGTCGAATGTTGCAAGTTAATCTAAAAAACTCTAATGAAAGCAATTGAAAGATGTAATATCCTTCAATCATTCAATAATGCCAATTTTTGGGCATTTTTGCTAGAGCAAGTGTAAGGACAAAAATAATTCTTTAGATGCTATAAGAGAAGTTGTTATTAAAATTTGGCATGATAACACTAGAGTTTCATCTAATATAAGAGATGTTATAAAACAGAGAGTTGGTTCTACTAATCGCGAGCTACATCCAAGCATTTCTTAAATATGACTCAAACTCAATTTTTCGTAAGTTTGAACAAGAGAATCTAGAAATTAAAATTAGTCAACGTTTTATTGAAATGTTGAAACCATTCTATATGAAAATCAACCATGCTCGCACCACTTGTCATTGTTGGGCAACATGTTCAATTTCACGATGCATTATGCTAAATTTTTACGTATTCGTTCTAATTTTCATTCGAAACTATGTTATCGAATATGGTGTTCAAGTTCCACCAATATCTACTGGTGATTTCATTCCTACTATATTTTGTGAAAAGAAGTTGGACAATTATTTTATAAGTGGGATTGTTTAGATGGAAGTCAGAAGTACATGCAAATGGATTACCTAAATTAGAAAGTTACATCCATGAGCAAATGAAGGTACAATAAGACATAATTTAGTTGAGTTTGATAAATATAAATCAGTTGCATACTAGTTGAAAGATGGAAAAGAGTCGAAACTTGTGTGAGCTAGTTACAAAACAAATGCCCATTTTCTAATTTATGAGAAAATTTAAGGATGAAATTGTTTATAATTATGCGAGGCATACACATAGAGCTCGATGGTTGGATGAACAATTCAAGCTATGCAAAGACACATTTCCTATCGTACTATTGTTTTAGTGTTCGATTTTGCGTAAAATTACACATGCAACCACAAATGGAGGTTCAATCGCAATATTACAACTCAATACAGGTTGCCATTTTTGTGCATATAGCATTTCTACATTCTCCTGACAGGACAAAAAGAATGATCAATTTTTTTAAGAGAGTACCACTTTTATATCAGTGATGATCATACTCATTCTACTTAATTTGTGCAAGGGTGTTTCCAGTTATTTTATGGAAACTTGTTTGATAGGGACATCCACTTCAAACAACATTATATATGGTCAGATAATTGCATGTCTTAGTTTAAGAATGCACGAATATTTTATTGGATGAGCAGAATGCACATCAAGATGGGTGTGCAACATATTTGGAGTTTCACCGAGGTTGGACATGGAAAAGGAGAGCATGAGCGGTGCGCAGGGGCATGTGTGAAAAGAGCTCTTCTTGCAAAAGAAGAGTCAAGTACAAAGATGGTGCTAAATTAAAAGATGCAAAGAGCATAGTGGAATGGTGTAACGACAACATGGCCCGAGGTTCTCAAGAAAATTCCACAGTTCGAGATATTTTTGGTCGATAGAGGAATACCATATTGCTAACTACGAGGATCATATGACACTCATTGGGTCCAGTGATATGCACTCATTTTCAGTAGCTCGACGCTACTTGTAAAGGGCCGTATGGACAAGAAAGTTGACATGTTTTTGTGCATCTTGTATCGAATTTGTCACTACCGAGTGTGATTCACAAGAATGGGTGGAAGGATGGATTTTTAGGCCTCTAACTCGCTTCTTAGTTATCAACCTCCACAAAGCATTACGACTTGTTTCGCAGATGAAGTTACAACATCCAAGGACTTTGATGAAATTTCAATTTTGGTGCGACAAGGTATTTATGGTTATTTATTTAATTTTTGTATTGAGTTATGTCCATTGAAATTTTAATATGTAATTTAAATTTGAGTTGTTCAACCTTGGTTATTTATTTGTAGGACATGTGTTTCATAGTAATTACTTATGTAGAAGACAATGAAGAAGGAACAAACTATTTCTTATGTCGTTGCATCGAGGAAAGAAAGAATTTGACTTCTCCTATTATAGATGGCGAAGATATTGAGTATCCTACAGGGTCAGTGGTAGTTACTGGAACTTGGCTTCGATGGTATCCATTAAAAACTCCTCTATTTGGGTGTTTGAAGACTTTGAGACACACAGAAAATAATATTATATTCACATCTAGTTCTAGCGACAAATATTCATTTGTGATAGATATCGAGGAAGGCCTAATAACAAGATTCTTTGGAAGGTTCGAGAGTCAGATCATGAAGCAATCTTGTCTGCTATTCAGAGTAGATCCGATCTTGATGGTTCATTGGAATGAATTTACAATGCTCATGTTTGGTATATATAATTTCTTTTCTATATATATATATATATTAGTTTAAAGATCTAGATTTAAGTTTGAATATATTTTATTTTAAATTTTTGTATTTTGTACATATATAGATAATATATGGTTTTGATTTGAAACTTAAATTTCTTTGACTAATGATCCGAAAATGAGAGTTGTATCTTCTTTCACTTTTATAGTTTCCAAAGATCGTGATTTTTTTAAACCAATTTTAAGTATTCTAAACTCCACAAATTGATTAAATTTTGATTATTATGCATCCATAGAAGTGCGGAAATCTTGTGTAGTAAATAAATAATTAGAAAATTGAAAACATTCGATAACAAACAAGATTGTTTACGGGGTTCGAAATTCCTACGTCCCGGGTTCGATTGAACCGATCCATTAATAATATTGAAATTCAAGTACAATAACTCTTACAAACAACCAATAATGAATCAAAACTTGCAAATGAGCTGATCAATGTCCCAAGAACTCAAAAATAGTAGAACCGTCCCCAAGAACGATCCGTGGCTCTACAAGAGTGTTTTCACAATGTGATCTCCCGCAACTGTTGTGTTAGAAAAACACCTACAAATGGAGATTTAAAAATATTCTATGAAAAAAAATCATATATCTGAGATCAGATCTAAATTCTGAACACTTTTCATGTTTACACCAAGTCACAATTCAGACCAGAAGTGCATTGAAATTCGTGTTTTCCAACTAGCTGTCTTGAAGATCCCTGTTAAAATATGCATTCAAAGCTTCCAAAAATAGGTTAAAACTCAACAAAAATATCAAATCTTACATCGTTGGAATTGTCTCAGAATTTCCTTCATTTCATATTTTTACTCCGAGTGCCCAATCTGAGTGCAAGGCCTTCAAAATGGCATTTTTTCGAATCGCCTCCTTATGTTGCTTCGCATGATTTGTCTCCCAAGTATAAGTCAAGCGCCCATTTTATAATCCGCCCAAGCCTCTAGGTGAGTTGGTCAGTGGATTAGTCTTGGAGCGGTGAGGTCGGGGGATCAAATCCCAGCGGCCATCATTTTGGCGGAGTTTGTTTTGCATGGGGGATAAGAATCCCACATTCCCCGCAAAAAGGAAGGATTTGTGGTTTAAATTGGGCATGCCGACCCATATAATACGTGACTAAGGTCACGTCCTCCCCCATTTTACTCGGGTTGTGCATTCTTCTCCCACTGAGTCATGTGGGTTCTGTTTGAGGATTGTGTCGGCCACTCCATGTGGCGAGCTAGATAGTTATTCGCCCATTGAATCGGGCTTTGCTTTGGTTTGTTTAACCACCAAGTCATTCGAGGGGATATTGTAAATCCCAAACCATGTGGGATATATTCCAAACCCATCCGTGAGGCTTCAACCAATCCCGAATAATATGGGATATAAATACGAACATACGTGCCATGTGGAAATATGATCAACTCGACCATGGAGAATAATATAAGCCTCGAACATTACCAAGAATAACATGGTGAATAATTACGAGGTAATATAAATTTCGACACAAGCAATATAATGACATTCCAAATGAAATATGGCAATAAATACCACTTGTCGACCCTCGATAGGCAAATCGAGCGAATTCGATGAGTGGTGGCAAGCCACGTGGTGGCTTGTGGACCCACCACGTCGGCGATAATACCATAGTCCACACGGCGGCCGGGCTCCCCTCCGTAATAAAAGTTGAGCCTCTTGTTCCCGTGCACCATTTTTACGCTCATCGAAGACCGGTGATCGAAAACCAACAAACAAATCCCTTTTGCCTTTTCGCCACGTGTCGCAGTGCGATTGGTCCATTATTGACCAGTTGACTTTCCGTTGACCGAACTTTGACCGGACATAACTAGAGCTCCCGATGTCCGTTTGTCGCGTTCTCTCACGAGTCGTTGGAAATTTCTCGAGATGATCTTCTCAGACCGACAGCATTTAGGATGTTTTAGGGAAATTTTTCAAAAATGATCCCCCGATCACACTCCTCCCACCGAGAAAGGCTTTTGTCCACAAAAAGCTGTGTATCAACCCACAAAAACATGCTATCTCTTCCTACATTGCACAAACACATACAAGAACCCAAAATAACATTATAGGTTAAATAAATGCAAATAGTTGATTAGATAGTCACATAATCGATCAGATAATAACACCCAATTAAGCTAGTGTTCAATCAAACTGCCGCAACTCACAACTCTACACACAACTGTGAACTGTCATACCCCACTATAATGCCATCACAAATAACTAACTAGATAATAACACCCATTCTATTACGAAAAGCTAGTGTTCAACTGTCACTTTGTGATACGGCCGATTACCAAAAATTACAATTCCATAACATAGATCAGTATACAAGACATCTAAACTGCCCACAATTAGGCTAGTGCCCACTGCCCATCTGAAACTATAACAACTGCAAGTATTCACTATCAGAATATAATAGACTATCAACACCCAAAAATATCTATAGTCAACAACTGAATCAACATGAATATGCCCAAAACATCGTATACGCTATCACAAATAATAAGTCGATAATAACACCCATCTATAATGGAAGCTAGTGTTTAATCGACACTTCATGATTATGCTGATTACAACTGCAAGTTTCAAATTTAGACATGCTACTGATGCCTATCCCTGCATAGTGTTTTCAACAATGGAACTACCAACCAATCTGAGAAAACAAAACATGAGTATGATGAACCTATCACTCAAATCTTCTCTTCAGCTGTTTCCATTCATTTTCAAAGCTTAAATATCAACTTAGGAACAAATCCTTATCAATCAACAGGAATCCCTAAAATATAGCTCTGAAAAACATTTTGCTTGCCTACTATCAACAATTTACTGTAGTGCAAATATAAAGTTGAGGAGTGTTTTTCCAAACCAATCACTTGGGTTTTTCCATTTTGGTTGTTTTACCTTCTCCATACCAAAATGAGTTTTAGTTAGGTTTAGCACTGTTGGTTTTACAATATTGTTCTTTTTAACAACTTTCCAATTTTGTTGTTTAGAAACAAACCAACAAACCTTAACATCATGACCATTCCTATTACAATGGGAACAAAATTTAACTTCCCTGTTTTTAGGAGTCTTACCCATTTTACCATTCTCAGAACTCTGTCTATAAGAATGATTCACCTGTTTAGGAGAGGTAACATTCTTGCCATTTCTCGCCTTTCCTTGGTGAGATTGGTCTTTAGCACCTGCCTTATCATTCACAAAAGGCATTAACTTCTTAATCAAATTTTTCCTCTTCCAACAATATGCAACAGAATGATTAGTACCTTCACAAAATGTGCAAGGGAAAGCATATTTCTACCTACCAAAGCTATATTGTTCCAACTGAAAGAGTGTATTAGAAGTTTTAGGATTTGATTTTCCCTTAGTGCTATTTTTAGTGTAAGTAGAAGGAGGTGGAATCTGATTACCTCTTTTACCTGTTTTCTTACACCTTTCATTATTTCTCCTGATGGTGGAATCCTGCAATTCTAGTGGCATAGATCCTCGGGTCAGTTGGAAGCTTGTCTTCCTTCACCGCTGAAATTTCTCCAATTTTCATTTTCCCACTAGAATAACCCAAACCTCGCAAACCGAGGCGATCCTCTACCTATATTGGGTTAGCATCACCTTGTCCATTTTTACCAAGGCCCGTTCCGTTAAATCCCATCTTAACCATTAGCTTAGACCCAATTCCCTTAGTGTGTTTTTCAAACCGACCCAAAGGAATATTTGAACTCGAATGAGAGGAAGAATTAAAATGTGAACAACTTACAAGTGCATTCTTCTCACATAGTACCAGATCTCGCTTTGGAAGGCATTTCCTTCTTATGTTCACCTTGTTGCAGCTTTTCCAAGAGGGCATCCTTGGTCCGTATTAGTGCTTACAAAGGCATTCTTTTCACATAGTACCTCCACGGTTTGCATATATGGAGGAGTCTCTCTAGCTTGAGTCATAAGCTATACAAAAACATGTACAAATCAATATTAAAATCTACATGACTGTGCACCACATAACAGAGGTCAAAAGCATGTAATCCACGTGAACTTCCAAAGTAATTAGAAAAAAAGTGTAAAGAGATTTACTAACTCGCGTAAAACTCATGTGAGGCTTCACAAGATAGCCTCGGTTCCTTGAGTAGATGATGACCCGCTGTGCTCCTATGTATAAAAAAGAAAAATATTAATACATGTACAACATACACGTGAAACATTATAATAATAATCTAGTGCAATCAAATGAAATTAAAAATGTAAGTTTGCATACAAGTTCAAACTTACGTTTGAAACACGCCCAAAGTGCAGAGTTGCTAGCATTTCGATGCTTTGGATGTTTCCTTCACTGGCTCTTGCTATTTAAAATAAAATAAAAATTAGTTTTTTACATGTATGTACATGACGTACAATCATATATATATATATATATATCAAACATGTGAATTAAACTATTGTGTGTGTGTGTGTGTGTGTATATATATATATATATATATATATATATATTACTTAAATTTATTTGAAATTTAGTCGTGAAAGACCAATATCAAGTGGCACCAGCCTAAAAACATTCCCCATGATCTTATCTATAGAAAATAAATCATGTGAACCAACAAATGATGTCTCTCCCGCAAAGGCATACGGCACCACATGATCCACAGTGGTGTGGTGCGCTAGAACTGGCGCCTCCACCAACATCACCAGATGTAATTTGATCACTATGCTGGGTGAGAGTGTCAGTGAGCTCCCTCAATGCATGCAATGTATCAATATCCACAACCTCCTTCACTATAAGAGGGATAACTGAAGGCAGTGGGGGTTTTGGGGCATGGGGGATCCTAGGTTGACCTACGCGTGCACCAGGTATGTCTCTGTGCAAAGCCACCTCCTCGACCAAAAAATTCAGAAAAGTCAAAATAATTTGGGACCTCATTGAGCACGAACTCGCAATATAATTTCTTCAAAAAATAAAGAGGAACCTCATTGTTGTTACACGATGGATAATCAAAAACCATCCACCATCGGTCCCAAAAATTGTTTTTGATTCTGTCATGTGGCACCAATGGATCGGGAACCATTTGCAAGTAACTACTGTGGGGCATTGGTTCTAGGGTCGGTAAATAATGCATAAATGAGGTCTTTTCCAATTTTTTTGTCTTTGACGGCCGCATGGGATAGTTTATCTGCATACCACCACCTACAGTCACTTCTAAAGGTGTTCCATCTATGTATTTGGTTGGTTGCAAACTCAACTTCACCAATCAATGTTTGCAATGTATTGGCTAAAGTCATGCGGGATGGATTTGTAGCATGATTTTGTCTTATAGTTTGAATTAGGTTCTCAATGACAATTTTATTTTCTCAGATTCTTTCAATGATATTATCTTGCGTTCTTGGTGGCTCGGTGGGGACATGAGGAACCACGGGAGGCGGATCTATGTTTGGAGGAGAGTTTTGAGGAATGTTCGGAGGGTTTTGAGGAATGTTCGGTGGGTTTTGAGGAATGTTTTGACGGTTTACATGATTTCAAGCTTTCCACCAACCGATAAACAAAAAAATTGTATACATAAATAAACATTTCAAAAAACCCATGAAAATGCAAAAAGACCTAAAATGCAAAAAAATGATTACAATTGGGGACTTGACTCCTCATCTTGGCAAAGCATGGTTGAATCTATCATTATCCGTAAGTCCGATGAGTAATTTTGAGGTGGTATTCAAAGTGCAAGTGAATTTTTTTAGGAAAAATCGCGGTTTGAAATGAAAAATGAGAAAATAAGGAGTCGCGGGATTGCTAATTTTTGTCTCAGAGTTCCGTGATCACGGTTTATAACCGCGATCGTGGTTTTAGGTTTGGTAATTACCAAACCTAGAATTAAAGAACCACGATCGCGGTTTAAAAATCGTGATCACAAGATGTAAACCACGATCACATTTCCTTTATTTCAGGTTTTTATGTCCATAGAATTGTCCACCAACTTCGTGCACTTACTCATCCGTGTATTTAACACACAAACAACAAGACAAACGAAGTTATGAAGCTCAAGATATGAGCGAAACTATGCAATAAGTATTAGTTGGAAAAGTAGATACAAATAGTGACTATAATATATGGTGAATAAAGCAATTACTATATATAGTAATAGTGATGAGGGAATCGCATTTTCATTTATACCATGATCGAGTGAGATTTAGAGCTCTAAGCTATTAGGATGTTGTGTGTGATAGCGGTGAGTTTTACGATATTTGAGAGAGTAAAGAACGGACCGTGGCTTTGCAGATGACCGATGAGTTGGTATGCATGATTATTTTGGAAAAATATTGTCGAATATGCTCGTTGTCAATTTTTGTAGAATTTGTGTTTATGTATTTTTGGCATTTTTGACTTGGGCCGGTGGCCTATGTCGGGTGCCTGTGACTCGCTGCTGAGTGTGTGCATCCCAAAGTAGAGTTTTTGCACCTTGTGTTGTGAAATGTTGATATTTTGATCAGTTTGATGATATGATGAGTGATGTTTGTAGTATGTATAATGTGTTAATAAGAGAATTGTGTTGTTTTTTGTGTTGTGTAGAGGGGTATACACTCGAGAGAGTTTTGGGCGAGCCGTCATTTGAGTACTTTGCTTACTTTAGGATTATTAGACGTAGAGTGGGATATATTAGACCGTGATGGCCTATGCCAAAATGCTAGATTGGGGGAAGTACCCCATAATATACCTATGTTGACTGCTTTGTGTAATAGATGGTGTGCAGATACATGTACATTTTGTTTGCCTATTGGTGAGATGCCAATGACCCTAGAGGATGTGTATCAGATACTACGGTTGTCTATTGTAGGAGAGAGGGTACACGTGATGACTATGGTGGATTCTTGTAGTCAGATGAAGGAAACAAGGAGGTATTTCACAAGCACATGAGTACAGGAAGAGACTCATACCAATTTAGATGTGATAATGAGATCCAACATTCTCGTAGTTGAGGAATTTTATTACATTGATTCCAAATTTTTTGGTGGCAATGGAGGGTGGATGAGTTAGGATATTGTATAAGATGCATGATATTTGTTGCAGGATAGAGGAGCATGGGATTAGATATGTATGGGAACGGTGTGTATTTGGCCCATTTGTCAGGGGACATGTATAGATTCACTCGGGAGGATCATGGAGGAGGACTAGGAACTACTACATTATGGCTAGACCCAAGATATTTGCAGCGAGCTAGGTGGGTACTCGTAGCAGGAGAATGGACATAACCACCTACTGAGTCGATTCTAGATTGGATGGGTTTTAGGGTCGTTATATGGAGGCCATATATATATATATATATATATATATATATATATATATATATATTATGGAGGTTAAGTGGAGGATGGTGTGGAAGATGTGGCACATTCAAATTGCACCATGTGGCTACTGAGGATCGCTTCCTATGGGTAACAAAGTTATTCCAGGGTGAGCGAGTATTGAGACAATTTGGAATGGCTTAGGATGTGCCCCCGGAGCCATATATATGGTTGAGATCTACTAGGGCAGTGAGACGAGCAGGGGTGAGGCCGGGTTCGATCGCAAAGACAACTAGTGCATCCAAGTCCATATAAGGTGGATGTGGCTATAGAGCCTATACAAGTTGATGATGCGAGGTGCACCCAGGCATACAATGAGTGGTGGGTGACACACCGATGGGTGTTGTTATTTCCAGTAGTAGTGGATGTGGCCAATGGACTAGTAGTTGGAGGAGTAGAGGGTCGAGTACCTTCCTTTATGTAGATGACATAACAATGATACATGTGAGCGTAAGTATTGTTTGTATGTTATTTGTTTAGTGGTGCTTGATTGATATAATGTATGTGTGTAAATATGTGTAATAAATAATGTTGGTTGTGTGATCGTAGGTAATGTTTATTGGTTGTTGATTATGGACACCTCCATACGCACGTTGACTTGCAATGTTCCCTCAGATGTGCTTGTGGGAGGCGGTATGTTGGAGTGGGTTGATGTTATTGTGGGCAAACATGCCCATTGGTTTGAGCCAAGAATTATAAAAGAACCCACATGTACCGTGTTATTGAGCAAGCATGAGGAGGATCGTGTTGAGGTAGAGAAATCAAGAGAGGTCAGTAAGTGGAGGCATAGCTCAGGATATTTTTACACGATATGTGGAGCTATAGGGTCAATATGCGGAGTTGACTATGGATCTTGTGGTGTTACGGAGTCGTCTAGAGAGGCATAGAGGTTGAGATAGATAGTGTAGAGTGAGCGGTGAAGCATCTAATTAAATATAATTACAAAGTAACTAATATGATAAAATATAGTAAATATGCAAATTCTAAGCGCTCGAGTAATGTAAAGTGTAAGTGAATGGGAAAGATAAATGACTTAGTTGGGTCTTGCACAAACTGGCTGGTGTGGGCGGTGTAAAGTGCTGAAACAGATTGAAACAATGTCGCAACTACTCCTCGTGAATTATGGGACTTGATAATGATATTGGATATAGGTGCCGGTGTTAGGCAAGAGCCTGGGGTGCTGGTGACTATTCTTGGGTGTCGGTGACCGCGTGGAAGCTCAAAATCTACTTTTTTCTATGTCGCTAGGGTTTCTCTTTTACTTTCCTCGACCACCTACTACTCACTCTTTAATCACCAAGGCTACATGTAACCTGCAAGACAAACCCTAACTACCTGCACAAGCTCACAAACACATCAAATTGGAATGGAATATGCAGAATGTGAATTTGAAATGACCCCAACCATAACCTAATGAGTGAACTTATGACCAAGTGTTGCACTACATTCCAGACTCCATGTAGTTCTTTGTGCTTGTGTGTGAAATAGTGTCCTTAGGTTGCCCTGCGCCAATGACACCAAGATAGTGAGCTATAGCTAGATAAGATGCAAATGTGTGATATGGAATTCAAAACTTCCCTTTCCTATGTAGTGTATGTAGCCTAAAAATTTATTCCCTTTAATGGTAGTGATAGTATGTAGATGAGATCGTTCCTTAGAATTACTAGCCAAAATAATAGTGTTTATGTTGTGTATATATATGGATCTCTTGTTTGAATTTCAACACTAGTGACACAACATGCTAACTATGAGCTCGGGATAAGGATTAGAAAACTAAAAAGGCCAACCACAAATGTCAAAAATGTAAATAAGAAAAAGAGGATAGAAGCGCCCAAAATGGACAAGAGCGCTTGGGCGCTAGTGTCCTGGGATAAATGAAAACATATGTGAAAATACAGATAGACAGGGATCCTTGTGACCTAACCAGAACTAAGTACAAAAATGACAGATGTGAGAGAGAAATACAATAGAAAAATAAAAGCAAGTGGATGGACAAGGGAGTGTGTCACTAGTGAATACCTTTCTCCTTTAAGATCTATGGATATAACAACATACTTGATGGCATAGTAAAATTGTAGTATCTCGAGTGATTTTGTGTCTACATCCATACATTGGACATCATGCCTCCTCCTTCATCTCCCAAAGTTCAATCAGATCGCCACCTACTCCCTTTACATGCACTCTCTTCATCCATGATTCTTATTGGCCTCATATCCCATTCAACCCCCCTTGCTTTGACATTGTTTAAATGCATGATGGCTTAGCTTGGCTAGGATTTACACTTGTTGATCTCCTCCCTCCACCTCATTCCCCTCACCTTTGTCATGGATGTGTCCTCGTTACTACTTCTTATTTCCTCCACATCTTCTATTTTTAGTCTTCCTTGCACGTACTCCTCATTCCTCTCCACTCACACTTGGGAAGTCTTGGCTTGACTACATTGGTGGCACTCATGGATCCCAATCATACTGATATCACATTTCCCATGCCTTTTGCCACATCTCTATTTGCAATTATTTATTCCTTGGATATACTAAAATATCACTCATTGGTATGCACACGATTTTCCACAACCTCCTTTTACCGATGAAGAATATGCTATGAGCATGTATAATTTATGATGCACATGATCTTTATATGATCAACCCAACACTATTGTTTACCAAGTCTCTAAACAAAATCCAATCGACTATGATCTTGAAACCGACGACCTTATAGATGATTTTACTTGATCCTTCTCCCACACACACTTGGGTGCATCACGCTTTCTTCCCTCGTTCTATTCCTACCAGCTTTCTCTAGTATCTACTATTACACTTCACGCTTCGTGATCCATGCCTAATATTTCTAAGTACTCGTGCATACTTTGATACACACATTATATCGCCATTACCTAATGAGACACTCTTGTTTCATGGTTCATGTTTTATTGTTGAGGGTGCAATTCCTCCATGAACCTCACTTTTCGCATCTTGGCTACTCATGCTCCGTGCTTCATGTCTATCTTTCCATGTATTTACCATATCTATGGTACGAATACTATACCATTCACTACCCGACGATGCACTCTAGTTCCACTATTCATAATCGATTCTTTGAGGGTCTAATTTTTAAATGAACCTCACATCATTCACTCTTCACGCTTTGTACTTCACGATACATATTTCTAGCATCTATTCTCCCACCCATTTTCCGACAACGAACTCTAGTTCCATGGTTCATACTCGTCTGTTGAGGGTCTAATTATGAAATGAACCTCACATCATTCACTCTTCACAATGCTCGTGCTTCATGATACATATTTTTATTATCATCCCACCCATTTCCCGATGACGTACTCTTTTTCTATGGTTAATTATTGACTTTTGAGGGGGCTTCTATAAATGAACCTTATCTCATACACATCCGTTGGGGCACACTAATCTTATCATCTTCACATCTTACATACCATACCATCACACTAATACACCTTTGCATTTTCATGACTTAGTTGTATTTACTCTTGTTTTCTTATACTACTTACATGTTGCACTTCGATTATTATGCTTGTTAGATACTCAATATGTCATTATCTTTATCATATACACACTTGCAGGCTCACTTGGTCTTTTGAGGTGAATGCAAATTTCTTACATATTTTCCCATGTTGCATGTTGCTTCGACATTGAATCCTTTACCGGTCGATCAAGGCTCATGGAGGCATATACTTTTCCTATTTTCATACTTCATATATCATAGGTTCTATTTTTACTATCTCTTGGCACTATTACTCTACTTTTCATTGATATATACATGTTTTGACATACTATTTATCTTTCTAACATGTTAATAGGTGTTTCATGTGTAGCATTTTCCTTACAAGACTATATGCCACAATGGTTAGCAAATTCATTTTACTTGCCATTTTTTCTATTGTATGCTATTATTTTAGGGATATGCCCTGTCTTGTGCGATCATTCAATGTTTTTTGTCACTTCGACCCTAATTACCTTATGACATTGTGAGTGATGTCCCATGTATGAAACCTATTTTTCAAGTTCTATCTTGTATTACTCTTTGCTTGTTACATTATCTTCTCTTGCATGTTAGATTTTATAGTAAATTTTTTTATCATCCCATCATGTTTGCATGTGCCTTGGTTTATACCATTCACATCCCCTACCCCCTGCAGTATCTACTTGAAGTCAGCATTGGGTCCACTCCTTTAGGATGCATTATTCTTTTATCGTCACATGCACCCCAAATGAGGGGGCATACATTGGGTGAATAAATCACCCCTACATCATCTCAGAGCTACAACATAGTTCAATACAATATAAAATCAACACAAACATACAATCACAGAATGGTCCGTAAAATGATGACTTGGACCTCACACATAGATTAGACAATAGCACCTAGTATCAGACAAGTAGCGCTTGGGCATCTATGTCCTCCCATATGTGCTAAGATCCCAGGGGCACAAATAGTCACTTTATCATATCATCAAAATTTACGAAGTCTTGAGAGAAGTTTTATAGCAACATGCACTACCCTCCAATCACCAAATGCATTCTATCTCCTTCAATTAGAGTAATCAAAACAAATCGAGAACTAATTTGGAATGAATCAAGATGTACCATTTGCGGTGGCACTTAGGGGGCATAGTCATGGAAGGAGAGTAAAGATAGACCTCTCTCCCCAACACTTGCTCTTGGCGTGAGATTGCCCCCAAAACTCGCACTTGACATGAGATCACCCAAAAAATCGCACTTGACATGACATCGCCCAAAAAATTTCTCTTGGCATAAGATAGGCTAAAAATGTGCTTTCCACAACATTTTAGGAATTTTTTTACCCTTTACACTCTTATACATTAGGTGCACACTTTCCTTTATTACCACTTTTACATACTTTACTCATATTTTTCATATACAAGACTTTGAATAGTCTTTTTCTCTTCTTTTGCAGGTTTGTCCTTATACACAACAAGAAGTAGCCTACATCAGCAAATACAAGAACAAAAATAGTTATAAGCTATACATACGCTTCATCCTAGGGTCACTTTTCTTTCCTAGTCTCCACGCTTCACTTTTCGACTTGACACACTATCGATACACTCTCTACATGATCATAAGGTATGCATCTTATAACTGCTTTATGTTATTGATTATTCACTCAACAACATAAAGTGGGGTGAAATGTAGACACAAAATCACGCACTTGGGTACATTTATAGGTCCTAAAAGTATGCTAACATTTACATGATTCCTAAGTAATAAAACTAGTGGTTGAAAACTATATTTAGCCTCTTTTCTTTATCTCTTGCTTTCTCTTTGGTCTTACACACCCTACATCCCAGTCAAAACTTTACTTATTTATCTTTTATAGCTTCTAGACACTAGCGTCCATCTAGGAAGAGTGTCTGAGCACTCTTGTCCCTCATGGGCATCACTGACCCTTTCTTACCTTACTCATTCTCTTTGGGTCTCTTTTATCCTTTGGAAATCTTTGTCACTTATGGGTCGGCCTTCCAGTTGTCAATTACAAAATTCAAACAAGGGAATCATATAAATACATAGTTATGTTTTCAAAATCAAAGACCAAACACTAAGCATCACTATTATCACCTAAGCTTGTATTCAAAAGGAACAAAGAGCATTACAAGGCATCCAATAGCATCCATTCAAGGGACAAGGGATGAAACTCTACATACACAACATATGAAGGGGAATTTTAATTTATTCCATCTACACATTTGCATCATTAAGAAGACCTATCTCGCTATCAAGTGCAACTTGTACAAGGTCATCCTAGGGCATTATTTCGACACACACACACACACAAGAACTATATGGATTTTGAGATGTAGTGCAACGCTCAATTGTAAGTTCACTCTCTGTGGTGACTGTCGGGGGTCGTTTCGACTCCCCATTATGCATTTTCCTTTTTAGGTTTGATGTTGTTTATGGGCATGTGTAGGTGAACTTATTTCTTGTAGGTTACATGTACCTTTTATGATCAAGGAGTGAATATCAGGTGACCAACAGAAACAACAACGAAGCCCTTGCGATACGAAAAATAAATCCCGAGCTTCAACACGACCAATTCCCCATCTAGTCACCAACACCCATGCATCCTTGTTTTAATGTGGGCGCCCTGTCAACATTGCTTTCAAGTCACATAATTTCTAGAGAGCATTTACGACACTCTTCTTTTAGTATGTTAATCACTTTACCCTAGCTAGATCACTCCTAGATTGTATAAATATCACCTAAGTCTTCTTATCTTACTCTCTCACTTAGGGTTTTACATTCTATATGTTTGTTTGCTTTTGTCTTGCTATATATTATCATTTGTACATCATTATTTTTGAATACATATACTTGGGCATGAATGCTAACATTTTATATGGTAAACAACAAGATAAATATTTTAGATGTATATATATGAAAGCATGATATCTAAAATCAACATTGATAAAAGTATTTTTATATCTATAATAGAAGTAATACTATATATATAGACAAATATTACCAATAATTCCAATGAATAATTGATAGGATTCAGGATTAATGCTAGAAATTTTTAATAAATTCATATTTGACACAAGGTGGTAAACAAGTTATCTCTAGGAGAACACAAATTATTAAGATTTGTATAATTCCCTAACTTGGAACATAAATATCTAATTAATACTCATTACGATAAATAACTATTACATTTAAATATTAATGAAATATCCAGTTAATATGAATTATGATAACTTACCTTTGTACATGTAATACATAACTAAATCCTAATTAATTATTTTCAAAACCAAATTCGAGGTGTTCATGTAAGATTAGAGGCACATCTTGAATGATCTAGAGGATTTTTCACTTTATAAATCTTCCCAAAACTTCCTAAATCTAGACCATGCTGAAGGGCTTCTCAAGACCTTTCCAACAGTATGCTGAACTTTAGAAATAGAGTCTGTATGTAGATTCTATCGCCGGTCAAAGTTAAGGTCTTAAACGGTCAACCCTAGTCAACAATCCAATCTAGATGTGACATGTGGCAAAAGTGGCAAGTGACGAGAAGGAAAAATGAAGGTTGTTCAATATGGTTTCGAGCCTCCGGTCTTCGACTCACATTATGGTAGAAAATAACAAGAGGCTCAACTTTTGTAATGGAGGGAGCCCAATCGCCGTGAGAGCTATATTCTTGTTTGTCGATGTGGTGGGATCTCAAACCACCACGTGGATGTCAATTTTGCATTCCGAGCTTGATTTTGTATTTCGAGTTTGATTTTTGCACTATGAGTTGATTTTGCATTGCAGGTTGATAATCAGCTCGACGAGCTATTTTACTAGCTCGGTGGGGTGATCAACTCCCCACCGAGTTGATCATATTTCCACATTGCTCATATGGATCGAGCTTATTCCTACATTGTCGAGTTTATTTCCACATTGTTTGGGTATAGCTCTACATGGTTAACTATCCACAATACTCGGGATCTATGTTATCCCCTATGATCTTTGTAGGTTTTAATAGCTCGGCATATGACTTGGTAATTACCAATAATCCATATAACTCGGAAATGACTCACTTATAGCTTGGGATGGATCCCACATAACACACCAAACAATGCTCGTGCCCAAAGACTCGGTAATTAAACCTTCCATCTCACCATGTATCGTGGCCAAACAAAAGGGACAAAGGTGAGACCAAAGTCATGTTTAACATGGGAAGGTGAGCCCAATTTAAACAAAAATCCCCCTATCTATCACGAGAATGTGGGATCATCCCCCACATAGGTTTTAATAATTCAACATATAACTTGGAAATTACCAACAATCTACATAACTCGGAAATGACTTGAGCTTATAGCTTGGGACGAATCCCACATAACATAACAAACAATGCTCGACCTAAAGAATCAGCCGAGTCAAACCTTCTAGCTCGCCACGTATTGTGGCCAAACAAAAGGGGACAAAAGTGTGACCCGAGTCACATTTAACATGGGAAGGTGAACCCTATTTAAACACAAATCCCTATCTACCGCGAGAATGTGGGATCACCCCCACATAGCAAAATCAATGTCGTGTAAAAGATGTACTGCTGAATCTTGAACCCATGACCTTGCCACCCCAAATAAATTGGAAATTACCAACAGTCCACATAACTCGAAATGACTTGGCTTATAGCTTGGGACGAATCCCACATAACACAACGAACAATGCTTGACCGAAGAATCAGCCGAATCAAACCTTCCATTTCGCCACGTATCATGGAAAAACAAAAGGGACAAAAGTGTGACTAGAGTCACATTTACACATGGGAAGGTGAGCCCTATTTAAACACAAATCCCCCTATCTACCACGAGAATGTGGGATCACCCCCCACATAGCAAAACCAACGCCGCATAAAAGATGCACCGCCGAATCTTGAACCCATGACCTTGCGCCCCAAATCACTCATGTCAACCAACTCGCCCAAGAGTAGCTTAGTTGGGTAAGATAGTGAGCACACTTCTATTTAAAGACAGTGTGACAGACAGTGAGGAGACCAAACAAGGCAATTTGGAGTCAAGCTCAATTTTGAGGCACTTGATGCTAGAATCAAAACTTGGAGTAAAAATAAAAGTTGCTTGAAATTTTGAGACGAAGACAATGGTGGTATTATTTTCTCATGAAGTGCTGTATATTTTCCTGTGTAGGTGATTTTCCATTGCAGTTGCATAGAAACAGGCATGAGGAACCAGCAGAGATCTGAATTTTCCAAGCACTTCTAGTCCGAACTAGGCCATGGAGTAAAAAGGAAGTTATTTAAAATTTCATAAGATTTCCATAAATGTAAACCTATTTCATGTAGGTGTTGTACATTTAAATTTGTAGGCATTTTTAGACGCATTTTCACAGGAAACCAACAGAAGAAGAACTATAGGAGCCACAGATCGTTCTTGGGACAATTTTTGCTATTTTTCAGAGTTCCTTGGGATATTGATCAGCTCATTTGTAGGTATAAATATCTATTAGTCAATATTGAAGGGTTTATTGTACTTCATTGGACGTTGAATAGATTGATTCTCATTTTGAGAATCTAGAGATGTAGCCTTCAGTGAACTCCATTATCAATCTGGTTTGTGGTGTTTATTTGTAGTTTTTTGGAAGCTTTTGATCAGATAAAACATTTAAATTATTTTGTTTGATTAATTGATAAAGCAAGCACAAAACTGGATTAATTGGATTGAAGTAAATTTCAGTATCCATAACCCACAATCAGTTAGTGAATGCACTATTAGATTTTGAAATCAAGAATTTAGATTGAGTGCATAGTTTAATTCAGCTTGTGAATTATTTAATGGTTTTGTAATAGAATCAGTAAATTCACTTAAGTTGGAAAAATTATATTAATTGATCATTTTGGAAGAGTTTAAAAATTGGGCTTCAAGACACCCAAAATTGGATAATTGAACTCATGATCAATGTTGAGTTTGTTAAAATTTGTTCATCTGAAAATTTCCTAAGTACTTCACAAAAATTAAATACCATTTTCGGATAATTGAATATCCCAAAATTTTGTGGCGATCATTAATATTATACGAAAAATACATGCTTAGAAGTGACAATGGACTCACCTATAAATTTACAAGTGTTTGGAGATAATTACACAAAGCATGGGTGGCACTTTAGATAGGTACAACATGTGGGTTGGGATCCTATTAAATGATATACATGCCAAAAAAAAAAAGTTGACATCTACACTTGCTTGGTCTTGATCTTGCGTTCCTTCTTTCTTATCTTTGTAATGTAACAATTATAAATTACAAAATACATGTCCATTGCACCTTACCCTAGAATGATATAAATAAAAAAACTTAAGAAAATAATGGATTATTAGGGCCATGTGATGCGGGTTTGTTGGGTTTTAAACACCATCTACTTATCGTGGTCCTACCCAAAGTAAATAATATCAAAAATAGAAAATTGCATAATTTAGAACAATTCTAGTGACATACAAACCATAAACCATATGTCAAAAGTGTTTCACCATAAATATTAGCTTCAATAATGATAGATTCTCTTATAATTGTGTGATCTCTCTATAATGCATGTGAATATTTGATGAATCCTTTATGGAATGTCTAATGTGTTTATTATTAAATGAACTACAATGTCTTTCTATTTGTACATACATTGAATTCAAATTAGGACTATATTCGCACTTAAATGGACATGAGATAGTTGAAAAATTAGAAAAAGTAAGATAAGGGAAACGAAAACTCTCTTTAAACAAGGGGCACACAAGAAATCAAATATATGTAACATTAATTTGAAGAACAAAATTCGTACTCTAAACATAAAGTCCAAAATAAATAAAAGAAAAAAGAAAGAATAAGATATAAACCATCACAAAGGGAAGAAGTTGACACTAACTTTTAATTTAAACCAATAATTGACAAAATAGACAAACACCCTAAAATTATATACTTTTACATCTAATAAATAGTATGGGGCCACTTTTAGGTATATATAACAAAATCAAAATGTGTCATATGATGGAACGAACAAGTAATTAAGACGTGCTCTTCTAGAATGACGTTACATTATGGTGTTATTTTTGTGTTCATGAATTCCTTGTGATGTCCTCATATGCATGGTGGTTACATTGAATACAAAAATATAGATCATCTGGTCACATCTTGGAAATATAGATACATTATTAAAACGACATTTGTTGCGCTTGCATCTTATCCAAACTCAAAAATAATTATGATTAATTTATATTATATTCCTTTAGGAAAATGACAAAACACAAACCACATGGGTCCACACTAATTTTTTTTATATTTCAATGAACTTGTATCTTCCCATGTGATTTCAAAACATTTTTAATCAGGGTACTTAAATATCAAACGGAGGGTGTTTCACAAGCATTCTTGAGTATAAACATGTTAAATAGGTTTTTAATGTTTTTTAAAAATTTACTAAGTATGAACATGTTAAATAGGATTAGAGTTTAAATTAAAAATATTAAATCGGAATTGGGTATAGAGTTTAAATTAAAAATATCAAATTAGAATTGGATAAGGTATTTATAAACATTTAAAAAAAAAAAAAAAAAAAAATTAATTGAATTTTTATTTTAGAAAAGAAATATAATTGAAAATAAAGTTTGAAAACAAATAAAAGAGTACTCAATTTTTAAAGAATAATGGAAAAAAACATGTATTTTTTTAATAGTAATGTGGTAAAAATACAAGATGGTCATTTTAGTAAGGTAATATATGAGACATTAAAGGTAATTTTGATTTATATTTTTGCATATATATATCAATATAAATATAGTTAGTATTGAAAACAGGTATTAATAATGAGAATATGTGGTGGTGAATCTTAAAATTTAAGAATAATATTTAAAATCGGGTGATCATAAATATTTTGGACATTTTTTATCAAGTAATCCTCTAAATAAAGTCAGAATAATAACATACCATGAAATACTCAATTTATAACAACATTTCAATCAATTACAAATCAAACAACTTAAAAATTGATAACGTGATCTATCATCTTAAGTGAGAAAATATGCTTTAACAATAAAACAAAAATTTTAATGAAGAAAACCCAACCTAGTGACTATTTTTTAAAAAGGGACTCTCTCACAACTACTTTTAATCTCATTAATGTTATTAAAATCTTCCCACGATTTCATTCATTCTTTTTCCTCTTTTAAAAAAAAACGCACTAGGAGAAAAAACAGAGCAAACCAAAAGAATGAATATTAGGAAATATAATCAAGTTAAAACCATATTTTCAAGGTTTCCTTTGCTTGTCGTAAGAAGAGGTTGCTGAAATGCTTCCTACACGGCAATTAATAATATATTAATTTATAAACTCAGACTTGTGTTCTTGTCGAATGGCAGCGAGGATGATGTTAACTCCTCATTTCCTAAGCCAACCGGATCCTCACACGTCATCCAAAATCTAAAAGGGATATATACTCCCCATGTTTTTCAACCCACTCGCACATACACACAATTGGGACAATATGAAAATGTCCAGATGTATATCTATGTCCGCATACACATTATGAATGGTTTGGCTTTCGTAATCGGAAGCTGCATTTGTTAAACAATTATAATGGCTTGGTGATAACGGCCACCAAACAATTCAATTTTGGCTAAGATTCCTCACATTATTGGCATTACTGACGGCATCCTTTTAATATCCGCATCAAATTAAATAAGAAGATTATCCAAAAGGATAATGCTTTTGAAACAGTGGTTGAACAAACTGTTGCATCGAACAGAATGTTGCAATACAGTTCGAGTGTTATGATTGGATACTGCAGATGCTCTGACCGTCTGTTGGCGTGGGAATTACGGATTATTAAAATTTATTTATGTTAGGTTAACGGAACACCAAATATATCTGAATCTGACAACAACATGTGATCTGCCTCATTTTGACCATTTCTTTTAATCTTATCATTTGCTTTACAACTAAAAAGGCAGCCAATACTTACACGGGGGAAATTTTATTTTAAATTATTATGATAGGTGAGTAATCACTTCTTAGAAAGGAAAAACGTAAGGCTACTCTGTCGGTGGATGTTTTATACCATTTGGGTGTGAAACATTAGTAAACTTATCATCACCAAATATTTACCGTACCCACAATCCACTATGAATAGTCCCATACATTCTAATTCATTTCTACATAGATACAAATCAATGAATACGACCTATTTGCATAAACAATAATTGTAAGATTTAAATAATTGATAAAGGGGAGGGGGTTTATAAGAATACCAAGTTTGAGGTAATTCTATATACATTTTTTAGAAACAGACATTACAACAAGAATCTAAATAAAATAATGAGGTGAAGAAAAGCTTAAAAATTACCACAAACCTCGATGGTAGAATAAACTTATGACATGTTCTCTCAATCCTAATTTCCACAAACCTCCTCGCTTGCTTTTTTAGAAATTTTGTAGATTATTAGGAAACTAATATCCTTCATTAGAACCCTATTATAATAGCAACATATCTTAAAACAATAAAATAGAATGTTTTGAGGGTATAAATTCCCTCCATTAATATCACGTCCTTTTGATAGAAATATTTATTCGAAGATAACTTCCAAGTATAATGCGATTCAACTTGAGCAAATCTAGTGTAGTGAAAGTTACCAATCATTATCACTTTTGATGTTAATCTAGTGGAATTGATGACCTAATCGATGCAACGGTATATGGTATATGCTCATATGTGAATGCTTGATTTTTTTCTCTAAGTGTTTGTAATTTATTTTGGCACGGTATGCTTCTTCACCACTCAAATCGTTATTTCTTCCCTTTCACCACTTGTCCTAAATGTATTTGTGCTCCTTCGTGTCTTTAGACTATTTGAATTAAAATTAGGAACCTATTTACACACATATAGACACATATAAGGCAAGACAAGATAAAAAAGAAGGGTCAAACCCCCTAGGGGATCCAAAATAAGGGTCAAAGTGTCAACACAAAAAGGATTGTAGAACCATATATTACAATTTTGATTTAAAATTGAAGGCCAAAAATATCATGAGATGATTGAAAAGAAGGAGAATGTGTAAATAAAGGGGAGGAAAGTGAGAAGAAATAGGAAAATAGAGACAATCAAGGGAAGAATGGAAAAAATACATGAGATGATTGAATACAAGGAAAATGTGTAAATAAAATCCTAATCCAAACCAATAATCGATAAACACACAAATACACTAAAGTAGTGTAAAATTATACCAAATAACTAGTCTCACACCAAAATTTGGTGTATGTAAATAATGCCACTATTTGATGTGTGTGTGTGTGTGTGTGTGTGTGTGTGTGTGTGTGTGTGTGTGTGTGTGTGTGTGTGTGTGTGTGTGTGTGTGTGTGTGTGTGTGTGTGTCGATAAATATCAATGTAGAAAAAAATAAGTGGATATAGAGAAGTTGCCTCAATCATTTTTAATCCAAATGGGAGTTATCTGGGGTCAATTCCATAATAATAGCGAGTTGAAAGTCAAAAGGAAAGAGATCACATGATTTCCACGCTAAAAGGTCGTGAGTTTTTGAACTAGCATCCTATAGATACCGAAAATGGAACATGCCTTTTTTATAATGTCTTTTAAGTGATTTATAGTCATGTTACATTAATTGAGATAAAAAGACTAATTAGTGTTTTTACCACTTTATTTGACTCCTTCCCAATCATTTCTTGAACAACTCTCTAATCTTGATTTTATATTATGATGTTTTTTACGCGATCTCGACCCTTTGGCATTCGTTATTTTTATTTTGTGTCTAAGATGGGTTTGGAATTATTGGATATGTTCACTTTATGAACCTTTCCCAAGATGAAGAACTTGTCCTATCATAAGTTTGAATTAAACTCTCAAAAGGTGAATCTCTTTGGGTCGGCCTTCGATACTTTTGAATTTAAATTTGTTTTAGTTATGCACCAACATATTTTTCATTCGAGGTTGATCATTATATAATGAATTCACCTAAAACCATTTTAAGGGGGGTTATCATAAGATTTTATCAAGGGATAATCCCTCAAGAGCATCATACACATCTACTTTTAGGGATATTTTATTTCATTACTAAATCTGAAGTACTATTTTCACCTTGTATCATTTGGGTCTAATGAATATCACGTATCTTTACATTCTATTCACATGTTCTCACACACCTACTAGAGGGACAAATGCACATGTCTAAGGATTCTTTAGAGTATCAGAATGTAGGAAGTGTTCAATTATTATGGATATGCGTATGTCGGGCCAAGAATGTGTCTCAATGGCTTGCACTCTTAAGTATTTTGTTTTACAAGGGTATTGAGGAAAAAATAAGAGACACACATGAACCGACATATAGTAGGTTGATTTAAAGGGGCTACAATGAGTGCTAAGGTCACATATAAAAAGGGTAGTAATTCCTACACTAGGTCAACCTAGGGTTTCTAAGGCTCACAATCAATATATAGAGGAGAGTAAGCTATGTACGTACCCAAAATTGTAGGGTACTTGTATCGCTTGCAATGATTTAACAAGTGCCCGATGATGATATAGGTCTCTCGCAAGGTGTTCGGGATCCGGAAAAGCCCTCGGAGTATGCGTTAACATCCCGCATGCCCCGCTTAGCCCCCGCGCCCTTTGTTTTCCCCTTTTTCCCTCTTTCCTTGGCCTCTTGACCTTGGTGTGAAACCGCCGCCACTGAATAGGGCCTGCCTCGCCGCCTGGCGGCGGCGGTCCTGTGCTGCGTTTTCGAACTCTCTTTTCGACGCGACCCACGTGAAATATCACGTTTCACCATCTTTTCTTTCCTTGCCGACTTGAGCATGCATTTATGTTTTTGGTCCCCTGGAATAGTGTTTTTCCTTTGTTTATTGTTTAGGAGTTCAATTTGGTTTTGGTTTTGGATGTTTGAATTCCTATAAATGCATGGTTTGTGCACATGCAAATGGCCAGTTTTGTCGAAGCTTTTCCGGATTTTGAAGTTTGATCTTTGCTCTCATTCCCTCATTTTAATGTTTTAGTTGGTTAGCTTGTTTAGAAGCCATACCATGAATTCACTTACATCTTTGTGTTAAATTGCTTATTTGTTGGTAAGCCACGACCCATCTTGTGTGTAAGTAGTGTTGTCATTTCATCCAATCCAGTTAGAAGCTTGCCTCGATTTCTCTTTCTTGTAGATTTTACTTTCGTTCGTGTCTTAGAGTTCTTAGTTCAATTCATTATATGCCCGGTTAGCTTTATTATTTGTTGGTAAGCCACATATCCAACTTGTGCAAGTAGTGTCTTTATTTTATGGATCCATGGAAGAATAGCTTAGGAAGCCATTAAAGTTGAGGTTTTGCTCTTCGTATAGGATAGTTACTGAGTTCGGTCGCTTCATGTTGCATGACTCAAAGAAAATCCCGCTAGGAATCACATAAGCCAAGCTCGTACTCTTGCGCTATCCCTCTCCTACTCACATTCTCGGTGCCCGCATTCGAGTTGTCCTTGTCCCAAAATCTACTCCTATCGGTGCTAGCATTACATGCTTTTCTGGATCCACGTGAACACGAAAGAACGAGAGATCATACTGAGGGGACGAGATCACACACACACCATCGGATTCGCCACTGTTCTGCGGAATCCAGGTTTTAAATTTCAAAGTTCTAGTCAGAATCATATCAAATAGAGTAGTTAATCGCTTTATTTCAGTAAATTCTATTCTCGATATTGCCAGGGAAGCTGTGGGGATTGATAGTTTCTGAGAAACTATGATTCACTCCTCACTTCTGAGGTAGGATCGAGAATCTTGCAGGTAGATTAGACAAGCTATTTTATTTATTTAGAATAATTCTACAAATCGCACAGGCAAATAACTACACTCGGTTATCTTGTCTGTTTTAATTATTGTTTAGTTATTATTTCTAGATACGCTTAAAATAGTTTGCTTTCCTTAAAATTGTTAAATATTTCTTAGAAGAATAAAAGTTATATGCAGTTAGATTTATTTCACGTAGTTAGAATTTGTTTCATTACAGTTAGATTTGCATTTTGTTTCGTATGACAATCACGGGACCTCAAGAGCCCAGGGAATATATATTTGAGCCAATCGTGCCTCAACCAAACCTCGTCACAACGATAGTTGACATAGACCAAAATCTCAGGATACAAGTATTCCGAACAACCATAGATTTACAACTGATCAGTTCTCAGTTAAGAGGATTAAACATAGAAGATGACCAAGCACATGCGTTTTGGTCAAGTCAGCCAAACTACAGATTACCCTAGAAAACATCCACATGACTGTAGAAGGGCTCAAAAGAGAACAAACATTCGGGTGTGATCCTTTAGTTCCACAGCCAGACGCTGGAGACACCCTCGTAGATATAGATACCAGCTTAAGAATCCAGGTTGCGAGAATGCCTGTGAAGGTATTCCGAGAAGATCGCACAACTATTGGTTCTAAACATAGAAGCTGAGAAAGCATACGATTACTGGATACTAGGGATTAGAACTTGATCTCGCGTATGACCATAACAGGACCGCAACAACCGAGAGTCTATGGTTGTGATCCACAGATCCCACAACCCAAAAGTCCACAGAGAATTAGATATAGACACTCGGCCTACACACCTTGGTATTCAGTCCACTCCACTTCCACCTATCATCATCGAACAATTGTCCTTACTAGATATCAGCACTAACGAAGCTAGAGAATTCTGGACTAGGCCGAGAAAATCATCCGTAGAGTCGACTGTATTCATCATCCACCATATGACCTATCCGGAGAAACAAACCTAGGTCATTTTCCACGTATTCCACAACCCATAGATCGAATCACACCAGAGCTCGATATTGATTGGAGCCTTCGAGCAGTCATCCTTGCTGATCGATCTATCACACCAGCCCAAGTTAGAAGGGCCTTCTTTGCCTTAGATTCACAAATTCCACTAGTGCGTGTCGAAGACATTAGACTGCCTAACTAGTTTGTCTACATATTCTACCCCACCATTTGTCTCCTCAAGACGACTCGGAGGTCGGGTACGCGGAAGAGTTACTTGTTGATTCTCACGCTCGCCTGTCACTTTTCGCGTACAAAATTGGTGAACCCAACGTGAAACAAACGAAATTAACAACGTAAAACTTCCTACCTTCTCTTCGAGTCATAAATATCATCTTTCTCTCATCACCTTCGCTCCTTCCCATTATTCTACGGGTATTCATATACCCCCGAATATGTCGGGATCGACGATACATGGCAGACCCCTCTTGGGTCTTGAGGCATACTACGCCCAAAGAATAGAGTAATCATCACCTCCCTCGCTCTCGGTATGGGGCGACAACTATTCAACTAATCGCTTGTCAACACAAACCCCAAGAATCGAGATATAGTTCGTCTTTTCAAACCGAGGAGTTAGATCAACCCCCTCGAACCCAACAAACAAAGCCTTCAGAGGTTCAAACAATATGACGCGTTCATCGGAGAATCCGGTTCTTCTCCTCAAATGCTACTCGGACCACAAATTAGTAGGCAATGGATACATACCGGTCTTAGATGATGGACAATCAACACTTATCCTAGGAGTGAACAACGCTCCTGGGGATGTACCCACCTATAGGAGGTTTACAAATACAACCCGAGATCTCTTTTCAAGAAAATACCTCTATACCACTATAGGAAATATTCTGGGAGAAATTTGGCAAGATAGTGATCACCATGACAGATATCACATACCCTATACAACACCAAGGTATACAACAAACGCCACTCAGAAAGTACCGTGACTTCACCAAATGAAGTCATTTCAACATTAGTAGAAAGAGTGAGAGGGTTAGAACTTGCTCAAGCAAGTCAAAATTCTCCGTTCATACAAACAGGGAGTTCCAATCCTCCATACCACTCTGGCCAAGTAGATCTCCTCACAGGAGTAGGCACATTAGGCATGCCTCCTCAATATCCTCAACAAACGCCAACAAGGCCCACCATCTCTAACACTATTCCTCCTGGTCTAGTGTCAAACAATCCATTCCTCGACAATACCCCATCCTATTTAAACATGTACTCTAAATCACCACAAGGAGATATGTTCTCCTCTCCCGGCATGTTTGCTCAAACGCAGGGACCTCCCTATGCCCCCCCGCCAACACGTACGCTGCACCGTATCAATAACCTATCCCACCACCACTCCTCAAAGAAACCGCCATCAATAGTCGAAAGCTATGCGATAGGGACTTATTCAGAATATCTAAAGGAACCCTTAGATTTCACCATACGAAGCGTCATGCTTCCAAGACCTCTCCCTGATTTTCCCAAGTTCAAGGGTGAGGGAGATCCAAACACACATATCAAAGCTTACGCTACAACCATACGAGAATTACTCCCTTGGGATGGGGTTGTTGCTAAAATATTTCCCAAAACCTTGGAAGGCATCGCTCTCGATTGGTATTATAGAATACCTGAGGCTTCCATACATTCATTTAAACAACTCGTGTCAGATTTCATCAAAGCCTTCGACATGAAAAACTGTGAGAACAGAATCGGGAATTCTTGCATATCAAACAAGAACACAACGAATCTGTCACCCATTTCATCCAGAGGTGGCGTACAGTTCTTTATTCATCAGCAAGTGCTCCAAACATGGATCAGATGGAACTATGTGATTTATTCCTTCATTCTCTCAGAGAAGTGAAGGAAGAAGTCCAGAAGTTCCCACTAAGGACTTATGATGAAGTACTTGAGAGCGCTCTGCGAATAGATCAAGCAACGATAGATAGTGGTCGTAAGACATATGGAACAAATGGGAGGTTAATCACCTCCACTCAAAACACTACAACTACCACAAATGTCAATCAAGGACCCAAAATCCTTAACAAAAATCATGGGGTAACAACGGATGGGGTAACCGACCAGCCCAAGAGGGTAAATGTTGTTAATGCTCCATCACAAACAAACAACCAACGAAACAACAACTTTACCCCGGTCAATACAATGGATTTTAAACCATCCACAACAACAACAACAACAACGATGAAATCCCATACAAGGCCAAGCCAAAACTCATTTGGTTATCAAAACCAAAGTCAAAACCAAACAACAATTCCAAAACTTTGGTCCTAATAGGCAACAATTTGATCGAATTTTAGGCCACAATACATACCAAACCAACAAATGGGAATTACAACCCCAATTCTTATTGTGGTTTCCATAAATTCGGGTCACGATACTAGAACGTGCCATGACTACAATAAATTTATGCAACGCTTGCCAAAAGAACAAAGCAGTTCTTCACAGACTGTTTTTGGCGAGATCCGCCTCATCATCACCAAATACTCTCGCGTAGGGCGGTTTCCCTCAAAATGCTCCCCTCAAGATCTTTAATGATCCGCTCCCAAATCATGACAGCAATAGGCTGAATCCAACCGGAACAAACAAAGGTGCAATGACGGGAAACAATGATCATGAAGCTTCGACTTCATTAAATCCGTCAGTTGCGCCACAGTTGGGAGCTCAACGAGACCTAAGATAGTAGTTTGGTAGAATTAGGACGCTGAACTACCTATTGAAGATATAACAAGAACACGAGAGTATTTCTCTCAACCGAGCCCAAGTCATCTGCCAGAGACAGATAAGAGTCAGCAAATAGTTGAAAAACCCATCGGTGCCTATGATTTAATTAGTGACCTAACAAAGACCTTCTCACACATTTCATTTTTGGACTTACTAAAGAACTCTCCCCCTCACAGAGCTGCTCTTTTAGAAGCATTAGGTCTAGGCCATCTAATTAACATCACTCCACCTCCGAAACACAAGTAAATCACGTAGATTTTGATATCCACCCTCCGAGGGTAGTCGGACAAGGATGTCGAATTCATCTTCGAAATAAGTAAAATGCCCACAGATGCTGAGATCGCACGCCGAGGTGACCCAGCCTTACACTTGCAAGTGTGGGTTTATAATAACTATGTAAAACGGGCAATGGTTGATGATGGGGCCGCAGTTAACATAGTCCCTTTCTCTTTCCTCCAAAAACTTGGATATGGAGAAACAAACTGTTCCACTACACGAAATACCTTGAGAGGCTATGATAGCCTTAAAGCCACTTGATAGAACTATAATACGCCGGTCACCTTAGGGCCCAAAACCATCTTGACAGTGAGTTTTATATTATAGATCGGAAACTAACTATAATATGATCCTCTACCGACCTTGGATACATCGAATGAAGGCAATCCCTTCTACTTTATTTCAAGAAGTAAGATTCTTGCATCTAGGAAAGGTATTTGTAGCCAAAGGCGATCCAAAACCTTTCGATTTGCACCTAGCTGATTTAAAGAAAAGACCAGGGGTGCACTCAGAATTTGAACTGCCAACAAACCAACTTAATAAACCCTCTGACCCAAAGCCAGAGGAAAAGTTGATACCTACGACGGATCTTGAAACTACCAGCATAGCCAAAACAATTCCAACCCCTAAAGGTAAAACTAAAGAAACAGTATCATTAGGGACTACTGCGAAAATCGTTGAATTGATAGAACAAGATTCACCAATGTTCTTACCATTCGATTCAAAGAGGGCATGGGATTTTCCTAGGTGTTGGTTCCTTGACAACGAGAGGATCTTTGTATGATAGAAGTAGAGTGCGCAAACGCAGCAGATGCCCCAACATCTATACTCCCGGCTAAGTATTGGACTCTCCATTTCGATGGAGCTAAATGTCATTATGGAGCGGGGGCAGGTATAATTCTTACTTCACCCGAGGAGAAAGTCCTCCCATTCGCTTTTAAGCTAAACTTTGAATGCACAAACAACGGCGCTGAGTACGAAGCCCTTCTTCTTGGCCTCACCTTAGCCAAAAGAATTGGTATTGATAACATCAGAGTCCTGGGAGACTCGCAATTAGTGAAAAACCAAGTTTCTGAAGTATATGAAACTAAAGCCGAACATTTGCAACTCTACAAAAATGCTGTATTAGATTTAAGCAAGGCATTTAACTTTATATCCATTGAAGCAATTCCCGAGAGAAAAATCTTCTCGCTTGATTAAATAGCAACCTCAAGCATCACATTTTACTCCAAGCAATGAGCTAGAAGATACTCACTTCAAGTATCCATTCGCGACGAACCATTAATAAAAACAATGACAAATCCTCTTTAAGCGGAAGTGAATCTACCATCCTAGACCATGTTGGAAATGAGATGCGGCTACTTTGGATTATTTAAATGCCTATGCAAGCATTACATCTCTCCTATCACAGCTAGATTTATCCCGATTCCACATTCATCTTCCTACTTCGGAAATCCCGTAACGGATCTTCCCTCACAAATGGAACCTAGCATATACGCAATAGGAAACGGGGATGATCTAGATTTTCCCCCAACACTACTCGAGTTCAAAGAGGGTAACGCCTCTTTGATCGAAGAAACAATCGATGTCAACATCGGGATGAGAAGATGAACCAAGAATATTGAAACTAGGTTCTTCGTTAACCCTGAAGAAGTGGAAATACATACTCGATTCTCAAAGAACATCGAGAAGGCATTTGCATTTAATTATAAAGAGAGATGACGGAGTCGCACCCCACATGCGGTGCACAACCTCGTCACTAAATTAGATGCAAAGCCAATTAAACAAAATCAAGACCCATGAAGCCCAAGTAGCTCTCATGGTAAAAGAGGAAGTAATAAAACTCCTTGGTAGGATTCATCAAGCCAGTTGACTACTCCCAATGGGTATCTAACATCATTCCCATTCTCAAGAAAACGGAAAGATACGCATTTGCATAGATTTTCCGAGACATCAACAAAGCATGTCCTAAAGACGACTTCCCATTGCCATCCATGATGTTATTGTTGATGCATACTGGTTTGAACTTTTGTCTCTCATGGATGGATTCTCGGGATACAATCAAATCAGAATATCCGAGAAAGATCAAGCTAAAACCACATTTATAACTCCTTGGGAACCTATTGCTACGTTGTTATGCCATTCGGTCTCAAAGAAGAACGTGCTACGTATGTATGAGGCGGACCATGACATACATATTTCACGATCTAATTCATAAAATCGTGGAATCTACGTAGATGACTTATTGGCTAAGGCCAAGAAACATTGTGACCATCCCGAAGTACTCCGCGTCATTCTTTCACGCCTAATAGAATACGGAGTCACGCTAAATCCAGAGAAATGCGTCTTTGGTGTAACAGGAGGAAAACTCCTAGGTTACATCATATCGTCACGAGGAATAGATGTGGACCCAACCAAAATTCGGGCTGTCCTCGAAATGGTTCCACCTTGAGTGAATCGGAATCAGGTCATTTCTCGGAAAGCTAGGTGCAATCCGAAGATTCATCCCGGATTTAAGCTTCGCCATTCATCCAATCAACAATTTACTCAAGAAAGACTACAACATTGATTGGACCGAAGATTGCAATGAAGCTTTTGATGCAGTTAAGCATTTCCTGCTATCACCACCACACTAATGCCACCTAAGCTAGATTGCCCATTAATTTTGTACTCAGCTACCGATGTCTCGTTAGCTTGTATGTTGGCCCAAGAAGACGATAACAAGAGAGAACGTGTGATTTATTTCATTAGCCGAACACTGCTCGACTATGAAACACACTATACACAGGTAGAACGAGAATGCCTTGCCATAGTCTTTGCTACTAAACACCTAAGACATTATATATTCGAATCAAGAAACGAAGGTCATGGTAAAATAGACCATTTACGGACTTTTCTCACACAAGGGTCCTTGTCTAAAAAGGTGGACGTTTATAACCTTAATGGGAGAGTTCGAATTAACATTTGTAAATCAGAAATCGGTTAAAGGACAAATCATCGCAGATTGGTTAGCTGACAACCCATTATACGGAGGTGATCTAGTAGATTTAGACTTTCTAGATGAATGCGTATACTACATCGAAACTCGACCCGCTATCTCTGAGTGTCCTTGGTACACTGATATCGTTAATTATATCATAGACCATACGTACCCGGAGGCAGTTACACCGCAACAAAGAAGGCGGTTACGCATAATCGTAGCTAAATATGTCATTATAGAGCAGGTGCTCTATCAAAAAGCATTCGATGGAATGCTCTTAAGGTGTGTTGACACAGAAGAGTCCAAGAGGATTCTCCATGAATCCCACAGCGGTATATGTGGAGGCCACTTCGGTGGCCATGCCACCGCGAAAAATACATCGAATGGGCTATTTCTGGCCCACTCTAGAACGTGACGCGATAGAGTTTGCACGCAAGTGTCATAAATGTCAAGAATTCTCTCATGAGATCCACATGCCGGCACAAGCTCTACAACCAATCGCAACTCCATGGCCCTTTTCTACATGGGGTCAGACTTAATAGGAAATTCTCTCCTCATCCACAGACGGCCATAATTTTATAATCACGGCCACCGAATATTTTACCAAATGGGTGGAGGCCATGCTCTTACTACCGTGCATCTAGTTCGGTGATCGCTAAGTTCATTTTAAACCAAATCATTTGCAGTACGGTATCCCACAAATCATTATCTCCGATAATGGAACTTCTTTTCAAAATGAAGAAGTTCGTGAACTATGCAATAAATTTAAAATAAGCCATCATACGGCTTCCTTGTATTATCCCCAAGCCAATGGACAGCAATGGGGTTGAAGCGACAAACAAACATCAAATCCATTCTCCTTAAAACGGTGTGAAAAGAAAACAAGCGAGATTGGCATTTGAAGTTATATCCGGCCTTGTGGGCCCACCGAACCTCAATAAGAACACCAACGGGAGCAACTCCTTTCTCGCTAGTATTTGGGGTAGAAGTAGTTCTCCCGCTTGAGGTCGAAATACCCAGTCTCCGCATTTCACTACAAGGGATTCTGGATGAAGACGCTTACAGAGAAGCACGTCTTTCCCAACTAGAAAGCCTAGATGAAACTAGGTTAGATGCTGAACAGCGGCATAGAGCTTATGCTGACCGAATGTGCCGGGCAAAGTATAACAAGAAGGTTTATGAACGCGATATATACGAAGGTGATCTAGTTCTAAGACTAGACAGCCGGATCGACAAGAAGACCGGCGAAGGAAGGAAATTCCGGCCCAAATGGTTGGGCCCATACCGAGTCATGAAGGACTATGGAAATGGTGCTTATCTCTTATGTACGTTAGAAGGTGAGGAGTTTGGCGAAACAGTCAATTCCTTGCACCTCAAGCGATTCTACGCATAAGCAGCTAACGCTACCTATATAACTATCTACATTGCATTTTCATATAAATTAGGATCATTTTGTCCACTTGTTCTTACATAAATTGTGATCAAGAAATCTATTCTCAAAGCAATTTATTACAAACTCGTGATGTTTCTGGCATAAAGTTCTTTAATCATACCTCTCCATCTTCGTGTATCATCAAATCATCTTGGAATCTTTTATCAAATAAAATCAGACATGACGAAGTCTTAACGGTAACCATACCAAGATCTGCAAGTTTGTTCTCGCTTTGATTTCTTCTTAGGATAGGTGTCTTGCCTAAGGTCCTGTTCTAGAAGCTTCATGGTGTCACATCTATCCCATATACACATCTCTTTGGAAATAAGCATATGCCGACATTTTACTCAAAAAGACAAGTCAAAAAGTGATTAAAACAAAATTTTATTTTTACACATTTCCTTGCCCCACCAACCTTCGGTGATGAGCTTGTCAGGTCTCTTACTAGTGACGTAGGGTTGGGAAAGGATGGAAATGCCCTTACTCGCCATGCCTTGCCCACGGTGATAAACCCACACTTCTTACTAATAGCATGGGGCAAAGTGTAGGGGGTCCTCTTGACAAAGTAAATGTTAAAAGGTCATAATAAAACTATTCAAACTTTGAGTCAAAAACGAATGAATCAGATATTCAAAATTTCGAAAAGAGTTAAAAATCCTAAAAACCAGATTTTGTCTACTATGTGGCCATCTACGGGTCTAAGTCTGGATAAACCGCAAAGCAAGTTGCATCCAAAACTATGAAGTCATTCAGGTAGAGTAAGCTTGTAGTTTTCAATTTGGTTCCACCAAAGCTTCATCTATCTTTCATCACTATCATTTCACCATATTTCATAACTTGCGCCCTTCTTGGCTCTTGGTGATGAGCCCTCACATCTTACTAGTTGCGTGGAGTTAGGAGTGGGGCAAGTTAATCTGTTCATCATACTGGTTATTTTCATCACTTTGCCAAAACAAACATGAGGTATCCAAATTGCTCACAGAAGCTAAGATTTAAGATCACAATATATCTACAATATCATGTATCAGCATCATGAAACACAAAAAGAAAGCAAACATTTGCATCATTTGTTTTCCATTGCATACATTCTAGAAAGCATATAAAACATACATCGTAGTATACACAAGAAGCTGGAAATAGAAAAGGGAAAACATGAGTGACAAGTTTTGGTCCAAAAATGAATGCATATATATAAATAATCAATGTTTATATACAATGCCATCATGCTCTAGGCATGGTCAAAATGCTCAAAGAGCCCGTGATATACAAAAGAATCTATAGTACAAAATGCATAGGAGCCAAGTGGTCTCTCAACCCCTACACGACCCTCCTGAGGGTGCGCACCCTCGCCTAGGACTCCGGCTACGCCGGCACTCGAATGCATGGAGGGCTCGTGGTCCCGAGGGAGTAGCCACGTGGTCTCGCCACAAGAATGGCTCCTCATAAGATGCTCGGCTGTCCTATAGCCTGCCAACTCTGTACGGAGAGTCGACACCATCCTGGCCACGTGCCAAACGGGAGCAAAGACGTCGGTATGCCTACCGGCTGCTGAGGGCTCCCCGGCATCTACGGACAGCTCCGCACGGGTCCTATCCATAGGGATCATCAGGGAATCAGTGCATACCCTGCGGATTAGATCCCGCCACTCGTCAACAGTCTCTGCAAACAAAGGAAAAAATGAATTAGAAACTAGGCAAGAGGCTAAAAGATACAAGATAAAAACAAAAGGAGAGATAGCAATTAAAACAAATCCTAAATTAAACAAACATTGAAAGGAAGAGAGGATAACTTACTCGGATCACCGGGCCTCCAAGATGGATCGCTGGGGCCAGCACCCGCCGCGGATGCCGCTGCCGACTGAGGGGCTGCTCCTGTGGCAGGGGCAACATGTCGCCCCACAATCGACTCGCCCTCTCGCCATGGCCCCGAGAGAGTGGCTCTCTCCGAGACTAGAGTGTCTCTCTCGCGCACTGCTCGGCCCTCTCCGCTGTAAAATATCCTGAGTGTCATGCCACTCAGGATCGCTATCATCAGTCTGCTCCTCCGACCCTCCCTCTGTAAGCTCCTCAGAATCGGAGTCAATGTCTATAGGGTCATCGCTGCTATGAGCAGGACCCGCAGCAATCTGAAGCAAAGGCGCCCGAGGTGCACCCGGCTCTCCCTCTAGCCCGAACTACCCTCCCTGGCTGTAATAGGAGTGCCAGGAGTGATCACTATCCAACCACGGCCTCTAGGCCCCCTCGGCCTCGCGGCAAACTGATCATCAGAATTGGTGCCGCTGGGAAGCATGCCCGCATATGGAAGGCCGAACTGCTGAGGAACTCTGCCAAAAGGGTGTACCTCCACCCATCCCACGCGGTCGATAAGCTGCCCTATGGTGGAGCAGGAGATCAATGTAAGGGTCTCCTCGCCCCATATGCCGGCCATAAGCCGGTACGGTGTCGCCTCCATATCTCTGCTGTGGTAAGGGAGGTAACTGGCTGGTGAGGTGCTCTAAGCACCAACATATCTGACCATCTAGCCCCTCACAGCCCCTGGATCTGCCACCTCCACGCCTCTATAATAAGGAATAAAATGCTCATACACCCAACTCATGACTAGAGTTGGGTGGCTCAATGACTGTCCCTTAAAACGGACCACCCTGTATAAGTCATGGTAGGTGGTCCCTAGAATATCTCGCACCCTGTGCGTATATCCGGCCATGCCCCTCTATCTGTGCAATGATGGGGGCCCAGCAGTATAGTAAAATATCCCCTCCCTTGTCCCCGATCAGCCTCGAGGCAAGGATCCCCATGATAGCCTGTTGAAATACGGGGATGGGCAAAGAAGGAATGGATCAAACTCTCACTCCCTTCTTCGAACCCCGTGGAGATGGCTGCATCCCCCATGTAGCCTACCCACTGTGCAATCTGTGCTCGGGACCCTGCCATCTCCAGTGTGAGTCTCCTCCCGATGATCGGGACCCCCAGGATACGGTAGACATCCTCCAAAGTAATGGTCCACTCACCACGGACCCCTAGCAATCGGAAAGTGTTCCGATCTGCATCCCAATATGAGAACAAGTCACAAAGTATGTGACCTGGATGGTGTTACATGCGGCATGCGCGATATATACGCAGTATGCCAACCCTCTGTAATGTATCCTCCTCATCCTGAGAAAGGGCATCCAATACCCCGGAGAGCCAATCACACTCTCTCTCTCTCGGCTCCATCGATATACTCCGCTCTCACCGCATACACCCAAAAACATGCAAAAACAGGCAAGTTAATATCTCGAACAATACCAAGAAGGTCATAGAAATGTATAGAAGTGCACAAAAATACAAGTGCAATCTCAAAATCAAGTTCTTTTGCATTTGGTCAGAACCGCCGCCTTAAGGGCGGCGGTCATGTAACCGCCTCCTCGAAGCAGGGGCGGTCATGTAACCACCGCCCGGCCAGGCGGCGGTCGCATCCGAAAACCCGCGGGTTGTTAACCCCAAAAAGCCCAAAATGAGCAAAAATAGACCATTTAAACTAAAAATGGAGCCTACCCAATAGGCGCCCCCCCTAGGTGGACCTTTTGAACCTAACATTTTCAAAAATAACCCCCCCATTATGACGAATTTAACATTTCAAATTTAAAGGGGGAAAAACACAAAATGGAAGAAAACCAACCTGTGATCGCTGAGGTCGGTGTTCCGCACGTGGAGGCATGATCATGATCTCGCTACGAATGTTTCGACTCTACTCGCGTGAGAAACCATCACCATGGGTCCCAGAGCTCAAAATCAATCAAATCGACTCGCACAAATGAATAGGAAAATGGGCCCACTTTCATATATATATCGTTCTATTTCGTTTTAAAATGACTTTTTCGTAGGTTTGGAGCGCTGATGGAGGTAAGTTTCTATCCCCGCACAAATGGTACGTCCTCATTCCTTATTACTTTAGCGTTTATTTTCCAAGTTATTGTATCTATCTGCACTTGAGCTCTCTTTTCATTTTGTAGGTAGCGAGAATTTCGGATGGCGTCATCTCAACACATGAACGAGTAAGGTATAGCTTCTAACTTCCCATTTCGGGACTGCCATACTCGGACCCACCGTTTTATGCCTCTTCATGGCTAAAACGCTTCTCCGAGGGGGCAATATGTACGTACCCAAAATTGTAAGGTACTGTACTGCTAGAACAGTGTAACAAGTTCCCCGATGATGATACAGGTCTCCTCGCAAGGTGTTCGGGATCCGGAAAAGCCCTCGGAGTATGCGTTAACATCCCGCATGCCCCGCTTAGCCCCCGCGCCCTTTTTTTCCCTTTTTCCCTCTTTCCTTGGCCTCTTGACCTTCAGTGATGAAACCGCTGGCGGCGAAGGGCAGCGCCGCCAGTCTGGGGCGCGCTTGCGTTTTCGAACACTATTTTGACGCGACCCGCGTGAAATATCATGATTTACCAGCTTTTCTTTTCCGACTTGAGCATGCATTTATGTTTTTGGTCCCCTGGAATAGTGTTTTTCCTTTGTTTATTGTTTAGGAGTTCAATTTGGTTTTGGTTTTTGAGTGTTGGAATTCCTATAAATGCATAGCTTGTGCCGAGGCAAATGGCCACCATTTTTCCTTGTTAGAGTCTTCGATTTTAGTAGTTTGGTCTATTAGCTAGCTTAGGATTGATAAAGCATAGTTCATTTCATACTTGGTTAGTCTTGTTCACTGTTGGTAAGCCATGCACTCCATCTTGTGCAGGGTAGTCTTTGTTATCTCATCCCAATCCAGGTTAGAAGATTGCCTCCGAATTTCTCTTTCTTTGTAGGTTTGCTTTCATCGTGTATTGGAGTTCTTAGTTCAATTCATTAAATGCCCGGTTAGCTTTATTCAACATTGTTAGTAAGCCACATATCCAACTTGTGCAAAGGTGTCTTTATATTTGGAATGCATTGGAGAATAGCTTAGGAAGCCATTAAAGTTGCAGTTTTTCTTCGTATAGGATAGTTACGAGTGTTTTGGTCGCTTCATGTTGCATGACTCGCAAAGAAATCCCGCTAGGAATCGCATAAGCCAAGCTCGTACTCTTGCGCTATCCCTCTCCTACTCGCATTCTCGCCTCCGCATTCGATCCGTCCTTGTACTCAAAATCTACTCTTATCGATGCTAGCATTACACGCTTTTTTGGATCCACGTGAACACGAAAGAACGAGGAGACCATACCGAGGGACGAGATCACACACACCATCGGATTTGCCATTCTGCGAATCCGTGTTTTAAAGTTCTAGACATAACCATATCAAATAGAGTAATTAATCGCTTTATTTCATTTCATTCTATTCTCGATATTGCGGGAAGTGTGGGGATTGATAGTTTCGAGAAACTATGATTCACTCCTCACTTCGAGGTAGGATCGAGAATCTATGGAGTAGATTAGATAGGCTATTTTATTTATTTAGAATAATTCTACAAATCGCACAGGCAAATAACCACACTCGGTTATCTTGTCTGTTTTTAATTATTGTTTAATTATTATTTCTAGATACGCTTAAAATAGTTTGCTTTCCTTAAAATTGTTAGAATATTTCTTAGAAGAATAAAAGTTATGTATGTCGATTTATTTCACGTAGTTAGAATTTTCTTCATTCTGCTTAGATTTGCATTTTGTTTCGTATGACAATCACGGGACCTCAAGAGCCTCAGGAATATATATTTGAGCCAATCGTGCCTCAACCAAACCTAGTCACAAGAATAGTTGACATAGACCAAAATCTCGGGATACAAGTATTCCGAACAACCACGCATTTACAACCGATCGGTTCTCGTTAAGAGGATTAAACATAGAAGACGACCAAGCACATGCATTTTGGTCAAGTCACCAAACTACTGATTACCCTAGAAAGCACTCACATGATCAGAAGGGCTCAAAAGAGAACAAACATTCGGGTGCGATCCTTTAGTTCCACAAATGCATTACTGGAGACACCTTCGTAGATATAGATACCAGCTTAAGAATCCAGTGTCATGAGAACGCCCTGTAAGGTATTCGAGAAGATTGCACAACTATTGGTTCTAAATATAAAAGCCGAGAAAGCATACGATTCATGGATACTAGGGATTAGAACTTGATCTCGCGTATGACCATAACAGACCGCAACAACCGAGAGTCTATGGTTGCGATCCACGAGATCCCACAACCCAACGAATCCATAAGAGAATTAGATATAGACACGGCCTATGCACCTTGGTATTCAGTCCACTCCACTTCCACCTATTATCATCGAACAATTGTCCTTACTAGATATCGCGGCTAACGAAGCTAGAGAATTTGGACTAGGCCAGAGAACCGTCCATAGAGTTGACTATATTTACCATTCACCATATGACCCTATCCAGGAGAAAGATACGAAACTATATCTTGGGTCATTTTCCACGTATTCCACAACCCATAGATCGAATCACGCAGAGCTCGATATTGATTGGAGCCTTCGAGCGATCATCCTGGCACGATCGATCTATCACACCATCCAAGTTAGAAGGGCCTTCTTTGCCTTAGATTCGCAAATTCCACTAGCGCGTGTCGAAGACATTAGACTCGCCTAACTAGTTTGTCTGCATATTTTACCCCCACCGGCTTTCTCGCACGACCTGGGGAGGTCGGGCACGCAGAAAAGAGTTACTTGTTGATTCTCACGCCTTTGTCGCTTTCCGGCGCATTGCCCATAAGGAATTCTTTTATTGGGTCATAAGTAGTCTTTTTTTTTTTGTCTTTTGGGCATTTTTAGGGAAAAAGACGTGTTTGGAAAATCGGTCCTAAAACCGCCGCCCCTACATTGGGCGGTGGTTCTAAATGAATGACCAAAATGTGTATTAACTTGATTTTTTTAGATTTTTGATGTTTTGTAATGTTTTTAGTGAGCTTATTTCTTGGAACATGTTACTAACTTGCTCTTTTTCCATGTTTTGGTGAATGCGGAAGAAGGAGGAGTATATCGATGGAGTCGGGAGAGGGAGTGTGTATGGCCCCTAGTGTCCTAGATCAACTTACCTAGGATGAGATGGACCTTCTCTGAGGGGGCAGATCATGAGGATTACACGGGTTCCCGTGTTGGTCCTTCCAGTCATATTCGTGTAACTTATTTTCCTATTGGGATGTAAACCGAGAACACCTTTCGGTTGCTGGTTTCCAGAGTGAGTGGAACATCACCCTAGAGGATGTATACCGTATCTCCTGCTCTCGATTCTTGGTAGGAGGCTGAATTTTGAGACAACGAGGTTTAGGGCCATGATGACATAGTGGGCCACATACATGGGAGACACCATTGTCTCATCTGGTTTAAAGAAGGGGATGAAGGTTTGGTCCATTTCAACCACTCCCATTCCTATCATATGAAGAGCCGTCATGGACATCTTGTCCTCTTAAATGATTGGGGACAAGGGTGGTGACACCCTTTTATGTTGTTGGGCTCCTATCATTTCGCAGATCGAGGGGTACGACCATATATATGCCTGGGGTGTAGATATCTTGGGGACCACCTACCATGATTTATACAGGGTATTCGATTGTAGGGGAAATTATTGAACCACCCCACTCTTGTTATGAGTGGGTTTATGAGCGTTTCATCCCCTATAGAAGGGGATTAATAGTGTCGATCCAGGGCTGTACACGTAGCTAGATGGATAGGTATGTAAGTGTTTAGGATGTCGCATTAGCAAGTGGCTTCCCTGACTATGGTAGGCATGACAATGATATGGGGATAGGAGGTGACTACGATGGTAGCTTTCTCATAGAAAGGTCAATTGATTGACTGGGTAGGGAGACTTGAGGCCCACTAATTAGATCACGTCCCCTAGTAATTTGGCCTTCGTACATTGATATTCTCCTTCAATTGCACCAATTTGTAGGACTATTCAGGAGGCTCAGAGGGGTCCTAGAGGGGATCCCATTTGGACTATGGTCATGTCAGGTGTGCCTATTGTAGTTATATGGGTTGTTTGTGTTTGATGGGTAGTTGGTTCCCCTCGAGTGCCCCTACTTCAGATTATGGCCACTCCTTCTCACATAAGGGATTAGGATGAGCCCATTGATCTAGACTCGACTCGAGGAGGATACATGGGATGAGACAGAGGATGAGTCAGTCGGAGAGGACACGAAGGATGAGGGAGTTTGTGTTGGGACAGGTGAGGCAACCCATGTAGAGGAGGAGGAGAGTTACTCTGAGTGGCATGATACTCAGGAGATATTGAGAGCAACATATGAGGAGGCTAGTGATGAGAGAGAGACCTTAGTCTCATTAACGACATCTCCTCACAATAGAGAGGGGGCGACGAGTTAGTCATAGGAAAGCAATTTAATTTAGGATTTGGGAAGCCCGCAACCACCACCAAAGATCGGCAGCGTGACAGCTACTAATCCTACTTGGATGCCTAGAGACCTGAGTACATTTAATACTTTTCGCTCGACTTGGTTAGTTAGGAATGTTGGCTTATATCCCTTTATTTCTTTTGTTTTTCTAACTTATTGTTTCTTATTCTCTTATTGCAATGATGACACAAGAGTGGCGAGATCTCATCCATCGGTGTGCATGGACACTTCATCGATCCTTCAGGGAAGATCCGACTGAGCTAAGCTGTCGAATCGAGCCACCCATTCACCACCAAGAAGACACGTTGACATGTTTTCCCTTGTGTGGAGGGTGGCGGAGATAAGAACCTCCCTCTGTACCCAAGTGGGCATATATGAGACTATTGAGCATTTGATGAGATGGATCCATTCTCATAGTGAGGCCATGGGTAGTGGATGCCACTATGAGCACTCACATGATTCAGTTCACTCCCAGAGTCATTGAGCCACGGTGAGATCCCTATACATGTTCGGGTAGCATCCGAGGGATCCCACAGGGACTGACAAGCCATGGGGACATTTTTATAGCTTTGATGGCATTTTGTTGGGTGTATATATGATTATTTTTGGTTCAAGCTCATTGCGATCATTTTGACCATGCCTAGTGCATGGTGACATTGTATACAAACTTGATTCACCATGATATATACAAACTCTTATTTTTGGTTTGGTATTCCATTGTATCTGAGTTGACTTTGTTTTTGTTCTCTCACTTTTGTAGTATAGATGTTTAGAACTTTTTATTTTCTATGCTTTTCAGAATGTATGCAGTAGATGTAAAATGATAATGAAGGATTTCTTTTTGTATTTCATAATGCTGATATATGATAATACAAAACACAATGTGATGTTAAACTTAGTTTCTTTAGAAATCTTCGGAACTTCATATGGTCTTCACAAAACATGATGACAAAATGATATTATAAATAGATATACTTGTCCCACCCCTAACTCCATACAACTAGTAAGATGCGAGGGCTCAATGCCAAGAGTCAAAAGGGGCACAAGTTATGAAAATTGTTGAATGGTAGTGATGAGAGAAAGACAAAGGTTTGATAGAACCAAATTGAGAGGATACAACCTTATCCTACTCAAGCTAATTCATAATTTAGAATGTCAATTTCTTTCCAGTTTATCTAGACTTGGATCCGTAGATAACCACTTGGTTGACAAAATCTAGATTTGCGGTTTTAAAATATTTTGGAATCTTGAACATCTAACTCACTTTGTTTTTGACTTATGAATTCACAACATTTGAATGAATTATTTGTAAGTTTCAAGTTTATCAAAGAGATCCCTACCCTCTTGCCCCATGCTACCAGGAGGAAGCATGGGCTCATCACCACAGATAAGGAATAGGTGAGTAAGGGCATTTCTTTCCTTTCCCAACCCTACATCACTAGTAAGAGATGCAGGCTCAACACTGAAGGTTGGTAGGGAAAAGAAATGTGTAAAATAAAAATTTTCTGTGGATTTGTATTTTACTTACTTATTTGAGAATTTTTTTAGAATTTTCTTATTTCCAAAGAGATTTTTATGGGATATATGTGACACCATGAAGCTTCTAGAACAGATTATGTGCAAAGACATCTAATCTAGAAAGAAACTATAAAGCGAGAACCAAGTTTGCAGTGCCTTGGTATGATCATGGTCAAAAGTTTGTCTTATCCTCGCTTGAACTGATGAAATGATTCGAAATAATTGATGATACTATGAAGCTTTGAAGAGATATGATTAGAATGTTTTTCCAATGTTTTCAGAAGTTTTTAGGAATTTCTATAAGAATAAGTTCCTTGATCACAATTTTTACAAAATGAACTGGCAGATGAAAATGCAATGTAGATGTAGTAATGTACATATGAAGATGTTGGTGGATCATGCATAGTACCTCTTTAGGTGAAGATAGTTTACGGATTCACTAAAATCCTCACCTTCTAGTGTACACATGGGAAAATGCCCCATTTTTGTAGTCTTCTACTACTCGATATGGACCCAACCACCTAGGTCTGAATTTCCTTCCCTCACCGGTTTTATCGTCTATCCAAATTGTCAAGTATTAATACCAAATATCCCTCGTATATTTCACATTCATAAACCTTCTTATTGTATTTCCGAGCCATTCGGTTAGCGTAAATGTTGTGTCATTGTTCAGCATTAAGTCTAGCCTCATCGATACTTTCTAACTGAGAGAGTCATGCTTCTTGATAACCCTCTTCTCCCAGGATCCCATGCAGTGAAATACAAATACTAGGTATTTCAACTTCAAGTGGCAAAACCACCTCAGAACAAAACACTAAAGAGAAGGGGTTTCCTCTGTTGGTGTTCTAACTAACGTTCTATAGGCCCACAAGGCCAAAAAAATCTTTAGGTGCCAATCTTATTTATTCTCCTTAACATTTTTAAGAAGGATGGACTTCAATGTTTTATTTGTAGCATCATCTTGTCCATTGGCCTAAGGATAATAAAGAGAAGCCATGTGATGACTTATCTTGAACTTTGCACACAATTCACGCACCTATTCATTTTTGAAAGACGTGTCATTATCCAAGATAATGACTTGTGGGACACCATACCTACAAATGATCTGGTTCAAGATGAACTTAGTAATTACGTGAGCTGTGTACGATGGTAAGAGGCATGACTTCTACCCACTTGGTAAAGTATACTGTGGCCATGATTATAAAGTTATGGCCATCCGTTTACGAGGGAGATAATTTCCCTATCAAATCCAGGCCCCACATGGAAAAGGGCCATGGGGTTACAATTGGTTACAAAGATTGTGCAAGTATGTGGATCTCATGGGAGAAATATTGGCATTTGTGGCATGTGCACATAAAATCTATGCGTCATGTTCTAGAGTGGGCCAAAAATAACCCATCTAATGTATCTTTCAAGAAGTGGCGTGGCCGCTGAAGTGACCTCCACATACTTCGCTATGTGACTCATAAAGAATATTTTTAGATTCTTCATCATGAACACATCTTAAGAGAATTCCATCAAGGCTCTGCGATAGAGAACTTACACTACAATAATATACTTAGTGGCAATGACACGTAACTGCTTTCTTTGTTGAGATGTTTCCCTTCTAGATACGTATGGTCCACTATAAAATTAATGATGTTGGTATACCATTGACACGTAAAAATGGGGGGCCTAGTCTCAACGAAGTACACACACTCATCAAGGAAGTCTAGATCTACAAGATCACCTCCATCTAATAGATTATCAGCTAACCAATCCACAATGATTTGTACTTTGTGATTTTGATTAACAAATGTTAACTCAAATTTACCCATTAGAGTTATGAAGCACCCATCCTTCATAGACAAATATCCTTGCATGAGGAATATTTGCAAGTGATCGACTTAACAATAACCCTCGTTTCTTGATTCAACATATAATGCCTTAAGTGCTTTGTTGCAAAGACTATGGCAAGGCATTCTTTCTCTACCTGGGTGTAATGTGTCTCATAATCAAGCAACATTTGACTAATGAAATAAATTGCACTCTCTCTCTTATCATCATCCTCTTGAGACAACATGCAAGCTAACGAGACATCCGTAGCTCGTGAATATAGGATCAAGGGATGGTCTGACTTGGGACATGAGCATGGGAGGGGATAACAAGAATTGTTCAACTACCTCAAAGGCCTCATTGTATTCTTCTATCTAATCAATGCTATAATCCTTTTTCAACAAATTTTTGATGGGGTGAACAACAAAGGTCAAGTCAGGGATAAACCTTCGGATTGCACCAAGTTTCCCAAGAAAATACCTGATACTAGACTCGTCTGATGGTGGAACCATCTCTAGCACAACCCGGATTTTGGCTAGGTATACATCAATCCCTCGTGAAGATATAATGTAACCCATAAGATTTCCTCCTGTTACACCGAATACACACTTTTCTAGATTCAATGTGATGCCGTATTCGATTAAGTGCAAAAGGATGATATGAAGCACCTCTGGGTGATCGCAGTGATTCCTGGCCTTAGCTAGAACGTTTTCCACATAGGATTCCACAATCTTATGAATAATGTCATGGAATATATATGTCATTACTCGTTGGTACATGAAGCCGAATTCTTGACACCAAATGGCATGACAGCATAATAGTAAGTTCCCAAGGGGTTATAAACGTGGTTTTGGCTCGATCCTCTTCGAGATATTCTAACTGATTATACCCAGAGAATCCATCCATAAGAGACAACAACTCGAAACAAAGCTCTGTGTCAATGATAACATCGATGGATGGTAATGGGAAATAATTCTTGGGAAAAGTGTTATTTATATCCTAAAAATCTATACAGATGCGAATCTTTCCATTTTTCTTGAGAACATGGACTATGTTAGATACCCATTGAGAGTAATTAACTAGCTTGATGAATCCCATCTGGAGAAGTTTCATCACTTCTTCTTTCACCATGAAGGCCACTTTTGGCTTCATGGGCCTCAACATTTGCTTAATCAGATTTACCTCTGGTTTGGTGATAAGATTGTGCACCATGATGTGTGGTGAAATCCCTATCATTTCTTTGTAGTTAAACACAAAATCTTTTTGATCATCCTTGAGAATGTGGGTATGTATTTCAACTTTCTCGGGGTTAAGGAGAACCCTAGATTAAAAATATTTTGTTCTTCCTTAGTCTCAATATTTATATTGATTGTTCCTTCGATTAAGGAGGCGTTTCCCTCCTTAAACTCAAATGGGGCCAAAGGTAACTCTAAATCCCCCTCCATTACCTCGAAATTTCAAGTTCCCTCTAGGGAAGTCTATATCATGGGATTTCCAAAAAGGAAGAAGAGTGTGGAATTAGAGAAATATTGACCTCGTGATGTGTAAGATGCAGCTCTACGAGAGCGTTTAGATATTCTAGAGTTGTTTCACAATGTCAAAGCATGATTTGTAATGACATTCTTGCTCTCGGTATCTACGTATGTCAACATAGGAGTTACCGGTTCCTTACGGACCTAAATTTTGGCATGAATCGATACCATGAAGCTTGAATATTCTAACTCACCACTTGGGGTAAAGCGAGAAGTGGATGTTACAATTGAGTCTGCGAGGAGATTTTGGTCTTGTGGAATTTCCTCAATTGATATGAAGTTAAACCTCTTCGTTAAATTCAGCACTGATGTTTTGTAAAGTTACAAATTCTCATCACTAGTCTCATACACTTCAGATACTTTATTCGCAACCGATTGTGAATGACCCAACACTTTGATATTAAGAGCACCAATTCTTTCAGCTATGATGAGACCAATTAGAAGGGCTTCGTATTCAACCCCATTATTTGTGAATTCAAAATTTTACTTGAAGGAAAAAGGTAGAATCCTACCTTCAAAGCGAAGTAAGGATCACGCCCGCCCCAACGCCAATATGAAACTTGGCTCCATAAAAATGGAGACTCCAATAATTACTTGGAAAATGGATGTTGGGTCATCCTTTGTACCTTCTTCCTTTACCTTGGTTACTTCAACCATGCAAACCTCATCCGCTGGAAGATAATCGAGTCCCATAATATGTCCCATACCCATAGAATCAAAGGGAGGAGAATAGGTAAATCATTATCCAATAGCTTGAATTTTTATTTTTTTGGTTCCTAGAAACACTATCTCTACAATAACGTTTTCATCCTTGATCACCATAATTCCCTTAATTGACCTGTAACTTCTAACTCTGTCGTAGGGACCAAATTTTCTTCCGGTGCTGCACTTGAGGTTTGTTTAACTAATTTAGGAAGCTCAAACTTAGAGTGGATGCCCGACCTCTTCTTTAAGTTAGCCAAATGCATGTCAAAGGGTTTTGGATCACCTTTTCCAAAATACCTTCCCCAAATGTAGGAATCTAACCTCCTAACAGTGGAGAGGATTTCCTTCATGCGGTGGATTCAAGGATGGGAAAGTATCATATTATAGTTTGTTTCTGGTCTATAATATAAAACTTGGTTAGTACCATCTTAGGCCCGAGAGTAAATAGTAATACTATGGTTCTCGATCGACATTGCCTCAAGGCTGTCATAGCCCCTCAACGTATTTCGTGTTGAAGAGAAATTAGTCTCTTCGTAACCTAGTTTTTGAAGGAAAGAGAAGGGGACTATGTTGACCACCATCCTATCATCAATCATCGCATGATTTACATAGTTGTCAAATCTAGACTTGTAAAAATAATGCCAGATCGCCTCTATGAACTATTTTAGCATATGTGGGCATCTTGTTGATATCGAACACAAATCCAACATCTCTTTCAGGTTGTCCTAGAGGATAAACATCAAAGTCCACGTGGTTTATTTTTGCTTATGGAGGAGGGGTGACATTAGCCAAATGACCAAGACCCAACACTTCAAGTAGAGTGGCCCTATGAGCAGGGGAATTCTTTAACATATCCAAGAAGGAAATGTGTGAGAATGTCTTAGTTAGGTCGTTGATCAAGTCGTAAGTTCCTACTGGTCTACTTAGTGTATCACATATGTCATCTGATGTGGTTGGATAGATTGGTATAGGATGTGAAGAATAGTCCCTATATCTAGTGGCGCGTTAATTTTTCACTTAGTGTCTAACTCTACAAAGCCCATAATTTAATTTTGTTGGTGACCGTCCAAAGGAGGTGCCACCTGTGGGTTTGATGAAGTTGAGGCTTCGCAATCATGAGTCCCTATTACAATACCTTTATTCAAACCATTGGGATCTAATCTACCATCCTTTGGACACGTGAGGAGAGGATCATTAAAGATCCCCAACAGTGTGTTCTATGGAGACACTAGTCCCATATAGGTGTTTTGAGTGGGGGTTGTCGATTTTGCCAAAAACATGTCAACAAATAACTTTTTTCGGTCCTCTGGAAAAATTATGTAAAATTTTTCACAATTGTGGCACATTCTTGCGTCATACTCACAGACCCTATGGAAACCGTAGTATAAATCAGGATCGTAATCTCGAGGCCTTTGGTTTGCACCTTGTTGTGGTGCAAATTACAGTTATTATTTAGTTGTTGGTTGTTATTATTAAAATTCGGGAACCCTTGCCCTTGATTTTGAAATGGTTTGAATACCCACCAGGTATTAGTTAGGGCCTTGGTTCGTGTTTGTCTTGCGTGTTGAGGTTTTTGTTGTTGCTGGCTGTTAAAATTGACAAAATTGACTAAGGGCAAAAATTTGTTGTTTCTTTTATTGTTTTCATTGTTATTGTGGTTGTTTGAAGCGGAAGTATTGGGGCGTTAACAATGTTAGGCTTCTTAGGTTGGTCCATCACTCCATCCGTCGTTACTCCATGATTCTTATTAAGGATTTTTTGTTCTTGATTGCTATTTGTGTTGTTGGAGTAACTAGGATTATTTTGATTAGGGGTGATTAACCTTCCATTAGCTCCATAAGTCTTGCAACCACTGTCAATGGTTGCTTGGTCAATCCAAAGAGCACCCTCTAACACCTCTTCATAGCTCCTTAACAGGAAATTTTGAACCTCTTCCTTTGTCTCTCTGTTGAGAGAGTGGAGGAACAAATCACAAAGTTTTGTTTGATCCATATTTGGAGCGCTTGTAGAGGAGTAGAGAATTTTCGCCACCTTTGAATAAAGTGGGTTGCAGACTTATTGTGTTCTTTCTTGATATGAAGGAATTCCCTTATTCTTGTTCTTAAAAGATTTTTCATATCAAAAGATTTGATAAAATATGATACGATTTTCTTGAACGAGTGTATTGAAGCCTCTGTGTATTCTCTAGTACCAGTCAAGAGCAATAACTTCTAGCATTTTATGGAAAATTTTCACAATGACTGTGTCCTATGGAAGTAGATCTCGAATGGTCATTGCATAAGCTTTGATGTGGGTGTTAGGATTTCCCTCCCCTTTGAATTTTGGAAGATTAGGAAAGTTTCTTGAGACCATGAATGTCCGAATGGAGAAAGCTAGGGGTTCTTTGAGATATTCATAATAAGTCTCCATTGCGACGTTTCCACCATTGAAGATCCTTGTTGGGGAGGTGGGGTTGCATCAATTGCTGGAATGGGACATCATAGACATTTTTGGGGCGTGTGGCATCCCATGCAATTGTCCATACGGACCCGGGTAGGTATACATGTCCCCCGTGGGGATTAAGAATACATGTGCACGTGGGGGTTGATTACCTTGGTATGGAATCGAAGCCGTGAAGCTAGCAAACATTGTATTTCTGGATGGTATGGAATTTGAGAGCGTATTTATGGATGGTGCTGCTTTAGATATCCATACGTGGCTTGGGGGACATACCCAAGGTTCCGGTCCCCGTAAGAAGATCTCCAGGGTTTTGAGTATTCATATAAATTGGAGGATTTTGTGCACTAGGTATTTGTCCGTAATTCTGTGGGTAGGGAGAAGTTCATGCTTTCCATGCTTATGAATTCTGAGTATTTTTGGCAAGCTCTAGGTCCTTGACTTTGTCTACAAAATCTGAAATGACATCTCCCATTGATGGGGCAATGCTTTGCTTAGGTACTCTTTGTTGAATCATCGGAGGTTGTTGAGGAGTATGGTATCTTGCTATGAATTGTTTGATATGTTGCCACCCCTCATTGGTAGTATTTTTGGTTGGTGGAGGGGTAGTGTTATTTTCTATGAGCATGACATCACCTTGTCCTTACAACCTATCGAAAGTTTGGTTCATGTTCTAGAAGTGTTTTTCACCCTAGCATATCGTGCTAAATATTCCTCATCTAGATGTAGGAGCCAACCCAATTACATGTTAATGGGATGTCGAAACAATACCCGAGGAGATGAACTTGCTTCACTAGTGAAATTCATATTATTGGAACTTGATAGTTCGTGAGGATAGGTCTGAGTGACCTATTCAAGTTACATTGGTATGTATAGAGGAACCAACATTGGTAACCTAAAGTAGAGGGTTTTGAGTGGATGAGAGGTTGTCCTACCATGTTAAAAGTGAACATGATTATTGTTGTATACTTGATTGGTAGTGGTACATGTAAAAACCCAGGATGGGCTGATTGTACTCGTTGTATCCTGACATATTCATGGTGTATAAGAATACCCGTAGAATAAAGGATGGTCAAAGAAAGTGGAAACATTTAGAGGCTAGCTCTTCACGTTGGGTTCACCAATTTGTATGATAGAAAATCAACATGTGACCTTCTTTACACTTGACCTCTCGAGGTCGTGCTAAGACAACCGGTGTAGAATGAGTGTGAATGTGAGTGTGGTGATGGGGATCAAGCTAATTGGGTAATCTTATATCTTCAACATGTAATGTCGGGATCTGTGTGTCTAAAGCAAAGAATGCTCTCCTAAATTGAAAGGGTGTGATGGCTAGGTCTGAAATAATAGCTCTCGTAGACTCCAATCAATGTCAAGCTCGACCGAGATTCTGTTTTTTGGTTGTTGAACATGTGGAAAATGACTTGCGGGTGCCACGTATAGATTTCAAGACAAGTTCATAGAAGTAAGAACGAGAGGTACGGTGGAGCCACAAGAATTTATGGGTGATTTTCTGATCTGGTCGAGAAATTCTTAGCACGATCAACTCGCTATATTTAGTAAGGAAAATTCAGTAATAATATATGGTGGAAGTGGTGAAGATATCAATACTAATGTACACAAACTAGTGCCAATGTCTAAGCCGACTAGCATGCTCGTTGAGTTGTGGAACTGAGGATCACAACCAAAGACTCGTGGTGGTTGTGGCCCTTGAATGGTCATGCGCATAATCAAACCCTGTTGATAGGAGAAGTCCAATAGTCATAGGCTTGACTAAGAAGCGATATTTAGAGTATTGAGTTGTTTAATTTTCTTAGCAAAAGTTTTCGGTGTACGTAAGATTGTCAAATAAAATCTGGTATCAATGTCGATTATCAATCCTGGCTCATTGGGTTGTGGGACCAAGGGATCACAATTATATGTCTTTTCCTATTGTGGACCGTTGATGGTTATAAAAATGAAATAAAATGATATTTGATAAACAAACTAATTAGTGAAGGAGATCTAATCTATGTTTTTGGATTTTTCACAATATTTTGGATCAAAGCAATAAAAGAAAACTAATATATCAAAGGAAATATTTTTGTTTTTTTCAAAATTTTAAGCAATGCATTCTAATCTAATAAATATACTAAAGACAAGTAATTAGCCAAATATAGCTAGTTGCTTGTGCAAATGTATGAATCTGATCTAAAGAAAATAACCTAATCTAATCAAAACCCTTCAAACCCTACCTCAGAGGTGAAGAACAAATCATGACCTTGAAAGGGGCTATTTTTCCTCACAACTTCCCTGGTAATGTTAAATAGAAAAGCTTACTAATGACTTGATGTACTTGTGATTGACTAATTCTCTTTAAATGAATGATTATTTACTTTATATGATATGAAATGATTGAAACTAGTGATTTGAAATTGACAATTCAAGAAACAAGGTAAACAAACACACAATTCCAACCCGGACAAGCAAGAGCTTTGGCAAATCTGGTTATGTATGTATTTGTACCTCGTATGTTCCTTTCTTTCTCTCGAGTGTTCATGTGAGTTCAAATCATTAGGAATGTAAGAACAACAACAAGGAGAATGGTGCTTGAGCAATGGAAACTTGATGAGAGTTCAAATGTAATGTAGGTAATAGAGAGATAACACAAGAGATCAAGGCTTGGCTATACAATTCCTAACAAGATTGAAAGCAACAATAAAATGTAAGATACACAAAATTCTCATGCCTTTTACTTGAATACAAGCATGGAATATATAGGAATTGAGGATGGGAGGTTTCTGCATGCACAAGGCAAGAAGGATAATTTCCAACTAATTAAATCTATTTAAAAATAGGATGAAGGAGAACCAAACAATCAAAGCTAATTTTAGATAATTTGGCTCATGGATGGATGCAAAAAGTGAAATTCGGTGAACCATCTCATGTTAAAACATGCCCGAGGGATTCTAGAAAAAGTGAGTAGGACCATTACCCTACACAGGGTGATGGTTTCAGGACCGCCACCCTGTTTTGGGTGGCGGTTTTAGAACCGCCGCCTAGGCAAGGGTGGTCCTCACACTAAAGGCCAAAACATGCATAGAAAGAGGTAGGAAGCTAGAAAAAGCATGGGAAGGCTAAGTAAAGATGTCTAGGCAACAAATATATACTGTAAATGGAAATTGGAGCTTGAACACCTTCTTAAAAGGACATGAATCATCATTGGGGACTTTTGTAACCATTTTCCAACAATGTAGCACATGTAATTTTAGATGCATACATATTGCCCCCTCGAGAGAAGCATTTTAGCCATAAAGAGGCATAAAACATAGAGTCTGAGTATGGCATTCCCAAAAGGGGAGTTTGAAGTTATACCTGACATGCCCGTGTGTCGAGATTTCGCCACCCAAACTCCGCTACCTACAAAAAGAAGAAAAGAATCAAGTGCGAGATAGATAAAATACCGAAAAATAAAAACTAAACCAAAACGACAAGAGGACTTACCATCTGTGCAGGGATATAGAAATATACATGCACCAATGCTCCATCCCTATTAACACGTACACTCAAAATGAGGTCAAAATCACAGAGAGAGAGAGAGAGATATATATATATATATATATATATATATCAAAACAACTCATTTCCCAATTCATTTTTGCTATTCGATCCGGTGAATTTGGAGCTCCGGACCCTGAGGTGACCATTTTTGACAAGATTACAACCGATATGACCATGATGAGATTGCGATCATTCCTCCATGAGTGAGAGATCAACTAGTGCGGTCTAAGGTTGGTTATTTTCAATTTTGTATTTTAATACCTAAAATGTTAAAACTTTGAAATTTTCACCTTTGAGGATCATTTTCAAAAAAATACGCGTTTGGAAAATTACTCCAAGATCTGTCACCCAAAGCGGGGTGGTGTTCTCAAAACCGTCACCCTACATTGGGTGGCGAAACCGAACAAAATGACAAAAACGTGTCTTAATTTGATTTTTTTGCATTTTTTATGTTTTTGTAATGTTTTTAGTGAGCTTATTACTTGGTACATATTACTAACTTGCTCTTTTTCCATGTTTTGGGGAATGCAGAAGGAGGAGTACATCAAATGTAGTTGGGAGAGGGAGTGTGATTGACTCCCTAGTATCCTAGATTAGTTGGCCTAGGATGATATGGACCTTCTACATAGGGCCGATATCTAGAGGATTACACGGGTTCCTCATGTTGCCCCTTCCAGTCATATTCTATGTGACTTATTTTCCTATTGGGATGCAGACTGGAACACTTTCCAGGTTTCAGGTGTCCGGGGTGAGTGGACCATCACCCTAGAGGATGTGTACCATATCCTTAGGCTCCCAATTCTTGGGAGGAAGCTGAATTTTGAGACAATAGGGTTCAAGGCCGCGATGATGTAGTGGCCACATACATGGGAGATGTCATTGTCTCATATTGTTCAAAGAAGGGGATGAAGGTTTGGTCCATTGCCACTGCTCCCATTCCTATCATACGCAAAACCATCATGGAAATCTTCTCCTCCCTATCGATAAGGGAAAAGGGTGATGACACCCTTTTATATTGTTGGGCTCCTCTCATTGTGTAGATCGGGGTACATCTATATATATGCCAGGACGTATATATCTTAGGGATCACCTACCATGATTTATACATGGTAGTCCAATGTAGGGGTAATTATTGAGCCACCCCACTCTTGTTATGAGTTGGGTTTATGAGATTTTCGTCCCCTATAGTAGGGGAGTACCAGTGTCGATCTCGGGGTTGTTCGCGTAGCTAGATGGACGGTATGTAAGTGCTTAGGACACCAAATCAGCCGGTGGCTTCCTAACTACGACAAACATAAGCGCTACACCCTACCATGACATAAAAGGGATATGGGGACATGAGGTGACTATGATGGTAGCTTGCTCTTCGATAGGTCATCGGTTGATAGGGCGGGGAGACTTAAGGCCCACCCATTTGATCAAGTCCCCTAGCAATTTGGCCTTCTGTACATTGATATGCTCCCTCTAGTTACACCAGTTTATAAGACTATTCAAGAGGATTGAAGGGGTCCTAGAGGGGATCCCGGTTGGACAATGGTCATTCCAGGTGTGCCTATTGCAATTATATGGGTGGTCTATGTTTGACATGTAGCTGGTGCCCCTCGAGCACCCCTACTTCAGATTGTGGCCGCTCCTGCTTACAGAAGGGAGCAGGATGAGCCCATTGATCTAGAATCCAACTCTGAGGAGGATACGGGGGATGAGATGAAGGATGAGGGAGTTAGTGTTGGGACCTGGTAAGGTAACCTATGTGGAGGAGGAGAGTTACTCGAGTGGCATGATACTCAGGAGATGTTGAGAGTAGCATACAAGGAGGCCAGTGCTGAGAGAGAGACCTTAGTCTCAGATATGACACTTCCTCGCAATGGAGAGGGGGATGACAAGTCCGTCATAGGACAGGTGATTCAACTTGGGCTTTGGGGAAGCCCTACAACCACTAGAAGTATCGATAGTAGTAGCTATCGATCCTACTGATGCCTAGAGACCGAGTATGTTTAATACTTTTCTCTCGACTTTGTTAGTTAGGAATGTTGGCTTGTATCTCTTTCTTTCCTTTGTTTTTCTAACTTATTACTTCTTGTTCTCTTCTTGTAGTGATGACACAGGAATGGTGAGAGCTCATCCGTCGGGTGTGCATGGACACTCTACTGATCCCCTTGGGAAGACCCGAGCTAAGTTGACTATTGACTCGGGCCAGCCATTAGCCACCGAAAGACACACTGACATGTTTTCCCCTATGTGGAGGGTAGCGGAGATAGTGACCTCCCTCCATACCCAGGTGGCTGAATATGAGACTGTTGAGCGCTTGATGAGATGGAGCCATTCTCGCAGTGAGGCCAAGGGAACCAAATGCCACCATGAGCACTCACATCATTTGGTTAACTCCGGTGTCATCGTAGCCTGATAGGATCCCTAGATGTGTTCGAGCACCATTCAAGGGATCCCACTAGGACGACATGTGCCATGGGACCATTTTTATTGCTTTGATGACATTTTGTCGTGCGTTTATATGATTTTTTTTTTTAGGTTCATTATGAGCATTTTGACCATGCATAGTGCATGGTGACATTTTACACAAACTTGATTCACCATGATATATACAGACTCTTATTTTTGGTTCGGTATTCCATTGATTCGAATTGATTTTGTTTTGGTTCCTCTCACTTTTGTACTATAGATGTTTAGAATTTATGATTTTATTCACTTTTTAGAATGTATTCAAGTGGATGTGAAATGATAATGAGAATGATTTCTTTTTGTATTTCATAATGCGTTGATATATGATGATGCAAAACACAATGTGATGTTAAACTTAGTTTCTTTAGCAATCTTTGGCACTTCATATGGTCTTGACAAAATGTGATGAAAAATGATATGATAAGTAGATATACTTGTCCCACCCCTAACTCCACGTAACTAGTAAGATACAAGGGCTCAACACCGAGAGTCAGAAGGGGCACAAGTTATGAAAAATTGTTGAATGGTAGTGATGAGAGAAAGACAAAGGTTTGGCATAACCAAATTGAGATGCTACAACCTTATCCTAATCAAGCTACTTCATATTTTAGAATGTGAATTGCTTTCCAGTTTATCTAGACTTGGATCTCGTAGATGGCCACTTGGTTGACAAAATCTGGATTTGGGGTTTTAAACTCTTTTGTAATCTTGGACATCTAACTCATTTTTTTACTTATGAATTCACAACATTTGAAAGAATTACTTGTAAATTTCAGGTTTATCAAAGATATCCCCTACCTCTTGCCCCATGCTACCAGGAGGAAGCATGGGCTCATCACCACATACAAGGAATAGGTGAGTAAGGGCATTTCTCTCCTTTCCCAACCCTACATCACCAATAAGAGATGTAGGCTCAACACCGAAGGTTGGTAGGGAAAAGAAATGTGTAAAATAAAAAAATTATGTGGATTTTCATTTGACTTACTTATTTGGGAAAAATGTTTAGAATGTTCTTTTTCCAAAGATATTTTTATGGGATAGATGTGACACCATGAAGCTTCTAGAATAGAATATGGGCAAAGACATCTAATCCAGAGAAAGAAACTATAAGCAAAACCAAGTATGTAGGCCTTCGTATGATCATGGTCAAAAGTTTGTCTTATCTTGCTTGAACTGATGAAATGATTCAGAAATAATTGATGATACTATGAAGGTTTGAAGAGATATGATTTGAATGTTTTTCCAATGTTTTCAGAATTTTTAGGAATTTCTTTAAGAATAAGTTCCTTGATCACAATTTTTACAAAATGAATTAGCAGATGTAAATGTGATGCAGATGCAAAGAATGTATATATGAAGATGTTGGTGGATCATGTGTAGTATCTCTTTAGGTGAAGAGATTTGACGGATTCGCTAAACTTCTCACCTACTAGTGTACACAGTAAAATGCCCCATTTTTGTAGTCTTCACTACTCGACATAGACCCAACCACCTAGGTCTCGAATTTCCTTCCTCATCAATTTTCTTGTCTATCCAGATGTCAAGTCTTAATACCAAATATCCCTTGTATATTTCACTTTCATAAACCTTCTTATTGTATTTTTGAGCCATTTGGTCAGCATAAACATTTTTCATTGTTTAGCATTAAGTCTAGCCTCATCGAGACTTTCTAACTGAGAGATTTGAAAAAATGATATGATAAGTAGATATACTTATCCCACCCCTAGTTCCATGCAACTAGTAAGATACGAGGGCTCAACCCCGAGAGTCGGAAGGGGAATAAGTTATGAATTTTTTTTGAATGCTAGTGATGAGAGAAATACAAAGGTTTGGCAGAACCAATTTGAGATGCTACAACCTTATCCTACTCAAGCTACTTCATATTTTAGAATGTGAATTGCTTTCCAGTTTATCTAGACTTGGATCTGTAGATGGCCACTTGGTTGACAAAATCTATATTTGGGGTTTTAAACTCTTTTGTAATCTTGGAAATCTAACTCATTTTATTTTTACTTATGAATTCACAACATTTGAAATAATTACTTGTAAATTTCAAGTTTATCAAAGATATCCTCTACCTCTTTCCCCATGCTACTAGGAGGAAGCATGGGCTCATCACCACAAAAAGGAATAGGTGAGTAAGGGCATTTCTCTCCTTTCCCAACCCTACATCACTAGTAAGAGATGCAGGCTCAACACCAAAGGTTGGTAGGGAAAAGAAATGTGTAAAATAAAAATTTCTATAGATTTGCATTTGACTTACTTATTTGGGAAAAATGTTTAGAATGTTCTTATTTCCAAAGAGATTTTTATGGGATAGATGTGACACCATGAAGCTTCTAGAATAGACTATGGGAAAAGACATCTAATCTAGAAAGAGACTATAAGTAGAACCAAGTATGCAGGCCTTGGTATGATCATAGTCAAAACTTTGTCTTATCCTGCTTGAATTGATGAAATGATTCAAAAATAATTGATGATACTATGAAGGTTTGAAGAGATATGATTTGAATGTTTTCCAATGTTTTCAGAAGTTTTTAGGAATTGCTATAAGAATAAGTTCCTTGATCACAATTTTTACAAAATGAACTGGTGGATGTAAATGTGATGCAGATGCAGGAATGTATATATGAAGATGTTGGTGGATCATGCGTAGTACCTCTTTAGGTGAAGAGATTTTACGGATTCGCTAAACTCCTCACCTACTAGTGTACAAAGGTGAAATGCCCCATTTTTGTAGTCTTCTACTACTCGATATGGACCCAACCACCTAGGTCTGAATTTCCTTCCCTCATCAATTTTCTTGTCTATCTGGATGTCAAGTCTTAATACCAAATATCCCTCGTATATTTCACGTTCATAAACCTTATTATTGTATTTTCGAGCCATCTGGTCAGCGTAAAAATTGTGTTATTGTTCAACATTAATTCTAGCCTCAACGAGACTTTCTAACTGAGATATTTGTGCTTCTCGATAACCCTCTTCTCCTAGGATCCTATGTAGTGAAATACAGATACTAGGTATTTTAATTCAATTGGCGAGAACCACCTCGTAACCAAACACTAAAGAGAAGGGGTTTCCCCATTGGTGTTCTAACTAACATTCGATAGGCCCACAAGGCTAGAAAAAGAATTAGGTTCCAATATCGTTTATTCTCCTTAATGGTTTTAACAAGGATCGACTTTAATATTCTATTCATAGCCTCAACTTGTCCATTAGCTTGATGATAATAAAGAGAAGTTGTGTGATGATGTATCTTCAACTTTGCACACAATTCATGCACTTCATCATTTTTGAAAGAAGTGTCATTATCCGAGATAATGGCTTGTGGGACACCGTACCTACAAATGATTTGGTTCAAGATGAACTTAGCGATTACAAATCCAGGTACGGTGGTTAGAGGAATGGCTTCTACCAACTTGGTAAAGTATTTTTTGGCCATGATTATGAAGTTATGGCCATCCATTGATGAGGAAGACAATTTCCCTATCAAATCCAAGCCCCACGTGGAAAAGGTCCATGGGGTTGTGATTTGTTGCAAAGCTTGTTCTAGTATGTGCATCGTGTGGGAGAAATCTTGGCATTTGTGGCATCGGTGCACAAAATATCTTCCAAGTAGTTGCATGGCTGCCGAAGTGACCTCCACATACTCCACTATGTGACTCATAAAGAATCTTTTCATATTCTTTGGCATCAACACATCTTAACAAAATTCCATCGAAGGCCCTGCGATAGAGCACCTACTCTACAATAACATACTTAGCGAAATGACACGTAACCGCCTTCTTTGTTGAGATGTTGCCCCTTCTAGATACGTATGGTCCACTATAAAATTAATGATGTTGGTATACCATGGACACGCAGAAATGGGGGGCCTAGTCTCAACGAAGTACACACACTCATCGGGAAGTCTAGATCTACCAGATCACCTCCATCTAATGGATTATTAGCTAAGAAATCCACAATGATTTGTCCTTTGAGATATTTCGATTAACAAACGTTATGAAGCACCCATCCTTCGTAGACAATGATCATTACTTGAGGAATGTATGCAAGTGATCTGATTTAACAATAACCCTCGTTTCTTGATTCAACATATAATGCCTTAAGCGCTTTGTTGCAAATACTATGACAAGGCATTATATCTATGCCAGGTGTAATGTGTCTCATAATCAAGAAATGTTTGACTAATGAAATAAATTTCACACTCTCACTTATCATCATCCTCTTAAGCCAACATGCAAGCTAACAAGACATCTGTAGCTCATGAATATAGGATCAAGGGGCAGTCTGACTTAGGTGGCATGAGTGTGGGAGGAGATAATAAGAATCATTTAACTGCCTTGAAGGCCTCATTGCATTCTTCTATCCAATCAATGCTATAATCCTTTTCAAGAAATTTTTGGGTGAACAACAAAGGTCAAGTCAGGGATAAACCTTGATTGTACCAAGTTTCCCAAAAAACCTAATACTAGACTCGTCTAATGGTTGAACCATATCTAACATAGAATTTTTTTTATCTAGGTATACATCGATCCCTCATGAAGATATAATGTAACCCAAAAGCTTGCCTCCCATTACAATGAATAGGCACTTTTTCTAGATTCAATGTGATGCCATATTTGATTTAGCACAAAAGGATGATACGAAGCACCTTTGGGTAATCACGCGTTTTCTTGCCTTATCCGAATGTCGTCACATAGGATTCCAAAATCTTATGAATAAGGTCATGGAATATATATTTCATTTCGTTGGTACATGACACCACCATTCTTAAGACCGAATGGCATGATAACATAACAATGTAAGTTCCCCAAGGGGTTATAAACGTGGTTTTGGCCTAATGCTCTTGAGATATTTTGATCTAATTATACCCAGAGATTCAATCTAGAAGAGACAACAACTCAAAACCAATTGTTGCGTCAATGATAACATCGATGGATGGTAATGGGAAATCATGCTTGTGACAATCCTTATTTATATCCTTAAAATCTATACAAATGTGAATCTTTCCATTTTTCTTGAGAACAAGGACTATGTTAGATACCCATTGAGAGTAATAAAATGGCTTGATGAATCCCACCTAGAAGAGTTTCATCACTTATTTCACCATGAAGACCACTTTTGGCTTCATGGGCTTCAATTTTGTTTAATTGGATTTTCATCTAGTTTGGTGACAAGATTGTGCACCACACTGTGTGAGTGCAATCCATGTCATTTCTTTGTAGTTAAACGCGAAAGCATTTGATGATCCTTGAGAATGTGGGTATGTATTTCAACTTCCTTATGGGTTAAAGAGGACCCTAGCTTTCAAAATCTTTGGTTCTTCCTTGGTCCCAATATTTATATTGATTGTTCCCTCGATTAAGGAGGAATTTCCCTCCTCAAACTCAGTGGAATTTGGAGGTAACTTTAAATCCCCCTCTTCGACACCTCAAGAATTTCAAGCTCCCTCCCAAGGGAAGTCTATATCATGGGATTTCCAAAAGAAAGAAGAGCATGGAGATAGAGAAAGATTGACCTTGTGATGTGTAAGATACAACTTTGTGAGAGCGTTTAGATATTCTAGAGTTGTTTCTCAATGTCAGCATGATCTGTAATGATAGTCTCGCTCTCAGTCTCTACATATGTTAACATTGGTGTTACCGGTGTCTTATGGACCAAAATTTCTGCATGAATTGAGACCGTGAAGCTTGAATCTTCTAACTCACTGCTTTGGGTAAAGCAAGAAGCAGATGTTGCAATTGAGTCCGTGAGGATATTCTGGTCTCGTGGAATTTCCTCGATCAATATGAAGTTAAACCTCTTCGCTAAATTTAGCACTTCCATTTTTTAAAGTTGCAAATGCTTAGCTCTAGTCTCATACACTTCAGATACTTGATTCGTAACCAATTGTGAATCACCTAGCACTCGATATTAAGAGCACCTATTCTTTCGGTTATGATGAGACCAAGTATAAGGGCTTCGTATTCACCCCTAATTATTTGTGCATTCAAAATTTAACTTGAAGACAAAAGGTAGAATCCTTCCTTCAAGTAAGGATCACACCTTTGCCCCCAGTACCAAAATGACACTTGGCTCCATCAAAATGAGAGTACAATAGTTACTTAGAAAAATGGATGTTATATCATCCTTTTACCTTCTCCCTTTACCTCGATTACTTCAACCATGAAAACCTCATCTGTTGGAAGTTAATCAAGTCCCAAAGTATGTTCCATACCCATAGAATTAAAGGGGAGGAGAATAGGAAAATCCTTCTGCAATAGCTTGAAATTTTTTTGTCGTTCCTAGCAACACTATCTCTACAATAACGGTTTCATCCTTGACCGCCGAAATTCCCTCAATCAACCTCGTGACTTCTAACTCTATCGTAGGGACCAAATTTTCTTATGGTACTATGTCTTGGAGTTTATTAACTGATTTGTGGGAAGATCAAACTCAGAGTGGACGCCTGGCATCTTCTTTAAGTTAGAAAAATGTATGTCGAAGTGTTTTGGATCACCTTGTGCCACAAAAACAATCTCTAAATGGAGGAATATAACCTCCTGGAATAGAGTGAAGGGGATTGCCTTCATGCGGTGGATCCAAGGATGGGAACGGATCATAGTATAGTATGTTTCCCGAGTCTATAATATAAAACTTGGTTAGTATTGTCTTAGGCCCAAGAGTAACCAAGTAATACTATGGTTTCAATCGAAGTTTCCTTGAGGCTATCATAGTCCCTCAACATATTTCATGTTGAAGAACAATTAGTCTCTCCGTACCCTAGTTTTGAAGGAAAGAGAAGGGGAATATGTTGACCACCACCTTGTCATCAATCATCACACACTTTACATAGTTATTGTACATCCAGACTTGTATGAAATATTTCAGCGTCTGTGGGCATCTTTGCGATATCGAACAAAAATACAACATCACTTTAAGGTTATCCTAGATGATAAACATCAAAGTCCATGTGGTTTATTTGAGCTTTTATATGAGGGGTGACATTAACAAAATGACCAAGACCCAACACTTTGAGTAGAGTGGCCCTATGAGTAGGGGAATTCTTTAATATATCCAAGAAAGATAGTCCCTAGTTCTAGTGACAGTGTTAATTTGTGGCTTGGTGTCTAACTCTACGAAGCCCACAATTTCATTTTTTTCATTTTTGACGACCGTCAAAGGAGGTACCACATGTGGGTTTGATGAAGTTGAGGCTTCACAATCATGAGTCCATATTACAATACCTTTATGCAATACGTTGGGATCTAATCTACCATCCTTTGGGCGTGTGGGAAAAGGATTGTTAAAGATCCTCAATAGTGTGTTATGTGGAGACACTTTGGTCCCATGTAGGTGTTTTGAGTGGGTGTTGTTGGGTTTCCAAAAACATGTCAACAAATAACTATCTTTGGTCCTCTGGAAAATGTTGTAAATACTTGTTATAGTCACAACACATTCTTGCATCATGCCCTGTGAACCCTATATAAATATCATTATAAATCGGGATCATAATCTTGAGGCCTTTTTTTTACACCTTGTTGTGGTCCAAAATTACGGTTATTGTTCAGTTGTTGGTTGTTATTATTAAAATTTAGGAACCCTTGCCCTTATTTTGAAACTGGTTTGGATACCCACCTAGGTATTGGTTAGGGCCTTGGGTGTGTTTGTCTTAATTGTTGAGGTTATTATCGTTGTTGGTAGTTAAAATCTATAGCATTGACTAAGGGAAAAACATTGTTGTTTATTTGAGTGTTATCATTGTTATTTTGGTTGTTTGAAGTGGAAGTTCTAGGGGTGTTAACAATGTTAGGATTCTTACATTGGTATGTCACTCCATCCATTATAACTCCACGATTCTCATTAAGGATTTTTGGTCCTTGATTGCTATTTGTGTTGTTGGAGTAAGCGGGATTATTTTGATTAGGGGTGATTAACCTTCCATTAGCTCCATAATTCTTATGACCACTTTGTCGATGGCTGCTTGAGTCAATCAAAGAGAACCCTCTACAACCTCTTCATAGCTCCTTAGCGAGAACTTTTGAACCTCTTCCTTTGTCTCTCTGTTGAGAAAGTGGAGGAAAAAATCCAAAAGTTCCGTTTGATCCATATTTGGAGCGCTTGGAGGAGTAGAGAACTTGTCACCACCTTTGAATAAAGTGGGATGCAGATTTTTTGTGTTCTTGCTTGATATGAATGAATTCCCTTATTGATGTTCTCAAAATTTTGTTCATATAAAAGCTTTGATAAACTCTAATATGAGTTTCTTGAGCGAGTGTATTGAAGCCTCGGTATCCTATAGTACTAGTCGAAAGAAATACCTTCTAGCTTCTTAGGGAAAATGTTCAGTAATGAATGTGTCCCATGGGAGCAACTCTCCAATGGCCATTACATAAGCCTTGATGTGGGTTTCAAGATCGCCCTCCCCTTTGAATTTTGGAAGATCACGCAAGAGTCTCGGGAGCATGACTATCCGAATGGAGAAATCTAGGGGTTCCTTGACATATTCAAAATAAGTCCACATTGCGTATGTTTCCACCATTGAAGGTCCTTGTTGGGGAGGTGGGGGCTGCATCGGTTTCTTAAATAGGATAGAAAAGACATTTTTGTGGTTTATGGCATCCCCTATGGTTGTCCATACAGACCTAGGTAGGTATACATGTCCCCCTGTGGGGATTTAGAATACATGTGTACATAGGGGGGTTGATTACCTTGGTATGGAATTGAAGGCACGAAGCTAGGGAATGTTGCATTTATAGTAGGTATGTGTTTGAGAATGCACTTCTAGATGGTTTTGTTTTAGATATCCATACGTGGCTTGGGGGAGCATACTCAAGGTTCCCATCCCGTAAGTAGATCTCCTAGGTTTTGAGTATTCATATAAACTGGAGGATTTTGTGTAGTAGGTATTTGTTCATAATTATGTGGGTAGGGAGAAGTTTGTGCTTTCCCTGCATATGAATTCTGAGTATTTTGGAAATCTCTACTTGAATTTGTCTACTAAAGCTGAAATGACATCACACATTCTTTGGGCGGTGCTTTGCTTATGTACTCTTTGTTTATTCTTCGAGGTTATTGAGGAGTATGGTATCCTTCTATGAATTGTTCACTATGTTGCCACCCCTCATTAGCAATATTTTCAATTGGTGGAGGGGTAGCATTATTATTTTGGAGAGTAAATCACCTCGTCCTTGTAACCTATTGAAATTTCCATTCGTGTTCGGAAGTGTTGTTCACTCCTAGCATATCGTGCTAAATATTCCTCATCTAGATGTGGGAGCTAATCTGATTTCATGTTAATGGGTTGTCGAAACAATGCATGAGGAGATGAACTTGCTTCACCAGTGAAAGTCATGTTGTTGGAACTTGATTGTTCATGAGGATACATACAGAGGAACCAACATTGGTTCCCTGAAGTAGAGGGTTTTGAGTGGATGAGTATTTGTTTGCCCATATTCAAAGTGAAGGTGATTGGTGTGGTATACTTCATTGGTAGTGGTACATGTCAAAACCGGGATGGGCCGACTGTACTCATCGTATCCCAACATATTCAGGGGATATAAGAATACCCGTAAAATAAAGAATATTCATGTTGGGTTCACCAATTTGTATGACAGAAAATCAACATGTGACCTTCTTCGCACCCAACCTCTCAAGGTCGTTCCGAGACATCTGGTGTAGAATGAGTGTGAATATGAGTGTGGTGACTGGGATCAAGCTAATTGGGCAATCTTATATCTTTAACACACAATGTTGGGATCTACGAGTTTAAAGAAAAGAATGCTCTCCTAACTTGAAGTGGTGTGATGGCTAGGTCTAAAATAATAGCTACTCGTAGACTCTAATCAATGTCGAGCTCGAAAAATTTCTATTTGTTGGTTGTTGAACATGCGGAAAATGACTTGCGGGTTTCTCATATAGATTTCCAGGAGACAAGGTCATGGAAGTAAGAATGAGAGGAATGGTGGAGCCACAAGAATTTATGGGCAATTTTTGGTTTGGTCCAAAAATTATTAGCCTAATCAACTTCTAAGTTGAAGGAAAATTGTGCAATAATATCTCGGTGGAAGTAGTAAGGATCGAATACTAATAATACGCAAACTAGTGTCAATGTCTAACTAATTAGTAGGCTAGTTGTGTTTTGGAACCTAAGCATCACAACCAAAGGCTCATGGAGGATGTGGCCCTTGAATGGTCATGCATGTAATCAAACCCTTTTTCCGAGAGCAGTCCAATAACCGTAGTAGGCTTGATTAGAAGTGATATTTAGAGTATTGATTTGTTCAATTTTTTCAACAAAAGTTTCCAGCGTACGTAAGACTATCAAACATAAACTAGTATCAATGTCAGTTATAAATTATGGCCCATTGGGTTGTGGGACCAAGGGATCACTGGTTGTATGTCTTTTCTGTTGTGGACCATTGATGATCATACAAAATGAAATAAAATGATTTTTGATAAGCAAACTAATTCTTGAAGGAAATTTAATCTATGTTTTTGGATTTTTCACAATATTTTGGATCAAAGCAATAAAAGAAAACTGATCTATCAAAGGAATTTTTTTTTTCTAATTTTAAGCAATGCATTCTAATCTTATAAATAAACTAAAGACAAGTATTCAATTTGGATGTAGTTCCTCACAACTTCCCTAGTAATGTTAAATAGGCAAGCTTACTAATGACTTGATATACTTATGATTGAATAATTCTATTGAAATGAATGATTTTTTACTCTATTTGATATGAAATGATTGAAACTAGTGATTTGAAATTGACAATTCAACAAACAAGGCAAGAAAACACAAAATTCCAACCTAGACAAGCAAGAGCTTTGGAAAATCTGGTTGTGTTTGTATTTGTCCCCTCAGTATGTTCCTTTCTTTCTCCGAGTGTTCATGTGAGTCCAAGGGATTGGGAATGCAAGAAAAACAACAGGAGAATCGTGCTTGAGTAATGGTAGCTTGATGGTAGTTTGGATGTAATGCAGGTAGGAGAGAGATAGCACAAGAGATCAAAGCTTGGCTATGCAATTCCTAGAAAGATCATAACAGCAATACAACACAAGATACACAAAATTCACAGGCCTTTTTCTTGAATACAAGCATGTAATATATAGGAATGGAGGATGGGAGGTGCCTTCATGCACAAGCCAAGAAGGAGCAATTCAACCAATTAAATCTATTTAAAAATAGGAGGAAGGAGAACCAAGCAATCAAAGCTAATTTTAGACAATTTGGCTCACATATGCATGCAAAAAGTGAAATTAAGTGAACCATCACATGTTAAAACACGCATGAGGGATTATGGAAAAAGTGGGTAGGACCACCACCTGCGCGAGGTGGTGGTTTCGAGACCGTTGCCCTATTTTGGGTGGCGAGTTTGAGAACCCTCTCCTAGGTAGGGCGAGAGGTCACGATACTAAACACCAAAACATGCACGAGAAAGGGGTAGGAAGCTATAAAAAGTGTGGGAAGGCTAAGTAAATATGTCTAGGAAAAAAATATATACTTTGAATGGAAATTAGAGATCAAACACCTTCTTGAAAGGACTTGAATCATCATTGGGGAATTTTGTAACCATTTTTGACAATGTAGCACATGCAATTTTGGGTGTGTATAGTGTCCACATGGCCACTTGTTGAAATCATCTAATGAAATCAAAGTGAATAGAACTTGGGTTGATGATTATGAACTACTTGCAACTCGCCAATAGCCCAAGAACTTGAGTTCATCCTATCTTTGAATATTTTTGTCTAGTCATGTATTTGATTATCTGTCAAGTCATTACTAAATATCTTGTATGCAAGACAATACCTATCCTAATGGATGCAAACCTCAAGCCTCGTGATGTTGCAAAAATGTTGATTGGAATAACATTTTGAACCCAATGCCATTAGGCTCAAAATTGAGCAAACTGTGACTTCTAGCCTTAAATTTTCGTTTGGAATTCATGTATTAGACTTCAAGCATTCTATTGAGCTCAGTGGTTGATAGGCTTAAAATATTTTTCGACTCACGAGTACTCAGGAAAGAAAATTAGTGAGCAACCACCCTAGTGTTCGCCAGTCATTAAAAATAGTCCTTTAAAATTGAAATATAATTATGGGGAGTAATAAAAGTGCCCCGCTTATGTTACATTCGAGTCCATATGGAAAATTTTGACCCCTACCTGAAGGTGTCCCCATGGCCTTTTATTTAAAGAATACAATAAACTCAATGGGAATGGAACTTTATTTGATGGATTCAAACTACTTACATATTTTGGATGGTAAACACTTCTATTATACCAGAGCTATGAACTGGAGTGGTGGAGGAGCACTTTCTCTTAGTGGGACGTGGGGGTGGGCTTGGGTCCTTAGTGTCTCTTGAGTGATGTGCATTCGAAGCACCTTGCTATGTTCCTTTTGGTCCATATGGAGAAGTTCAACCCCTACCTCAAGGTGTCCCCATGACCACTTATAGAAAGCATTAAATGAACTCAATGGGAATGGAACTTGGGTTGATGATTATGAACTACTTGTAACTTACCCATAGCCCAATAGTTTGATTTCATCTTGTCTTATAATATTTGTTTTCTAGTCATTTATTTCATTATCCATCAAGTCATTACTAATTGTCCTATATGCAAGACAATAACTATCCTAGCGGTGCAAAACTCAAGACTTTGTGATGTTACAACAATGCTGATTCAAATAACATTTTGAACCCAATGACCACTAGGCTTAAAATTGAACACAACGGCCGCTAGCCTTAAATTTTCATTTGGAATTCATGCGTTAGACTTTGAGTATTCTATTGAGTTCAGTGGCCGATAGGCTTAAATTTTTATTTGGAATCACAAGTACTCAGGAAAGAAAATTAGTGAGAAACCACCCTAGCATTCTCCAGTCATTAAAAATAGTCCTTTAAAATTAAAATATAATTGTAGGGAGCAATCAAAGTGCCTCGCTATGTTCCGTTTATTCCATATGGATAAGTTTGACCCCTACCTTAAGGTGTCCCCATGACAACTTATTGAAAGCATCTAATGAACTCAATGGGAATGGAACTTGGGTTAATGATTACAAAATACTTGTAAATTTTGGATGGTAAACACTTCCATTATATCAAAGTTATGATGTTGAGTGGTGGAGGTGTACTTTCATAAGTGGGACACGGGGTGGGCTTGGGTCCTTAATGTTTAACGAGTGATCGGAATTCAAAGTGCCCCATTATGTTCTGCTTGGTCCATATGGATAAGTTTGACCCCTACCTCAAGGTGTCCCTATGACCACTTATTGAAATTATCTAATGAACTCAATGGGAATCCAACTTGGGTTGATGATTAAAAACTACTTGTAACTCACCAATAGCCCAAGAACTTGAGTTCATCTTGTCTTCAAATATTTGTTGTCTAGTCATGTATTAAATATTCATCAAGTCATTACTAATTATGTTGTATGGAAGACAACAACTATCCTATGAGACTCTAAACTCAAGCCTCATGATGTTGCTGATGCTGATTTGAATAACATTTTGAACCCGGTGGCCATTAGTCTTAAAATTGAACATAGTGGCCACTAGCCTTAAAATTTCATTTGGAATTATTGTGATAGACTTTAAGCATTCTATTGAGCTCAACGATTGATATGCTTAATTTTTTTATTGGAATCATGAGTAATCGGGAAATACATGTAGTGAGCAACCACCCTCGTATTCGTTAGTCATTAATTATGGGGAGCATTTGAAGCACCCCGCTATGTTTCACTTAGTCCATATGGAGAAATTTGACCCCTACCTCAAGGTGTCCACATGGCCTCTTATTGAAAGCATCTAATGAACTCAATGGGAATGGAACTTGGGTTGATGATTACAAACTACTTGTAAATTTTGATGGTAAACTCTTCTATTATACTAGAGCTTTAAACTAGAGTGGTAGAGGAGCACTTTCTCTAAGTAGGACATGGGGGTGGGCTTAGTTCCTTAATGTCCTTTGAGTGATCTACATTCAAAGCACCCGGTATTTTCTGCTTGGTCCATATGGAGAATTTTGACCCCTACCTCAAGGTGTCCCCATGGCCACTTATTGAAAGCATCTAATGAACTCAATGGGAATGGAACTTGGGTTGATGATTATAAACTACTTGTAACTCACGAGTATCCCATGAACTTGAGTTCATCTTGTCTTCAAATATTTTATGTCAATTCATTACTAATTGTTTTGTATACAAGACAAAAACTATCCTAGAGGCCAAAAATTCTAGCCTCTGTGATGCAAAAATGTTGATTTGAATAACATTTTGAACCCATTGGTCACTATGCTTAAAATTAAACACAGTGACGTAGCCTTAAAAAAAAATTTGGAATTCATGCAATAGAATTTGAGCATTTTATTGAGCTCAGTGGCGATAAGATTAAATTTTAGTTTGGAATCACGAGTACTCAGGAAATAAATGTAGTGAGAAACCATCCTAGTGTTCACTAGTTGTTAAAAATAGTCTTTTAAAATTGAAATATAAGCACGGAGAGCATTCTAAGTGCCCCGCTATGTTTTGATTGTAATTTTTTTATGGTAAACACTTCTATTATACCAGAGCTATGAACTGGAGTCATGTATTTGGATATCCGTCAAGTCATTACTAATTGTCTTGTATGCAAGACAATAACTATCCTAGCGGCCACTAACATCAAGCCCTTTGATGTTTGCAACCATATGAACCCAACGGACGCTAGGCATATATTTTCATTTGGCATTCATGCGATAGACTATGAATATACTATTGAGATCAGCATCTGCTAGGCCTAAATTTTTCATTTGCAATCACAATTATCTAGGAAATAAATGTAGTGAACAACCACACCAGCAGTCACCAGTCATTTAAAAAAGTCTTTTAAAATTGAAATATAATTTCGGGGAGCATAGCTACATTTTCATTTGAATTGTTATAAATTATCGTGAATGCCTAAATACAAGACGATAAATATCCTAGCGGCTGCTAGGAATATCATGTAATAAACTATGAATATCATATTGTACTTAGATTCCACCTGGCTAAACAATTAGTGTTGGAGTTTAGTTTAGTTTTTAGTTTTTAGTTTGGTCGTTAATCAATATCTTAAATGTAAAGACAAGAATTACCATTACAATTTGGTAATATTAAGTATCTATATATGTTACATAGAAAATAAGCATCTACCCTATGGTCGTTATTCTTAGAAGGTAAAAGGTAACATCCAAATATAATAAATGAGCTAGTTAATTTTCATTCGAAGTCATTATTAATTGTCATGTATGCAAGGCAACAGATATCCTAGCAGCCGCTAATCTCATATTTTTGTTATGTTCCACTAATGTTATTTACTAATATTTGAAGCCTAGCAATCACTAGGCTTCAAATATCATGACAAAATTATGATAAATTAATACGTAACTCTAAATATAATAATGGTGCTTAGCTCGGTTTTCAGGCATGAGCCGTCCTAGTTATATCGTATGTCAATCAACCAGAATCTTAGCGGTCACTAGTCTCCGTTCTTGTTTGAAAAATGTATCCAGGAAACTCTTTAATATTTTTCTTGTCTTCAAATATTTGTTGCCTTGTGTTGTCTTGTAATAGCTAGGCAATGTCATAAACATCTAGCTTAGCGACCTCTAGTCATTTTTTTTTTATTGATAAGGTGGGTTGAAGGGACCCGATCCCTATTTACATAAGTGGAGGCCAAACCTAAAAAACTCATGAAAACCATAACAAAACATAACCAGGTCACATTGGTACATACTAACAAAAACCATTTTTTTATTCTATAAGCTAATAGCAATACCTAAAGGATTCACTTCTCGGACTCAACTGAAATAGATAAAATTTCCACTAGTGAACCTTGTTCTTCCTCGATCTCATCATCATAATCCACTACACTAGTATTATCTTTCACCCAGTCCTCTAGAGATAATTGTAGGCTCCACCGGTAGATTTCCTCATCTTGACCACCGGCTCGGTATAGGTTCCAGCAATTTGGTTGAGGGCCTTCAAATTAGTGAGCTTAATACGAGCATGACCTCGAGTTTTTCCTTGCAAAGGCCACTAAATTATAAGAGAAGTACATCAAAACCACAAAACTCTTCTCCAAATCCTTGAAGGCACCAACATTTATAGTGGAATAACCTGTTCTCTTGCACTTGCCGCCTAGAACATAACATTGCAATTTGCCACTTCGGAAGCCAAATTCCCACAAAAGGAGGGTCGAACCCAATGCAAAGCCAAATTAACCACATCCGCTTTCGAAGGAAGAAGAACAAGCAAATTCTCAACAAAGACAGAGACAATACCACTATTAACTCACGGCCATCCTTCCACCTTTAGAAAATCTTCCCCCAAGACCGACTTAATAGCCTCCAAATCTTATGCGCAAGAGATATTAAAAATTCTCTTCAACGATTATCCAAAACCCCAATCTTAAAGGCCATTTCCCTTATATCGCAAAGCAAAGCAAGTCGGGGAGCTCTAGGGGGATCCATCAAAACAGGAGCAGAACAAAAAGAAACCTGCCTCCACCCACCTTAAAAAGACTCATTAGAATCCACACGAGAGAGAGTACCATTGTCGAAACCTTGACAAGGCATTTCCCTCGAAACAATCATTTCTAGGCCATTAACAAGTGTAATTAAATGCCACTTTTCCAATTGAGCTTGATCGATCCCTTTATTATCAAACCAATCGGCACCATGATTGCCCTCTCGATACACGTGCTTTATACTTAAGGAGTTAAACTTTGATAATTGCCATAGAAATTTTTAGATGCCCAAATCAAGCTTCCAAGATAGGGCCCTTTTTTTAATGATGGCATTAATAATAATCAAAGAATCACCCTCGATCTCCAGATAACCAATATTGAGAGAAGCAGCCAAGTCCAGACCTTTACTAAGAGCTTGTAATTCATCGAGCTTAGAGAGACATCTTTAAACTTAAACGAAGCAGCCCCAACCACCTGGCCCAACGAATTACGAATCAGGCACCCCTCCGAAGCACCAAGATTACCCTTGGCCACCCCATCAAAATTAAGCTTGAAGAAACCAAGGGAAGGGGGGACCATTTAGTGTTCTTCCGAGCCAAAGAAGAAGGAAGAGAAGATTTTAAGGCACCATCTCTGGGTTTAACAATCTTAGGCCAATTATTTTCAATCTCCCTATCAAGAGAAGTAAAAGGACAAGATCGAGACCAATTTGAGGAAATTGCTTCAGAGATAGCCCCTTCCAACCTGAAAAGGACTTTTTCCACAGAGTTACTTTCTTCCCTAAAGATCCTTTTGTTCCTTTCCCACCAAAGATGCCAAAGAAGAAGCACTAAACTACATAACCAGATTGAAGAAAGAGCTTTAGATGTCTTTTTAGGCCAAGCCAAATAGCTTTAGGAAGGGTATTAGGTTGCACCCAGGGGAGATTGAGTTTGGCACACAACCAATTCCAACATTTCACAACAAAGGGGCAATGCAACAATAAGTGATCTCGATCTTCTTCCTTCATTTCACAAAGATAACATCGAGTAGGCCCTGGAAACCAAACTTTTTCCTTCTTTCTGAGTAAGGATTTTACCTTGAAAGGCCATCCAAGCAAAGAGGCAGCCTTTGGAGGGCAAGAAGAAGCCCAACACTCCTCCCAAATTCTATTCTCAAGCAACAACCTCAGAATGCAACAAAAGATAGCCCAAGTGTAGGGAGTAAATTCTTGAAGAGGTAGCAGTCCAAACGATTTCATCCTGCTGATTAGTCAACAACACTTGCCTCTCTAGAAGAGTTGCTTTGAATCTATTTTTGACTTCCTCAGGAATGTCCAAATGATCAATATTTTTCCATTGAAGCACTGAAGGAAAATGATCAATACCCCAACCATAATTAGAGACATAAGGGCCCCATTCCTCTAGAAAAGTTCTTTTAATCTCCTCAAACTCCAGAATGTCCCCAAGAGCCGAGAAACCGTTCCAAGGATCATCCCAAAACAAAGATTTTTCTCCATTTCCAAGTTTCCAAACGCATTATTTAAAAAAAGACCTGCAATCAATCATAAAATTCCAAATGTGGGATCCCCTAGGAAGATTATCTATCCGAAGGATGGAAGCAGGGAGAGGGGTGCCCAAGTATTTCTTCTCTACCACCTGACTAAGGTAACTGTTGGGTTTGGATATTAGATTCCAAACTAACTTGGCTCCAAGAGCCAAATTTTGAAGACCCAGATTGAGAATACCAACTCCTCCAAGAACTTTGGGTTTTGAGAGGGTCTCCCAACTAATAAAGGGATCTTCCTTTCTTCAGAGAGACCTTGCCAAAGAAAATTTCTCATGATAGCCTTCAGTTTATCCAAGACACCTTTAGGGATCTTCATAATAGAAAGTAAATACAAGGGGGAAGCACAGAGAACTGACTTAATAAGAATCAATCTCCCAGCCAGAGAAAGCCATCTACCTTTCCATGAATTTAGTTTAGCCTCAATAGAGGAAAGGATGTCCTTCCACATAGAAGATTTTCTAGACCCACTAAACAAAGGGACACCAAGATACTTAACCGGCAGACTACCCTTTTTGAACCTAAAAATATTCAGGATTCGATCTTCAAGCTAGGGGGAAACATTGAAGAAGAAGATACAAGATTTAAGGAGACTAACCTCTTGACCGGTTGCCATCGAGTAGGCATCCAAAGTGGCTTTCAATTCCTTGGCTTCATGAATACTTGCCTTACCAAACAGAAAAGTATCATCCGTGAATTGTTGATGGGAGAGAGGATTAACCCCATCAGTGATTTTTAAACCCATCAATTTTCCTTCTGTCACCTTTTTCTTGATGGACCTGCCAAGAGATTCCACTACCAAAATATAAAGAAAGAAGACAGAGGGTCACCCTGTCTTATACCCCTATTGCTTTCAAAAAAACCTTCAACACTCCCATTAATCAGAACCAGAAAGAAGGACCAGAGATACAACTAAAAATCCATTTACAAAGGTGCTTGGAGAAACCAAATTTTGAGAATTCTGATGAGAAACCTCCAATTAATCTTGTCATATGCCTTGCTAATATCTAGCTTTAACATCATACCCGGGACTTTATTCGAAGAAAGGGAGTGAGTCAGCTCATGAGACAAGAAGATACCCTCATAAATCGACCTACCATGCATAAAACCAGTTTGCTCTGGGAGATAAGAGGATCCAAAACAGATTTCAACCTAACACTATGGCCTTAGATATTATTTTATAAGAAGTATTACAGAGGGAAACTGGTCTAAAATCTGCAAAGGAGGAGGGCTGGAGCTTTTTGGGAAGAGGCTAATAAAGGTGTTATTCATCATTTTAAGCACAAACGGATCTCCTCGAATCTTCCACCGCCCCAAACATCATAACCAACTATACTCCAAAAATGTTGAAAGAAGTCTACTTGGAAACCATCAAGGCCTGGAGCTTTATTTTTTTCCATAGAGAAGACCACTTTCTCGATTTTCAGAAAGGAGAAAGGTTTAAGAAGGGCTGAATTTTGATCCTCATTAATGAGCATAGGAATACACTCCAGAAGGGAAGACTGGACTTCATCAAAGGAGGCTACATCTCCCCCCAACAGGGTAGAGAAATACCGAATACCTTCCTCCATTGATAGCCTTCGATCAACAAGCAAAGCCCCTTCACCATTCTTAATTTCTGAAATAAAATTTAAATTTCTCTTTGATTTGACTGAGGCATGGAAAAATTTAGTATTTCTGTCTCCATCTTTTAGCCAAAGCTCCCTCGATTTTTGCTTCCAATAAATTTCCTCCCTGAGCAACAACTCACCCAACTCCTCAAGAAGAGACTTCTCCAAATCAAACTCTGCTGCCCCATACCAAAGTTAAAAACTTACAGATTTAAAGCTTTTAATTCTGATTCCACACGAGCTTTTTCTTGAAAAATATTTTTAAAACAATTCTCATTCCAATCTAGCAAATCCCTTTTCAGACTCTTGAGCTTCTAAGCTAGCACAAACATCTTTGAGCCTTCAATTTATAAGAATTCCACCACTGATTTATCCTTTCTTCAAGGAGGCATCCCTTGAGCCACATTAATTCAAACTTAAAAGGGATTTACGAGGAGCTTCATGAAACTTACTACACACAAGGGACACCAAAAATGATCCGACCTAAACCAGGGCAACACAAAACTTTCAAGGACAATATCTCTGAGAGACCAATTTGGGCTAGCAAGGAATCTATCCAACCTTTTTGCTATATTATGAATCCCCTCCTCTTGTTGCTCCAAGTGAACCAAACCTTGCTTAGGTTCAAATTCAAGCAGAGAACTGTCACTAATGAAGGAACATAGAAGTCATTTTGAGATTGAAAATTTCTGCTAATGCCCCCTCTTATCTTTACTCAAAGCGATGGCATTGAAATCACCACCCAAGATGAACAGATGATCCTCCAGAGAAATTAAGGATATGGAAAGATCCGACCACAGTGTCCTCTTTCCAATAACACTATTAGGAGCATAGACATTAAAGAGAAAAAGACTAATTGAGAGTGTCTAGGGCTAACTCTAACTAGTTTCCAATTAGAATTGGGCTTAGAGATCTACCATAACCTATTCTCCTTCCACAGGATACCCAAACCTCCGGAAGCACCATTCAAGCAGAGAAGACACCTTTCCAGCCTTTACAAGCCCTACCCCAAACATAATCCGCTTTCAATAACAAAATTTTTGTTTCAACAAAACCATACAAACTTCCGAGGAAAAGAGATAATGCTTCAGCAAGTGTTATTTTCAAGGGTATTTAGACCCCTGACATTCCAAGAAAAAATCTTCATTGAGGCATAGGAAGGATTTTCACTTTCCCAGAGTCAGACATATCAAACTTTAGAGTGCTCTATTTACCTGAGTCTACTTCCTTTTGTGTTACTTCCTGCTTTGATTTCCTACCTCTCTTTCCTGTTGAACCACAAATAGCAGAAATTAAGCCTTCCTGACCAACAACTAATTTAGAAGAAACCACATTGAAGCTAAGCCTTCGGATCAATCTCTCCATCCTCCAAATCACCACCTAAATCTACGGGCTGCTCCACATTCAAACCCTTATTATTTGAGATCCACCCATTCAGAACTACCAACGAAGAGGCCGACTTTCTCCATTCCTCCCTAATCAAGGAAACTAATTCGCCTGAGTCTCTATGGACTTCTTTTGTTTCCTTCAAAAGAGAGCGAGGAGACAACTCCTTTGAAGGGCCAACAATGGCTAGAACAACATTGGATGAACCATGATGAATGCCTTCCTTGGGACTGACCTGTGAAAAGGGAATTCCAATAGAAGGTTCGGGAGCAGGTGGTGAATCCTCAGCTTGAGGAGGAGGATGACCAGAGGCCTTCCTGACTTTGATCGGGCAGTCCTTCCTCATATGACCCAATTTCCACGATAAAAGCACTTCACATTCAAACCCTCATAATCAATAGCTTGAGACTAGGAACCCCTAACTGATTTCAAGTTGAAAGAGCTAGGGAGTAGGGAAGACAAATCCATTTCAATGCAAACACGAGCCGAAGAATTCCTCTAGCAAAGAGAGAAGGATTTCTGATAGGGACAAACAAACCTAGGGAATTCACAACAGCCTTCAAGGTAGACTGATTTTGGAATTCAGAGGGAAAATTATGAAAGCTCAACCAAAGTGGGGCTCAAGCAATATTTTTAGTCCACGGGTTAAAATCTGGAGACCAAGGGCGGAAATACAAACTAGAGGAATTCAAAAACCAGGGTCCTTCTTTATAAACCTTTTTCAAGGAATCCATTGAGGGAAAAAGAACTTGAAAAAAACCATTCACAAGAAATATTACCTTGAGTTTCCCCTCCTTCCCCCAAAACCAGAAAACCCAATCCATAATTTTTCTTCTAGAAAACCTTGCCCCCACAAATTTTGCAAAGCAGATCGCCCTTCTCAAACAAACATCAAAACTCCACTTCAAAGCCGGTGGCAGAGAGATCCACATTCACCTTCTTCAAGGAGATTTTAAACTCTATACCTCCCACCTTAATCTCCTCGATGTGATTCGAGCCAGCGATCTCAACCTCCTTTGGATTCGAAGGGACCTCCTCCATGAAACTAGGGCTGATTTACCTTGCACCGAGCTCAAAATAACTTCAACCACCAAATTTTCCAAAGCTGAAACCCCTAACAACGAAGCCAAGGATTTGATGACCACTCTAGGGCCTATCTTCTAAACCAAAGCTGAAACTTCCACTTTCTCCTGGGCTGCAAACCCCAAACCCTTCCATTCTACACCAATGTTATTTCATACCAGAATCCTGTTCACTCCAGAAGGAAACACTTGGTTCGTTATGAATTTTATCGAGACCCTCAACCGACACAATGGGCTCTTTTGCTAGTGAAAATTCAAAAATTTTGTGGTTTTCGCTCCTTTGGCGCTCCATCCAACATTTACTCATGTGTTAGAAGAAATAAATAAAGAAATAGATGATAAAAAAGAAAGAGCTAGCGGACTCTAGTCTTGGAATATGTTAATTTAGAATTTAAAAATTGTTACTTTATACTAGCTCATTTATCAAGCAATTCATTAAGTTAACTATAAGTGACATATATGTTTGTAAATAGAATGGTTAAAATTTATATTTAATAATGTTTACGAGAACATATAATGTGCTTACCTTCTACAAAACATAAAAAAATTGTAAATACAATGCATTTAATTATTTCTACATGGAGAAATTGTTAGGTTGTGGAGCCTATTTTTGTTTGTGAAAATGTTGAAGACTATACACTAAGAGTACTTTACACCTTCCAAAGTCGTCTCGGTGGGGTTGGGCGCAGACCCAAAGAAAAAAGTTTGGCCTCGAAAAACATGCTTGATATACCAAGAAACATGATTTTCTCATATGGGCAGGATTTTTGACCCATAGGTTTATGGGACGGTTTTGGCCCATGGTTTTGATACCCTTGGTTTTTTAAAATTGCTAAAGCGATTGTAATCACTTATGTAGTTGCGTGTATATGGTAGGGATCATGTAACATTATAGATGTGTATGAATTCAAGTGGGAATTATATAGAGTTTGTTTTAGCATAGCTCCAAAGCAGATCTAGGTATTGTATTGAGAGAGCGATGGTTTGTAATAAAATCGAGCAAGTAATTCTTAGTGGATGTAGACCAAATTGGGTGAACCGGGTTAAATATTATCTCTTTATGTTGTTCTTTTATTATTCAGAACTTTTATTTCAAATCGTATTATTTTCTACATTTTAGTTTCTCTTGTTGTGATTCTATGAGGTATTATTCGCATATTGTATCCCTTATTTCCTAACATAAACGAATATAAAAAAATATGTATAACAACACAACAATCAAGACAAAATTGAATATTGAAGAATTAGTCACAACTATTTCTTTCATATTAAAAAATCATTAAAGGAAGTCAAAATTATTACCTAAACTCTAGAAAAGCAAACCATTATGATTTATAAAAAAATACACGATTCATTTTTCTTGCTAGATCATTAAAGGATGTTAGCGCTTCAAGAAAAATTAAATAGATGAAGAAGAACACAAAATCAACAAAAACTAGAGAGAGATAAAAGGGTTGAAAAGGGAACCCATTTAATAGACACAAATACTTGAGCTAAGGGTGAACATAAAAATAGGTTTTGGAAGGAATAAATATTTTAAAAGGGATTAAAAAATCTTCGGTCATGGGCAGAAAAAAATGTTATTTTAGAGAGAAACGCGTTTTTGACAAGAAGATGGAAGAACTACAAAGGCGTTAAAGGGAAAGACAAGGAAGGATTGTGGTGCAAAAGCCAAGAACTAGGCGAAGATAGAGCTACTACAAGTTCCCACCATCAACTACGATACACATACAATAACATAGATGCTTTTGATAAATACATGTTTTAGTTGTATCTGATATTTTGACGTAATTGATTATATCTATTAAAGATTTGTATTCTCTCCAAAACATATTATCAAGAAGGTTCTATCTATAACTTGTTTTGCTTGTCTCTTTTGAATCATGTCCTTTGTCGACGTCCTTATCTACACTCACACTCATGATCTATTCACTATCTTTGTTTTCTTTCTTGTTTTTATGCACCCAAATGTGATTACAATCGTTGCCTCAAACTTACCATTAAAAAAACTCTCCGGGAATCGAGCCAGTAAATTAGTGCCTATGTGTGTTGTATTCTAATTTCAAGAGATCTTTTTTTGCGCTTACAAAATAAAACAAAAACCCTAATATATATTTCTTCGGTCTATTTAGTTTTTTCCAAATGCATTCAATGAAAGAAATTTTGAAAATGAAAAAAGGGAATAGTAAATTTCAAATTTTCCCTTCTTAAAGAGAAAGTGTGGGATTTTTATATTTCAAATATTGTCATTCAATGCGGGGATTCCACATATCATACCTTGAATTAACCCGTCATTAATATTTGCATTTAATTCGGGGCATATGGCGGGATACGGGGAAATCAAATTGATTAATTTTACCTACTTTAGAAACAAGTGGGACAACGACAAAAATTTCTTTGTGATCACTTGGGAAAACCACAAATATTAATTTAAACATAATAAAAAACCATTTAGAAAATAGAAGTGAGCATTAGGAAACAAAAAAATAAATTTTAATAGAGTGATATACGCCTTGTTAATTATTAATTTTTATCGAGTGCAATTTCAATATTTTTCAAATATAATGTGCGCGGGAATAGGGAAATCAAATTTAATAATATTACCTACTTTAGAAACAATTGGGACATCGACAAAAGTTTTTATGTGGAATCGCGGTAAAACAACAATTGTTAATTTCAGCATAGTAAAAAACCACTAAGACAACAAAAGCAAACATTAGGAAACAAAAATTTAAATTTTAAGAGAGCGATATTTAATCTAGAGCAAATTCGGTATTTTATAAATATAATGTGTGTTAATTCAGGGGAATAGGGTGGGATATGGGGAAATCAAATTTATTAATACTACCTACTTTAGAAATTGTTGGGACAACGTCAAAAGTTTCTTTGTGAACTCAGCTGGAAAACGACAAATTTTAATTTCAGCATAATAAAAAACCATTTAGAAAATAGAAGTGAATGTTACAAAGCAAAAAAATTAAATTTTAAGAGAATGATATATGCCTCGTTTATTATTAATTTTTATCGAGTGTGAATTCAATATTTTTTAGCCATCGTTTGCGTTAATTAAAAAAAATCCAATAAAATGTGACATCTTGCAAGTTTGAACTAGTTAATTACACAGTTATATAATTAACACATTTATTAAGAATTTTTTTATTAGCGATAGAATTAACAAATATTTTTTACCTATAAAAATTCGCATTATTAAGTTGTAACTGTAATCCATTAAAATGTTGCCACATGGCATGAAATTTCTAATAAATCTAGTGATCGACGATATTTTGGAGTTATTAATGCTTTACTCTAGAAAAACTAAAACATAATTTTATGCTTCACCAGAATTTGAGAGTACCTTATAGATAGGAAAGAAAATAGCGACCACTAAGCTCCATTAGAATGATATTTTTGCAACACCGAATTCAAAAAAATAAATATTTACATTTTATAGGGAATCAAGGTATTCTCTTCAGCACATGTTAATGAACAACTTTGTATGTCATATGTTGTCCATCATTTTGTTGACCAGAAGCCTAATAGTCACTAGCCTCTATAACTTGTATGTTTCATTTCCAATAATGTAAATAAATATCTTTACATTTTTCGATCACTAGTATTTTCATTAACTATAATATTATCTTATTGACAATACATTCCTTCCACAACCAAGTGTGGCACTACATACAATTGAAGGATTTCTCAACTTCTATATTACTCATAAGTTCTTTTGTGTCTAACACATAATTTATATCGGTTCATATCAAGTAAAATACTTAGCGACCGCTAAGCTCCATTATTTGAATAAGATCAAAAGAAAGTGGGTGTGAAAGAAAATGCTTAGCGACCACTAAGCTTCAATACTTACCAAACGGTATGATTATGCAGAAAATAGGCTAAACAATTTCTTGATAACATAGATGCTTTATGAACAAATCATAGTAATAGATATTAGCGGTTGCTAGGAATTTTCCATAATATATTTTGATGGCAGATAAGTGAGATATGGACAATTTTTAATGTCGAAAGCTATGGAGGAATTTACATAGTCGGGAAGAAAGATGATTACTAAAAATGTTTTTAGGGTGCTCATATAACACCATAGGGACAACTAGGCACACACCTTTGCATCTTTTCTTTTTTAACACATCAGTGTGCATTGATGAAAATGATTAGCAACTGCTAAGCTCCACTACTTTTCAAGAGGAGTAGATTAGTGGCCACTAGGCTCAACTGATTTTTAATTTGAATATAGAGATCAAACAACAGTTCGTATTAAGGAAAATGCTTAGCGACTATTAGGCTCAATTTCTTTCAGGAAGGAATGATATGATGACATCTAGGCTAAACAATATCTTATTTCAAACATAGCGCTCTAATAACAAGATCATAGTAATAGATATTATTGGGCGCTAGGCATTTTTTTGAAATTTTTAGATGCAAAATTTGTGAGATATAAAATTGTTTTCTTGTCGAAACCTACGGAGTTATTTTGAGAAAGTAATAGATTAGCGGCCTCACATCTAAACTATTTATTAATTTCAAAAATAGAGATAAAAACATTTCATATAAAAGAAATGCCTAGTGACCACTAAGCTCGAATACTTATAGAACATAGTGCTCTACACTTATTATTTATTATTAAATGAGAAAGGAATAAATTAGTGGCCTCTAGGCTAAATTGTTTCATATAAAAGAAATGCCTAACAACTGCTAAGCTTGAATACTTATAGAACATAGCGCTCTACGCTTATTATTTATTGTTAAATGAGAAAGGAATATATTAGTGGCCTCTAGGCTAAATTGTTTCTTAACTAAGAAAATAGAAATAAATAAAAAATTGTATTCCAAAAATGCTTAGTGACCATCTAAGCTACGATACTTACAGAACATAGCACTCGGATAACAAATCATATGAATGGATGAAATGTCATCACAAGGCATTTTTCATGTCGATTCATATCAAATAAAATGCATAGTGACCGTTAATCTATATTACTTACTGAAAGGAGTGGCTTGGTGCTCACTAGGATCTATTGTTTCTGTTTTTAAAAAATATCGAGCTAATAAAATTCAATATATGTCTTTGCGAAAAATATAAGAGTTAGAGCATAGTAATAGAAGTACATAATTTAAACATGATGACGTTCCGATCATCTTGCCCCGCACATTTCCGAAACAACCCGTTAAAAAAATAGTCCTAAATGTTTTACTAAAAATTAAGGCAAAGATGAACATGGGTCTTGCTCAAGAATGACTAATCTGATTTTGTAAAGAGCAATGCATGTTTTATGTTTTTCAATTATTCATTGATGAGAAGGCTATCGGTCGTTATCCTATATATTGTCGACGAATCTATTTAAATCGTGTAAAAAAACAATCTCAATAGGTTTGAAGTCATTATTTATAATAATATTATGTTCATGGACTATCCTTGAATACTAACCTTCGAGAAGGATGACTAACAACTAGAACTTTTACAACCAATAAGTGCCCTTAGTTATTGAAATAGAAGGCTTTGTTATTTCTACGATTGATTATTTCTTGTAATTAACATAGCCACGTAGTGTGGAAATGTTAGATCATCATAATGAGATGTACATCGATTAAACCTAACGATATGTTCTATCCATCTTGGCCTTGCATATTTTCTTAAAACCATCCTTCAAAGAAAATATACCTAAAGGATCAACCACATATGTAAGGATAAGGTGAACAAGATATTGGCGTCATATTAAATGATGGACTTCTATTGCATTGATAAAATATTTCTAATATAGTATGCCCAATAGTGTGTTTGATAAAATAAACATACTTTTGTGGGCCAAGGAAAATAAAAAAGCGGGTCTAAGTGATATATTTAGCGTGTCAAACTCTCTCCAATCCTTAAAGCTAGTTTGGCAAGATAGCCACAAAAAAAGGATGACCAATTTCCAAATGCTAATTGCATAATTAATAACATGACTAACGACTAGAATTTTTATTGGAATTTGTTTGTTGGATTGATAGAAGTTGATAATTTTGTTTGATGTAAGAGAAGTGTGGTTATGCGAGATATGTAGTAAATTTGAGAAGTCGTTTCGGAAATGCGAGAAGGTGTTATTACGAGAAAATCTTGAAGAGGGTATATAGAAAATAATGTTAGTGGAAAGCATGTTGTGTATAATTTATGTAGAAGTAATTGTCTTTAACTAACCTTGTTGATACAATATTGTATCAATCAATTTTTTCCCAATATAATGGTTCATATTTTCCGGCTATATGATTTGTCTCATGAAACAAGATGAAGTATGGAAGTTTTAGACTATTTTCATTAAATTTTAAGTAATGAGTTTTTTTTGTTCTATACCACACCGATATTTGTTATTTCAAGGAAAGAAACCTTTACTAAGAGCTTGTAATTTAGATGAGTTTTAAGAGTCGTCTTTAAGATTAAACGAAGTAGTCCTAACCACTGGCCCAATGAATTATGAATCAAAGCAACCTGCGGTGAGGAAGCACCAGGATTGTGCGGACCGCCCCATCAAAATTAAGGTTGAAGAAACCAAGGGAAGGGGGGACCATTTAGCGCTTTTCCAATCCAAAGAAGAAGGAATAGAAGATTTTATGGCACCTTATCTAGGTTTAACAATCTTAGGCCAATTATTTTCAATCTCCTGTCAAAAGAAGTAAAGAGCTAGATTGAGAACAATTCAAGGAAAGCTGCTTCAAAGATAGCCCCTTCCAACCCGAAAAGGACTTTTTCCACCGAGTTACTTTCTTCCCTAACTATAACTTTGTTCCTTTCCCACCAAATATTCCAAATAAGAAGCATTAAACTAAATAACCATATAGAAGAATGAGCTCCTAGATGCGTATTTTTAGGCTAACTAGGATAGCTTCGGGAAGGGTATTAGGTTGCATTTGGGAGACCTGAGTTTGGCACACAACCAATTCCAGATTTCACATATGAAAGGGGCAATGCAACAATAAGTGATCTTGATCTTATTCCTTCATTTCACAAAGATAACATCGAGTAAGGCCCCTGGAAACCAAACTTTTTCCTTCTTTCCTGAGTAAGTATTTTACCTTGAAAGGCCATTAAAGCAAAGAGGCTAGCCTTCGGAGGGAAAGAAGAAGCCCAACACTCCTCCCAAATTCTATTCTCAAAGAATGACCTCTTAATGAAACAAAAATATCCCAAGTGTGGGGAGTAAATTCCGAGAAGAGGCAAAAGTCCAAACGATTTCATCCTCATTGATTAGTTAACAACACTTGCCTCTCTAGAAGAGATACTTTGAGTCTATTTTTACTTCCTCGGGGATGTCCAAATGGTCAATATTTTTCCACTTTGAAGCCTTTGAAGGAAAATGATCAATACCCCAACCATAATTAGAGACATAAGGGCCCCATTCCTCTAGAAAATTTATTTTAATCTCCTCAAACTCTGGAATGCCCCAAAGATCCGAGAAACCGTTCAAGGATCATCCCAAAACAAATATTTTTCTCCATTTCAAATTTTCCAAACAGAATTATTTAAAAACAAAGACTCGCATAAAACTCCAAATGTGGGATCCCTAGGAGATTATCTATCTAAAGGATGGAAGCAGGGAGAGGGGCACCCAAGTATTTATTCTCTACCACCGACTAAGGTAAGCTGTTTTGTTTAGATATTAGATTCCAAACTAACTTGGCTCCAAGAGCCAAATTTTGAAGACCCAGATTGAGAATACCAGCTCCTCCAAGAACTTTGGGTTTGAGAGGGTCTCCCAACTAATCAAAGGGATCTTCCTTTCATCAGAGAGACCTTTCCAAAGAAACTTTCTCATGATAGCATTCAGTTTATCCAAGACATCTTTAGGGATCTTCATAATAGAAATTAAATAGAAGGGGGAAGCACAGAGAACTGACTTAATAAGAATCAATCTCCCAGCCAGAGAAAGCCATCTACCTTTCCATGAATTTAGTTTATCCTCAATAGAGGAAAGGATTTCCTTCCACATAGAATCTTTCCAAACCCTCTAAACAAAGGGACACCAAGATACTTAACAAGTTATAGACTAACCTTTTCGAACCTAAAAATGTTTAGAATTCGATCCTCGAGCTAGTGAAACATTGAAGAAGAAGATACAAGATTTAAGGAGACTAACCTCTTGACCATTTTGCCATCGAGTAGGCATCCAAAGTGTCTTTCAATTATTTGGATTCATGAATAATTTCCTTACCAAACATAAAATTATCATCCGTGAATTTTTAATGGGAGAGAGGATTAACCCCATAAGTGATTTTAAACCCTTCAATTTGCCTTTTGTCACATTTTTCTTGATGGACCTACCAATCGATCCTCTTAAAACAATATAAAGGAAAGAAGACATAGGGTCACCTTATCTTATACCCATATTGCTTTCAAAAAAAAGGTTAAAAAATCCCATTAATTAGAACCGAGAAAGAAGGACCAGAGATACAACTAAAAATCTAGTTACAAAGGTTCTTGGAGAAACCAAATTTCAAGAGAATTCTGATGAGAAATCTCCAATTAATATTGTCATATGCCTTGCTGATATCTAGCTTTAACATCATACCCAAGACTTTATTCAAAGAAAGGGAGTGAGTCAACTCATGAGACAAGAAGATACCCTCATAAATCAACCTACCAGGCATAAAACTAGTTTTCTCCTGGGAGATGAGAGGATCCAAAGCCGATTTCAGCCTAACGGCTATGGCCTTAGATATTATTTTATAAGAAGTATTGAGGGAAACTGGTCTAAAATATGCAAAGGAGGAGGGCTGGATATTTTTGGGGAAGAGGCTAATAAAGGTGTTATTCATCATTTTAAGCACAAAACGGGATCTCCTCGAATCTTCCACCGCTGCCCAGACATCATATCCAACTATATTCCAAAAATCTTGAGAGAAGTCTTCTTAGAAACCATCGGGGCATGGAGCTTTATTTTTTTCATAGATAGGATGATTTTTTCAATTTTAGAAAAGGTGAAAGTTTTAAGAAGGGCCGAATTTTGATCCGCATTAATGAGCATAGGAATACACTCCATACGGGAAGACTCGACTTCATTAAAGGAGGCTATTTCTCCCCAATAGGGTAGAGAAATACCGAATACCTTCCTCCATTATAGCCTTCTCGGTAAAAAATCAAAGCCCCTTCACCATTCTTAATTTGAAATAAAATTTAAATTTCTCTTTGATTTAAGCGAGGAATGGAAAATTTAGTATTTCTGTCTCCATCTTTTAGCCAAAGCTCCCTCAATTTTTGCTTCCAATAAATTTCCTCCCGAGCATCAGCTCACCTAACTCCTCAAGAAGATAATTCTCCAAATCAAACTCTTCCGCCCCATACTAGAGTTAAAAACTTGCAGATTTAAAGCTTTCAATTCTGATTCCACACAAGATTTTTCTTGAAAAATATTGTTAAAACAATTCTCATTTCAATCTAGTAAATCCCTTTTCAAGATATCTTGAGTATTTGAGCTAGCACAAACATCTTTGAGCCTTCAATTTTATAAGAATTCCACCACTGATTTATGCTTTCTTCTAGAGAGGCATCCCTTAGCCACATTAATTCAAACTTAAAATGGGATTTGCGAGGAGCTTCATAGAAACTTACCATAAGGGACACCAGAAAATGATCCGACCCAAACCAGGATAACACAAAACTTTCAAGAACAATATCTCGAGAGACTAATTAGGGATAGCACGAAATCTATCCAAACTTTCTTCTATATTCTTTGAATCCCTCCTCTTGTTGCTCCAAGTGAAACAACCCCGATTAGGTTCCAAGTCAAGTAGAGAATTGTCATTAATGAAGGAGCAAGTCATTTTGAGATTGAAATTTTTTCCTAATGCCCCCTCTTATCTTTACTCAAAGTAATGGAATTGAAATCACCACCCAAGATGAGCAGATGATACTATAGAGCAATTAAGGATCTGGAAAGATCGGACCACAGTGTCCTTTTTCCAATAACACTATTAGGATCTTAAACATTAAATATAAAAAGACTAATTGAGAGTGTCTAAGGCTAACTCTAACTAGTTTCCAATTAGAATTATGAGCTTGTAGATCTACCATAACCTAATTCTCCTTCCACATGATACCCAGACCTCGAGAAGCACCATTCAAGCTAGAGAAGTCACCTTTCCAGCCATTATAGGCCCTACCCCAAACATAATCTGCTTCTACAACAAATTTTTTTTCTGCTGTGACAAAACCATACAAACTTCGAGGAAAAGAGATAACACTTCACCAAGCATTATTTTTCGGGGGTATTCAGACCACTGACATTCAACTTCATTGAAATCAAGGAAGGATTTTCACCTTCTCGAGAGTCAAACATATCAAACTTGAGTGCTCTATTTACTGAATCTACTTCCTACGTCTGTGTTACTTCGCTTTGATTTCCTACCTCTCTTTCTTGTTGAACCACAAATAGTAGAAACGAAGCATTCCGACCAACAACTAATTTAAATATACGGGTTGCTCCACATTCAAATGCTTATTATTTGAGATCCACCCATTAAGAACTACAAACGAAGAGGCCCGACCTTTCTCCATTCCCTCCTAATCAATGAAACTAATTTTCTTGATTCTCTATGAACTTCTTATGTTTTCTTCAAAAGAGAGTGAGGAGACAACTTCTTTAAAGGGCCAACAATGGCGAACAACATTGGATGAACCATGATGAATTCCTTGCTTGGGACTGACTCTGTGAAAAGGGAATTCTAATAGAAGGTTCGGGAGCAAGAGGTGAATCCTTAGCTTGATGAGGGGAATGACCGAGGCCTTCTTGACTTTGACCTGTAGGTAGTCCTTCCTCATATGGCCCAATTTCCCATAGTAAAATCACTTCACATTCAAACCCTCATAATCAATATCTTGAGACTAGGAACCCCTAATTGATTTCAAGTTGAAAGAGCTAGGAGTAGGAAAGAAAAATCCATTTCAACACAAACACAAGCCTAAGAATTCCTATAGGCAAAGAGAGAAGGATTTACGATAGGGAAAATGAACCTAGGGAATTCAATAACAGCCTTTAAGGTGGACTGATTCGAATTCGAGGGAAATTTTTGAAAGCTCAACCAAAGCAAGGCTCGAGCAATCTTTTTCCACGGGTTAAAATCTGGAGACCAAGGGCGGAAATACAAACTAGAGTAATTCTAAAACAGGGTCCTTCTTTATAAGCCTTTTCAAGGAATCCATTGAGGGAAAAAGAACTTGAAAAAAACCATTCACAAGAAATATTACCTTGGGTTTCCCCTCCTTCCCCTAAAACTAGAAAACCCAATCCATGATTTTTCTTCTATAAAATCATGTCCCCACAAATTTGCAGTAGATCACCCTTCTCAAATGAACATCAGCAAACTCCACTTCAACACCGGTGGTGAGGTCCAGATTCACCTTCTCGAGGAGATTTTAAACTTTATACCTCCCACCTTAATCTCCTCAATGTGATTTGATCCAGCGATCTCAACCTCCTTTGGATTCAAAGGGACCTCCTACAAAAAAACTAGGGTTTATTAACCTTACACCAAGCTCAAAATTACATCAACCACTAAATTTTTCAACCTTTAAATCCCTAACAAAGAAGCCAATGATTTGATGACCACCTGTGGCCTATCTTCTCGAACCAAAGATGAAACTTCCACTTTCTCTGGGATGCAAACCCCAAAACCTTCCATTCTACACCATTGTTATTTCCTACCGGAATCCTGTTCACTCAAGAGGAAACACTTGGCTGCTATGAAACTTATCGGACCCTCCAACCGACACAACGAGGATCTTTCGCTAGTGAAAATTCAAAATTTTTGTGGTTTTCGCTACTTTGGTGCTCCATCCAACATTTACTCATGTGTTAGAGGAAATAAATAAATAAATAAATGATAAATGAGAAAGAGCTAGCATGCTCTAGTTTTGGAATATGTTAATTTAGAATTTAAAAATTGTTACTTTATATTGGCTCATTTATTAAGCAATTCATTAAGTTAACTATAAGTTACATATATGTTTGTAAATAGAATGGTCAACATTTATATTTAATAATGTTTATGAGAACATATAATGTGCTTACCTTTTATAAACCATAAATTTTTTTGTAAAGACAATGCATTTGATTATTTCTACGTGGATAAACTGTTAGGTTGTGGAACCTATTTTTGTGTGTGAAAATGTTGAAGACTATACACTAAGAGTATTGTAAACTTTCCAAAGTTTTCTACAGGTTCAGTCGGGCGAGTCCCGAGAAAAACATTTGGCCTAAAAAAATGTGCCTAATATACTAGGAAACATGCTTTTCTCATATGGGTAGGTTTTTTTGACCCATAGGTTTATGGGACAGTTTTGGCCCATGGTTTTGATACCCATGAGTTTTTAAAACTACTAAAGAAGTTGTCTACTTATGTAGTTTTTGTGCGTATGGTAGGCATAATGTAACATTGTAGATGTGTATGAATTCGGGTGGGAATTCTATAGAGTTTGTTGAGCATAGCTCCAAACAAATATGTGTATTGTATTGAGAGAACGGATGTTTGTAATAAAATATGAGCAAGTGATTCTTAGTGGATGTAGCCCAAATTGGGTGAACAAGTTAAATATTGTCTCTTTGTGTTGTTCTTTTATTATTCTACACTTTTATTTCAAATCGTATTATTTTTTGCATTTTAGTTTCTACCATTATGATTCTGTGAGGTATTATTATGCATATTGTATCCCTTATTTCCTAATAGAAATGAATATAAAAACTATGTATAATAACACAACAATCAAGACATAATTGAATATTGACTAATTAGTCACGACTATTTCTTTCATATTAAAAAAATCATTAAAGGAATTCAAAATGATTACCTAAACTCTAGAAAAGCAAACCATTACAATTTATAAAAAAGAATACGTGATTCGTGTAGCTTGTTAGGAAATAAGGGATAAAATATGTGGAAAAATCCCTCACAGAATCGCAATAGTAGAGACTAATATGTAGAAAATATTAAAGATCTCAAATAAAAGTGCAGAATGAAATAACACAACACAAAGAGACAGAGATTTAATGTGTTTCACTCAATTTTGGCTACGTCCACCAAGAATCACTTGCTCATATTTTATTACAAGCCACCACTCTCTCAATACAATACCCAGATCTGTTTGGAGCTATGCTGAACAAACTCTACAGAATTCACACCCGAATTCAAAACACATCTACAATGTTTTTCATACTTCTATCATATGCATAAAACCATATAAATAGACAACTACTTAAGTAGTTTTACAAAACCACTGTGGTATCAAAACCATGGGCAAAAACGTCCCATAAACCTATGGGTCAAAATCCCACCCATATGAGAAAATCACGTTTCCGATATATCGGGCACGTTTTAAGGCCCAAAAAATCGGGGCCGCGCCCCGAACCCCTAAGCGAGGATACATGAAAAGTGTATAGTACTCTTAGTGTACATCTTCAACACTTTCACACATGAAAACAAGCTCCACAACCTAATAGTGCTTTGCTCCTAGATCAATAAAGGATGTTAGCGCTTACATGAAAAATTAAATAGATGAAGAAGAATGCAAAATCAACAAAAACTAGAGAGATAGATAAAAGGGTTTAAAAGGGAACCCGTTTAATGACACAAATACTTGAGGCTAAAGCTAAGGTGAACATAAAAATGGGTTTTCAGAAGGAATAAATATTTTAAAAGGGATTACAAAATATTCATTCATGGGCCAAAAAAATGTTATTTCAAAGAGAGCAATGCGTTTTTGATAAGAAGATGGAACAGAACTGCAAAGGCATTAAAGGGAAAGGCAAGGACGAATTGTGGTGCAAAACACAAGAACTAGACAAATAAAGAGTTGCTGCAAGTGCCCACCATCAACTATGGTACACATATAATAACATAGATGCTTTTGATAAATACTTGTTTTAGTTGTATCTGATATTTTGACGTGATTGATAATGTCTATTAAAGCTATGTATTCTCTCTAAAACACAATATCAACGAGATTCTATCTACAACCTATTTTTCTTGTCTCTTTTGATTTTTTCCTTTGTTAGTGTCCTTATCTACACTCGCAGATCATGATCTATTCACTATCCTTGTTTATGTCTTTTTTTCCCCCAAATGTGATTACAATTGTTGCCTCGGCTTACCGATCAAAAAACTCTCCAGGAATTGAGCACTCGGACCAATAAATTAGTGTCTATGCGTGTTGTATTTTGATTTCAAGAGCTCCTTTTCTACGCTTAAAAAATAAAATAAACCCTAATATATATTTCTCTAGTTTATTTAGTTTTTTCCAAATGCATTCAATGAAAGAAATTCCGAAAATGGAAAAAAAAAAAAAAAAAGTGGGAATAGTAAATTTCAAATTTTGAATTTTCCTTCTTAAAGCAAAAGTGTGGGATTTTGATATTTCAAATATTGTCATTCAATGCGGGGATTAACATATCATACCTTGAATTAACCCTTCATTAATATTTACATTTAATTCAGGGCATATGGCGGGATACGTGGAAATCGAATTCCTTAATTTTATCTACTTTAGAAACAAGCGGGATAACGACAAAAAAATTTGTGTGATCACTGGGAAAACCAAAAGTATTAATTTAAACATAATAAAAACCATTTAGAAAATAGAAGTGAGCATTAGAAACAAAAAAATTAAATTTTAATAGAGTGATATACACCTTGTTAATTATTATTTTTTATCGAAAGTGCAATTTCAATATTTTTCAAATATAATGTGCGTGGGAATTAGGGAAAAAAATTTAATAATATTACCTACTTGAAACAAGTGGGACATCGACAAAAAAATTTATGTGGAATCGTGGTAAAACAACAATTGTTAATTTCAGCATAGTAAAAAACCACTTAGAAAATAGAAGCAAACATTAGGAAACAAAAAAATTAATTTTAAGAGAGTGATATTTAATCTAGAGTGAATTCGGTACTTTATAAATATAATGCGCGTTAATTCGGGAATAGGGTGGGATACAGGAAATCAAATTTATTAATACTACCTACTTTAGAAAATGTTCTGACAAAGCGTCAAAAGTTTCTTTGTGAACTTGTGCGAAAACGACAAATATTAATTTGAGCATAATAAAAAACCATTTAGAAAATAGAGGTGAATGTTTGAAGCAAAAAAATTAAATTTAAAGAGAATGATATACGCCTCGTTTATTATTAATGTTTATCGAGTGCAAATTCAATAATTTTTAGCTATCATCATCTGCGTTAATTAAAAAAATCCAATAAAATGTGACATCTTGCAAGTTTGAACTAGTTAATTACACGATTATATAATTGACACATTTATTAAGAATTTTTTTAGCGATAGAATTAACAAATATTTTTCACCCATAAAAATTCACATTATTAAGTTGTATTTGTAATCCATTAAAATGTTTCCACGTGGCATGAAATTTCTAATAAATATAGTTATCGATGACATTTTGGAGTTGTTAACACTTTACTCTAAAAAAAATAAAACATAATTTTATCCTTCACCAGAATTTGAGAGTACCTTATAGATAGGAAAGAAAATAGCAACCACTAAGCTCCATTAGAATGATATTTTGCAACACCAAATTCAAAAAAAAAAATTTACATTTTATAGGGAATCAGGGTATTCTCTTTAAAGCACATGTTAATGTACAACTTTGTACGTCGTATGATGTCCGTCATTTTGTTGAGTAGAATACTAATGATTTACTAGCCTCTACAACTCCTATGTTTCATTTCCAGCAATGTAAATAAATATCTTTACAGTTTTCGATCACTAGTATTTTCATTAACTATAATCTTATCTTATTGACAATACATTCCTTCCACAACCAAGTGTGGCACTACATAAAATTGAAGGATTTCTTATTACTCATAAGTTATTTTTTGTCTAACACATAATTTATATCGGTTCAGTATCAAGTAAAATACTTAGTGGCCACTAAGCTCCATTATTTGAACAAGATCTAAAGAAATAGTGGGTGTGAAAGAAAATGCTTAGTGTCCACTAAGCTTCAATACTTACCAAACGGTATGATTATGCGGGAAAAAGGCTAAACAATTTCTTGATAACATAGATGCTTTATGAAAAAATCATAGTAATATATATTAGCGGTTGCTAGGCATTTTCCATAATATATTTTGATGGCAGATAAGTGAGATATGGAAAATTTTAATGTCGAAAGCTATGGAGGACTTTGCATAGTCGGGAAGAAAGATGATTACTAAAAAAAGTTTTCAGGGTGCTCATATAACACCATAGGGACAACTAGGCACACACCTTTGCATCTTTTCTTTTTAACACATCGGTGTGCATTGATGAAAATGATTAGCGACCGCTAAGCTCCGCTACTTTTCAAGAGGAGTAGATTAGTGGCCACTAGGCTCAACTGATTTTTTAATTTGAATATAGAGATCAAACAATAGTTCGTATTAAGGAAAATTCTTAAGCGACTGTTAGGCTTAATTTCTTACAAGATGGAATGATATGCCAACATATAGGCTAAACAATATCTTGATTTTGAACATAGCGCTCTAATAACATATCATAGTAATAGATATTATTGGGCGCTAGGAATTTTTTGTGAAATTTTAGATGCAAAATTTATGAGATATAAAAATTGTTTATTGTCAAAAGCTACGGAGGTCTTTTGAGAAATTAATAGATTAAGCGGCCTCACATCTAAACTATTTATTAATTTCAAAAATAGAGATAAAAAATATTTCATATAAAAGAAGTGCTTAGTGACCTTTAAGCTTGAATACTTACATAACATTGTTGGTTTGTATTATTTTCCACATCATTAGGTGAGTCATCTCACTTAGGTGAGATCGTAGGTCCACGTGTCATTTAGGGGTCATCATGAGATTCTCTTACACATCGGTGTGTGTAGGCGTCATTGTGAGTTACACTTCTATTCTGGGAATGTAACTCCCCCTCTCCACTCAAGTTGTCATGATTGCAGCATTGGGGGTTACTCAGCACCTCCTATTTGTACACCCTTTTGGATCTATGAGATAGAGGAGAGTTTTGTGGCTTATCGAGGTTCTACCCGTTTGTTGAATCTTTGCATGCACATTCGGGTGATGTTTGCTCATCCCAAGATCTCTTCATGTTGTCGTTCACATGTCATTGATGTGCACACCGTCCCCTTGTGATCCTCGCTTGCGGGTTTTGTACCCTCTTACATGGTATCAGAGCGGATCTTGTGGATTCGTGCACACTTCGGCATTTTTGTACATATTTTCTAGCTTCAAAGCATGATATTGATTATGGATGTGTGTGTTGTAATGGATATTCCAGTTTCTCTCTCTACTTGCATTGATTTGAGCTTCATACCTCCATTTGGTTTTCGGGTGTTCGTGGTTTCATTTTTGGGGTTTAATGGTTTGCATCTTTGCATGCAGTTTTATAGGTGTTTTTTACATTCCAAGTTGCAGATCTATGTGATTTGTGTTGGTTTTGTGCACGAGTTTATTTGGTTTGATGTGCGTTTACCTTGCATTGGGTTTATGCTTCACAGTCTTGGACCATTCGGTTCTCCTCACTGTATTATTGAAGCATGTGCCCACCTTGATCGATGGATCCTTCGTTCTCATGCTCTGCGCCTCCTTGTCTCTACATCGTTGAAGCTTCCTTCACTCATCATGTTGTGGTCATAGCCGTGTTAACCTTTGACTTACTCACCTGCAACCTACTTGTGATCTAATTTGATGTTCTACATTGGGTTTCACTGTGCCTTAGCTCATCCACATCAATCTCGTTGTTTCACGCCCAACTCGAGTCTTCCCGATCGACTTGTGCGTGGAATGCAATGCTACACGAGATTCACGTTGATTGCATCACTTAAATGCTCCTTTCCCTGACACCTCTAGCTCACTTTGATCTCATGACCAGATCCACTCATGCATCACCCCCAGGTAGGCTACAACTCGGAGGATTTATTAAACCAACTGGTCAGAATGATATAACAGCTCAACTCATTTCATCTCGTAGCTTGTTGGCTCGGTCTTGGCCGGTTCTAATTTTTTTATACCCAGCTCGAGTCTCTTCCATAGTTCTGTCACACTCTTTCCACACACAGTTACACTCAGCCTTTGACCGTTCATGGTGAGTCCTCTATGCCTGGCTATTTGAGCATGCTCTACTCTGACTCAACTCTGCCATGAACGGTTTTACCCAAAGCACATGGGCCATTCTCCAACACGTGGCATCAAGCTCTCCTCAATGTGGCACTAAATCCCTACCGGTTTGACTCTACTGATTCATTACACCTCTTTAGCCTTGGATGATTCCCTGTACCACTTCCACCTCTCGGCTTGGATAGGACCTTGCATGGGTAGGTGGTGCTTTACCTTTAACCAGCTCAGTGCACTTCTACCAACTCGCCAACGAGGTCCATTTCCAGTTGCTCAACACATGGTTTGACAACATGGGCCCCCACATCCCTTTTAGACATTGTTTGGAGGTTAAAACAATCCCTTGTTTTAATGTTTTGAGGCAAAACATTCACCTATGGCATTGTAATAATTTTAAGGCTTCATTTTGCTTGTTAATTATGCCCTTTCTACGTGTGTTGAAGAAGGAGGGCGAGGTCCGAGTTGGCAAGAGGCTAATCCCCCTCGTAAGAAAAACAAACCCTACCTAATATTTGATGTTGTTTCTAATGAGTACCCCACACAATACCCTTCGCACCCATTTCGGGCACTTTTTTAATCAATTTGCGTGTTTATTGGCATTTTCCATTAGTTGCGGGAATCGTATTTATGCCATAATTTTTGACTCACTGCTCATTTTTGAGAACTTATTTAGTCAAATTTTTATGATTTCTCACACATTACGTGATGACATTGTTATTTTTGTAAACACACTACTTTATAAAGTTCCACATTCTGGGGGTAGGGGGTTCACTAGTACTCTTGGGTTTTCACACGTAGACGCATTATCGGCCGAGTCCGACGTCTTGATTTCGTGCACCGTGCACTTTTGATTCCACATCATGGAGAGTTCTCTTTCTAGACTTGAGCATCGTAGGATCACATTACAGCCTCCACCACTTCTTACTGGGAGGGAATTATTCAACATGGTGTGCTTCCATGGAACGCTACTTCACTATGAGGGTCTTTCACCCTTCTTACTTGGGTCAGTTCATGCACCCACTGATCATCGTCATCTGGAGGACTTTCTCGACACTTGCGACCATGTTTTTGGTCACATGATGATGCATGTCTCTAGATCTCTTTGGTTTCATGTGGCAGACTCAAATCCACCCACCATGTCTGGAGCATTCTTCAGTCCCTCTATGGAGACCCTTCACATCTTTGCCGCCATTGTTCTTTGTTGATTCAGTTGTCTCCTCTATTTCTTCGTGTGATGACAGTTCCATTGACACGAGACTCACTTGGTTCTACTTGATGAAGAGGATTTTGCACCTGGGTTTCGATGTCGAGAGTACTACTGAGCAATATTTTCCTCCTCTCACTATTCCAGAGAGTGTTGACACATCCCACATCTCATCAGATATCGAGCATTCTCCTTCTCAGCCTCATATAGTCATCACACCCACCTCCTTTCCACTTCAAGTGTGTGAGGCCCCTTCCACTCCTCTACCTTCATTGCATGACTTATACCTGTCTGACATCACTCTTCTATTTGTTGAGCCCCCTCATTGGGATGAGTATTTGCCTAACCTTGGTTGTCTTTTCACAGTACACTTGTGATGCACTATAGGTTCCTCATCCTTCTACAAGTGTTTTAGAGGATTCCATCATCTCTATTGTTGGGAGTGCCCCTTCTGGGAATTTTATCACTTCCACTTTTCCGGAGTTCTTCATTGATCCACCCTTGCTTGTGGATCCATTTTTTGTTGTGGGGGATGTTTTGTTTCCTTCACATCAGTTGGACATCCTTTCTACATGTGTTCACCCTTCATACTCTGACAGTTTTGCACTCGTGACATTACCTCCGGTTGCTTCGCACTCACTTGCTAGACCTACGTCACACTTTCGTGGACAAAACTTAGAGTTCTTCATGTCTGCTTGCCTTTAGTTTCCTTCACGGAGTGGCGGACTTCAACACGTCATTTTTTCCTTCCTAAGGGTAGGCACATAGTTTGGTGTGGGTGGATCTTCTTCAATCTAGAGGTAGAGGATCTCATCATTGACATTCTTTTGGGAGACCTCCTAGAGCTGCAGAGTTCAGATCTGTCCATGACATCTTCTGCATTCCTCTTGTCTCCCTCTTCTTCTCTTTTCTTCTTCTTTCCGAGAGATTTCCTCTTTGTACATGGGTACCTTTTGAGCTCGTCTATGGCGGGACCCATCCTTGGCATCTTTCTTAGATTAGAGTGGACTTGTCTCTCTTTTGGGGGAGTTTTCCCACTAGGTTTTCTCCTTTTACTCCACTTTTTGAGAGTTTCTTGTACATGGGTACCTCATCAGGCTTTTACCGGGACCCATTTCTTATTTCGACTTGTTGCCTCATCCTAAGTTACGAAGAAGGGGGTGTTGGTGTGTATTATTTTCCACATCATTAGGTGAGTCATCTCACTTAGGTGAGATCGTAGGTCCACGTGTCATTTAGGGGTCATCATGAGATTCTCTTATGTGTCAGTGCGTCATATGCATCATTGGGAGTTACACTTCTATTATGGGAATGTAACTCCCCCTCCACTCAAGTTGTCATGACTGCAGACATTGGGGGTTACTCAACACCTCCTATTTGTACACCCTTTTGGATCTATGAGATAGAGGAGAGTTTTGTGGCTTATCGAGGTTCTGCCCATTTGTCGAATCTTTGCATGCACATTCGGTTGATGCTCACTCCTCCTGAGATCTCTTCATGCTACCATTTGCACATCCGTTGATGTGCACATCATCCCTCGTGATCCTCGCTTGTGGGTTTTTGTACCCTCTTACAAACATAACACTCTACACTTGTTATTTATTGTTAAATGAGAAAGGAATAAATTAGTGGCCTCTAGGCTAAACTATTTCGTATAAAAGAAATGCCTAGCAAGTGCTAAGCTTGAATACTTATAGAACATAGCACTCTACACTTATTTTTTATTGTTAAATGAGAAAGGAATATATTAGTGGCCTCTAGGATAAACTGTTTCTTAACTAAGAAAATAGAAATAAAAAAGTTGTATTCCAAAAAATGCTTGGTGATCGTCTAAGCTACGATACTTACAGAACTTAGCGCTCGGATAAAAAATCATATGAATGGATGAAGTGGCATCACAAGGCATTTTTCATGTTAGTTCATATTAAATAAAATGCATAGTGAGCGCTAATCTATATTACTTCTTGAAAGGATTTAATTGGTGCTCACTAGGCTATACTGTTTCTGTTTTTAAAAAATATCGAGCTAAGAAAATTCAATGTTTATCTTTGCAAAAAAATAAGAGTTAGAGCATAGTAATAGAAGTACATAATTTAAACATGAAGACATATCCTAATCATCTTGGCCCTGCACATTTCCAGAAACAACCCATTAAACAAAATAGTCCTAAATGTTTTACTAAAAACTTAAGGCAAAGATGAACATGGGTCTTGCTCAAGAGTGACTAATCTGAGTCTCAGTAAAGATAAATACAAGTTTTATGTTTGTCAATTATTCACGGATGAGAAGGCTATCAATCGTTATTCTATATATTGTCGACGAATCTATTTAAACCATGTAAAAAACAATTTTAACAGGTTTGAAGTCATTATTTATAATCATATTATATTCGATGGACTATCCTTGAATACTAACCTTCGAGAAGGATGACTAACAACTAGAATTTTGCAATGATAAGTGCCCTTAGTTATTGAAAGGCAAGGCTTTTGCTATTGCTATGATTTATTATTTCTTGTAATTAACATAGCCACGTAGTGTGGCAATGTTAGATCATTGTAACAGATGTACATCAATTAAACCTAACGACATGTTCTATCCATCTTGGCCTTGCATATTTTATTAAAATCATCCTTCAAAGAAAATATACCTAAAGGATCAACCACATATGCAGGGAGAAGGTGAACAAGATATTGTACAGTATTAAATGACGGAATTCTATTGCATTGATCAAATATTTCTGATATAGTATGCCCAATAGTGTGTTTGATAAAATAAGCATACTTTTGTGGGCCAAGGAAAATAAAAAAACTAGGTCTAAGTGATATACGAGCATGTCAAAATCTCTCCAATCCTTGAAGCTAGTTTGGTAAGATAGCCATAAAAAAGGATGACCTACTTCTAGATGATAATCACATAATTAATAACATGACTAATGACTAGAATTTTTATAGGAATGTTTTTGTTGGATTGATAGAAGTTGATAATTTTGATTGATGTAAAAGAAGTGTGGTTTTGCAGATATGTAGTAAATTTCGAGAAGTCATTTCGTAAATGCGGAAAGTGTTATTACAGGATAATGTTGAAGATGGTATATAGAAAAGAATGTTAGTGGAAAGCATGTTGTGTATAATTTATGTAGAAGGAATTGTCTTTAACAACCCTGTTGATAGAATATTGTATCAATCAATTTTTTTCCAATATACTAGTTCGTATTGCCTGACTATATGATTTGTATCATGAAACAAGATGAAGTGTGGAATTTTTAGACTATTTTCATTAAATTTTAAGTAATGAGTTTTTTTATTCTAGACCACACCGATATTTTTATTTGAAGGAAAGCAACAAAGGAATTGTCTATCTTCGAGACTTGTCTAATGATTATTAATAGGTATAAGATTAAATTATACAAAGATCAAGATATTGATTACGAGATTTTCCTCAACTGTGAGATTCTGAGACCTAATCCCACCCAATGTAAATTAATAAATGTATGAATCAATAAATTAAAGTGTTGGTACATTTTTTTATGTTGTTATTGAATTGAATAATAATGATTTAATTATTGGAGGCGACTCTCATATTATTGCTAACACCGCCATCAAAAAACTTGTGTGAATAAAAATCCTTTTGTACTCTTTCATTAATTACATATTGGAACTTAAATGTTATATATGGGGAGGCTACTAAAAAGGTGGATTTTATAGAAAATTGTGTGATAAGATTGGAAATAAATATGTTCATCACTCGGACTCATCACCTTTTCCAATAAATGTCGATATTAAAGCTTCTAGTAAGCTTGTATTAATTACGAGGCATGTGATGGCATAGTCACTCCACATATTTATCGATCCTCTCCTCCTTATTTTCACACCTTTCATATTTATTTCACTTAATTTCATTTGGTACATCATGGCCTTTCAAATTTTTCCTTTCATGCAATTTTCCACATCGGTGAGTGAAATGTCATTTTAAACCAAAATTTTGAGTCACCGTTTGAAATTCATTTTTCAAATTGAAATAGAGCAAGACCTGGTTGCTATTGAGGTAGTTCTTAGAGATCATTATCTTTCTCTAGAGGTATGTCCGAGGGTAAATTTGGAAGTTTCTTCGACATTCATTTGTCATCTTCTTATCATACACCCGATGAAGGAATGGGCTTTGAAGATGGGTTGTCACTAGATCAAGCCAGCGTATAGGGTTGGCATGAAAGTAGAAATGGAAAAAACCACGAGTGCATCATGGCTATTGCTATCGAGGCTCATTATAAATAGGAAGGTATTACGGATGAGGTAATTTTTTTAGAGTTGTAAAACGGTATGACATCCTAATGTGATTCGAGTCTAGTGTGTCCAAATGGGGTAAGACACCAGGGACGAGGAGATGGTTCACTCCCCTTACGACACGGATGATATGTTTTTACTCTACAAGAGGAATCAGGATGTTGGGATCTTCTTCATCGGGAAGGTCTTCGGGCATACGATTGGTTAAAGAGTCGAGTTGCTTCTAGAAAAGAACATCTTTTTCAAGAACCACTGCGGAAACTATTTTAAGGGTCATTAAGGTGGAGGTTACGAAGGTGTCATCTGATTCAAATAAAGAAGTAATTATAAAATCCGTTTGGATATAAATTTTTTTGTTGTTATATAGCCTTACTAGTTGCAATGTTACCAAATCATCTTATCATGTCTTACTACTCAGGGTTTTTATTGTATTCCCAATCACTTGTGTTTTTGACATATGCCTATAAGCGTATTTTCACCAAAGTATTTCTTCATCGTTCGAGGTTTTTTCACCGATCCTCTCATTGTATACGTAATGTAAAGGGAAAGGAACCCTTCAACCCTCCTTCAATTATAAAAATCAAGAAATCATTAATAAAAAAATTTGTTGTGCGTTACACTATGCAATTTCAACAATTAATCGCTATTAAATTTGGTTATTTTTTTTTGAAGATGTAAATTTGTTGTTACAAGTGTAGACTAGTGTCCTCTAGCATCAATATATTATAGAATATCTTTCCGTCAATGTAAAAACCAATCATACAACTTTAGGATAGAGGAGCTAATAGTGGATTGATGGCTATCTTCCCATCACTTTAAAAAAATTGAGTTACACTACATCATTGTGGAAACCTAGAGGTCTTCACTTTCGAAAGCTATGGAGGTCTTTGAGAAAGGAATAAATTTAATTCTCTTGCAATAATAATAGAAGATACTGTAAATGGCTCTATTTCTTTTACAGAAACCTCTCCTACAACAATCTATCTAGGGAAATTCCTGTCATTAAAAACTTTTCATGTTTTCCTCCATACAATTGTAGATATAAACAAAAATTTTCTTTGCATACCAATTCAATTTTGTTTCTTATGATTTTTGGATATCACCAATTAATTGATGCAATAAATAGTAACTATCTTTTAAATAGCTCGGGTTTTAGAGACATTTTTCTATTGTTATTGAAAAATTGGAAAACTTGGATATGTATGTTGTTGGCTAACAAAATTGTGGCCCAATACAATGAACAACATCCATCTCAAAGCTGGAAATTTTTACATATGTTAGGGTTTAGTACTACTATTGTGCATAATTATAGATCATCCCATTCAAATCATCCAAAATTATTTATAAAAGGCTCTGCAAACAATATGGAGCAAGGTGTTAAAACTAACATGGAAAGACATGATTTCATATTGTATAGATTATAAGACAGAAAATAGAAAGAAATATCATATTACAATTTCTTTATTGACACATCTAATTTTTACATTTAGGTTTTCCATGGTTGGTCATACTGCACATGAACATGCATCTTTACATGTACGATGACATAAATACAATCACAAAAAGTATTAAAGAGAAATATGTAATTGGTTATTGTCTTAAAAGAAATCTTTATAAATGTGATCTAAAGAATTCTAAGGCAATTGCTATAAAAATAATGTACTGATCACTACCCACTAAGGTTGCTTGCATTTAAACTGATGTGAAAATAGTTGGAAGCATCAAGCATCTGAATCTTGAGAGTCTGTATGGATGTTCACTTTCTCCACCTAGAAACAAAAGTCTGTGAGACATCCTACATGGTGATTAAAATTATTATGTTATGAAGAAAAATGAATATGTACATTGTAGATTCAATTTTTGAAATAGAAGTGTCCAATCAACCTATAACATTCATAGTAAAATGGATATTTGGAAAATATAATGAGTTTTTTATTAATTTTTATTCATATAGGATCACCAAAGAAGATTAAGCTAGACTGGAACGATCAGCTAAATATTTCTCGTGGTACTGAAGAAGGATGACCATATCTTCATTATGACTATAACCCACTCATTGTTTATAGGGATGTGAAGACTTTTAAAATTCTTTTGGATTATAATTTCAACACAAGTTTTCAGAATTTGGTATTTTCCAATTACATTTCCTTGGCCAAAAACCACACCTCTACCTATGTTATGGATGTCATTCATTACATTGACCTATAATATGCAAGAACATCAAGGCTAAATAAGAAATCTGTAGAACACTCTTTCATTGCTTCCTGCTCATAAATAATGGTCTCTAATTTGATAGCACCTCCACTGCTACTTTACTCAACACTACTTATATTGTTGTTTTAGAGATAGAAAATGTATTCATGTTTTGTGCAAATAAAATTTTCCACAAAAGGCGATGACTCCTCATATAAGATTTACAACTGTATATGTATGAATTTGTAACAAATTTAAAATGTATAGATAGAACCTTTCAATGAAAATATGATGACAAATCAATTTTATTATTTCTTGACTTAGAAAAAATACAATTGTGACACAATGAGTGTTTTGATTGATGTAAACTATAAAATAATGGTTCAATGTATCTCGAGGGTGTAAGACATCATTTCTCACAAACATTTTTCTTGCATTGTGTCAAGGATTATTTGATTTTCTTGCTCACGAAGTGACTCATTGTTTATATGGAGAATGGAACAATTTACAAGCATAAATTTTACTATCTTTCGGAGTAATAGAATTTGTGATATACATAAACTCCCAACTTTTTGTTTGATTTTAATGATTAATCACAGAGATAATTTATAATAATAAACACTAGTGAACTTATAAAATCTAAAAAACAATAATTGAGTTGTTCAAGGTATATTTCAGGGTGAGAACGTAATTTTATTGTGAGTTCCAACAAAAGTCAAAATAACACTACTAGCATTTGACCTATGTCAAATTTAAGAATTATGTGCATACTAAACATTAAAAAGTACATGTCTTGCACTTTCAAATTTGATATTCACACTCTAAAAGTGCGAGTGCAAGACTTTGCACTTTCAAGGTGTGAATCAAAAAATTTTAAAGTGTGCACTTTCAGAGGGTGAGGCTCGTACTTTCAGAGTGTGAGGATAAGATTCTTCAGATTTCTCACTTCGAAAGTGTGAGGCTCAAAATTTTCATACTTTGGAGCTCGACCTTCGAAAGTTGTTATTGTTGCCAAATCACGACACCCTCCGAATGGCCAAAATGTGAACAGGACGTTCGGTGTGATTGGGACACATGGGATTACCTCTCAAGCTGTGGGACTTGGGCTCAAGGTGAACCTCCAAAGAAGGTCAACTTCCTCTTCCTAAACTAAGTTTTGTACTACTCCTAGTGAAATAAAATGTCTATCTAGTCATATGCTAACATTTTCATGGGTTTTAGGGAAAGAGATTTGTAGAAATGAAACTATACTAGGGATGGTGATGCACCAAATAAAGGGTGTTGTCAGACTCAGGAAGGGTTAATTTGAAGAGGGTGTGTGCACCACAGGTCAACTTCACCTACTAAACTTAGAGGGTACAAAATACCACATACTAGGAAGCAAGTGTTCCCTTTGTTAAACTCAATCAGACAAACAAGTTATCAATCTTCCAAAGTGAAGAAGGATGAACTTGAGAAGGGTGAACAAACACCACAACTCAATTGCATGCAATGCTCCACCACTGATAAGCACAAAATCCAAGAACCTGCAATAGAAACGTGAACTTACATAGTATACCTACAAGCATGAGAAAAGGCACAAAGAAGTATAGAAGGATGAAAGGACCAAGGTTAGTCACAAAACACACACTTTTATTGCTTCAATAACGTGCACAATGCGTCATACATTTAGAAGAGGCAATGGTTTCCATTACATGAGTCTTGAAAATGAGGCTTAAAAGTTATCTCAACACACAAGGACAACTTGCGAGAGAGAGAAGACTCTTGAAAAATTGCACTTGCCTTTAAGATGTCTAACTTTCCAACCTATCTCACATGTTGGAACCCTTTAAAATGAGCATCTAACTTACATTTATAGATGAATATGTGAGAGACAAGAGGAAAGAAGAATCATAAATTACCTTCCTAAATTGAAGGCACGTGATGTGTTTATTACGAGTTGGTTGAACCACTTTGAAAGTTCCATCATGTATCATTAATACCCGAGTTGACTTAATCCCTTGATTAATTAAAAGAATATTTAAATAATAATAATAAATATTATTATTAAAATATTTAAAATATAAATATAAATTTAATTAAAAAAATAATGTGCGACCTCGTTGACCGGTTTGAATTGAGGATGGGAAAATTATGAGGAAAAGGCCAAAAAGACCGGATTGGTGGTTGGCTCTTGAGAGTCAATTCACCGAGTTGATTAAGCTGCTCCGAATTTCACTGAGCAAACAAGTTGGGTTCCTCTTGTACGAACACGTTGACCAAGCTACTCAAAGCTTATTTTGGTGATGTTAACCTATTTCGTCAAGCTACATCTTTCTATTGCATCGAGCTCCATATCGGGTTGACACTCTACCTCACTGTGATGACCTTTCACTACTTCCCCAAGCTTGGTGCAAGAATTGTGTATCCCACTCACATACCTCGATGCTTCACATATTTTCAATGAACTTATATGGAGCTTGAGGCACTTCCCTTCTTTTACCACCGAACTTGAGGAGAGTTATCTCCTTTCACCTTCACCAACCTGCTTTTGTTCATCCACATCATTAAGCCATTCGTAACTTGTCATTCCGAGCTTCATCAGATTTTCCATAAAATGTGAAATAAGATCAAAATTTACCCTTTGAACTTGAACTCAAGTCTATCCTATTATGTGAGTCTCCTACATTTTATATCTACTCAAAATATCAATCCTTTTTAGGAAAACTACGATACACCCTTCCCAGATTGAATTGGCTCAACTCATTCACCCAAGTTGATCCCCTCGTGTTTCTCCTTTGGGTTTGAGCTCTTCATGCGCTGCACTATATTTTTTCAATGTTGAGCAATTACCATTACATCTTCATCTCGAATCATGCTTTCCCTGGCTCCCTCTCTAGAGCTCATACAAGCTATATTTTGTTTGTGCTCACAACAACTCGGCAACATATGGCCACTACTGGTTTTGAGAGGAGTTAAACACTAAGCCCTTACAAACTCTACATGAGCTCACCTTCAAGATTGTAATGATCTCACCACCATACTCACCATATAGCTTGCCATCTTTCCATTTTTCGAGCTCGTCATGATTTGATCGAGCCACTCGGTCTATCTAATATCCTCACAACTTCCTCGAGCTCACGAGTTGATTCCTGAGTTGAACATTGCACCTTCTCAATCCTATGCTCTTTACGGTCTAGTGCACTGGAGACTCGGTCCATTCAAATTTGCATCAAGCTCGTTCTCTCCTCCAACTAGGAGATGACTCGGCTCGACTCTTCACAAGTAATCACACATTCCCACACTCTCGTTCCTTGTAATTCGATCCTTGTTTAACGAGCACATCACCGAGCTAACCGTGGTAACCAAGCTCTCCTCTAATTTTTTATTTCTTTCTACCGACTTGGCCTCTCATCCTAGCTCGCCACCGATTTCCTCACTTTGAATCAATCCAAGTTCTTGGCATTGCCTCGACCATGTCAGCTTGGTTCTCTTAATGCCATTGGCTTACATCATGCATGAACTCGATGTTGAGTCCTCCGTGAGCTTGAGCTTGATTCTGCGTGATGCCCATAAGTTTGAGCTTCAAATACTATCTATTTGAGCTTTCATTGTTTTGTTCAATGTTTTAAGTTTGAGGTTTTATGTTACGACTGCATGGTTCCATTCTCTACGAGTTTTAACTTTTAACTCGAATGAGCTCCTTTATTTGCACCGAGTTAGCCATGCAGGAGCTTGGCTTTCTATGCATCAGCTGCAATCATTTTTCCTTCGAGTTTTGACATGACCTAACTCGGGCTTGAAAATCTTGTATGAAGATTATATTATTCCTCTTGACTGCCAAGCTTCAACCGAACTACCTCATGTTTCGGCATTTGAATAGCTCAACCATCATGCTAGGATGACCTCCCACGTTTCTGATTTCTATGCCGATTCATTTGGGATTGGTACTTGACTTGGAAAATCAGTTACTCCATGACATGAATTCCTACGGCAAAAAGATTCGAGCCTCCTGGATCAAATGACTCAAATCTTTGTGTTTGGCATATTTCCCGAGTGGGTCACGAACTCCTTCGGTCATAACAACTTTTCCTGACCGCCCTGAATCTCCACCATGGCCATGAATTTAAAAACTCCCCAATTTCTTGATTTCCACCATGACTTGCCATCTCGCCTATGAACCAACCTAGCGCATTGGCTCCTGATCCCTAGTTTTCCATGTTAAGCAACTTTCTCATGAATACTTTTAATGTGGGGTTGAGACACCACTTAACCTACTCGACTGGGAAAAGAACCAAAAATATCCTACGAGCGAGATTTTCACATTGGCACTCCATCATAACACTCCCACCTAGCTATGGATCCCAAAATTTCCCATAACTCGATGAGCTATGTTTGGCTCACCATAGACCTTAGGCACAAAATGACTCATTATTTTCTTAGTAGGCGAGATGCTCCCTTCTCCAAAGATGGATCATTGAGTCATGTTCCTGTGAACTTTTCGTGAGCTTGGCCCAACCGAGTTCCACTCCCATTGCTCACTTAGCTACGTTCGAGCTCTTCAAACTAACTTTTCCCTACTCTTACTCACGGTGACTTGGTTTCCCATTATTATGGATTTGCGATGACCTAATCTTCATTTTCTTCTCATGCCAAGATCAAATGAGCCTCTCTCGGGTTCCCGATCTCTTATTCCGAGATGAGCTTCATTTGTGGGCCATCTCGCTTCCTTCTATGATGATCAAGACCTACCAAGATGCCCTAACCCCGATGCTTTATTTCATTTCCAACTTGAAACCTCTGAGTCACCTTGTCAATGTCGATGTCTCATTGCAAGCTCCTACCATATTTCTTGAATCGACCTAAATATTCCTGAGTTCCCGGTTCAAAGCATCTCCCATATCAAGCCAAAACTTGGCTCAAGCTTCATATTGTAATGTAGAGATGTTTTTCGAAATCACAAGCTCATCCAAAAACTCCACCATAACGAGCTATGTCCTAACAATCCACCGAGTTCTCACTTAACTCAAACCTCTAAGCCGATTTTTCCATCAAACTCCATTTGCATTTGGGATCATTCTTTTGTGTTGGTCCTTGATCGACTCACTCGAGCTCATTTATGGTTACTTCACCAACATGTCTAAGACTGACCATGAGCTCGTTCTTTCTTCGTGAGTTATTCTGGAGGACACTTAACATGAGGGCCCGAGAAAATTGGGTTGTGTAATAAGTCATGTGTTGACTCAGTACCATCTAATACCATCTTTGTTTCCTTTGTAACAACTCGCTTGATATAGGTATGCTAATGGCCCCCAAGCCATCATGATTTTTGACTCACCATAACCCGAGCTAGCTCCCCAACCCTGTCAAACACAATGTTCCAAGTTCAAGCTCGAGAGCCTATAATAATTTACCTAATTCAAACACAAGCCTACTAAAATGATTTTAATTTGCATTAATGCACTTATATGTTGATTTGGGCTCAACTGAGCTACGCGGAGGGTTGTCTCTATTTTGTAAAAAATGTAAGCTTGTTGAGCCATCAACATAACCCGTATCATGTCCATTTAGCTCAACCAAGTTATGTTTGAAGATCCTTCTTCCCATGTGTTTGAAGATCCTTCTAAGGCATCATGAAGGTATAGAAGAACTCCAAAAATTTTATACACCAACTTTGACAATTTTAGCCTATAGACCCTCGTTGTTCATTTTTTACTCAAGGGGTAAAAATGGACAACATTTTTGGTGACCTCTCAAGGATGATTTCCTGCTAAGCATGATTCCAGTAGCCTTAATTCATCCATTGGATAGGGAATCTATATTGGAATCCTGAAAAAAATTGATCCTCTGTGACACATCCGGAATCCTCTTGACCAATTTTGGTCTTGGACCTCCCTGGAATGTTAAGCATAAAGTTTATTGAAACTGTTGAATGCTTAACATCTATGGAACACTATAGAATTTTGAATGAGACAAGTCATGAAACCCTTATGGAAACCTTGAACCTTCCTTATCCTTGATACCTAAAATGATGAAACAATGTGCAACAACAACACAACAACACAACAACAAGGAAAGCAAAAAAATAGCAATACACACAATAATGTTCATAAGCACTAGGAGGAAAACACCTAACTAATCGTACAGGGGGTAGAACGCTACTCAAAAGAAAGCTTTGAGGTGTATCCCATTCACATGAATGGGCAATTCTTCTCCATTGAGCTGGATAGATGAAATGAATTCTCTCTCTTTGTAACTCATGATTATGTATGGCCCACTCCAAAGAGTGTCAAACTTGGCATGATTTCTAGCTTGGCCCTATCTTCATCCCATTGAGGACTAGATCTCCCTTTGAAAAATTCTGTCGGGTGCCTTATTGTCAAAATATTTCTTAACATAAGCCTGACGTTGCTCCAAAGTCTTCATAACCTTGTTCCGTACTTCCTCTAACTCCATGAGTTCATTAAACCTTACTGTCAAATGATCACTCTCCATAACTTCAAGTTGATGAGCTAACTCCAAATAAGGTAACTCCAAGGAGAGAGGAATTTTGCTTCCCTTCCATAGACAAGCATGAAAGGATAATTTCCTATGGCCCTTTTAGGTGTAATCTGATCTTCCCATAAGGTGTTCTTAAGTTGTGTATGCCAAGTCCTCTTGTTAGTTTTCATCATGCACTTAATAATCCTTATGAGGTTTTTGTTACTAGACTCAGCCAATTTGTTTCCTTGTGGATAGTAATTGGACGAATTCTTGAGGTAGACCCCATTTTTAACAACCCATTCACTCAAATTCATACTAAGAAAATCCATGCGTTGTTTAAAATGACTGTAAAAGGAACATCAAACCTTGTCATTATACCTTCCAAGAAATCCAGAACTTCCTTTTCATTGCTCTCTTTCAATGCTACCACCTCTATCCATCGAGTAAAATAGTTTGTTATAGTAAGGACCCATTTATGTCTATCACTAGATGGAGGATTAATCATTCCGATGAAGTCTAACCCCATTGGACAAAGGGTTGATCCACTTGGATTGGATGTAGTGGAAGGGCTACCAACTTCTTCTTGCCTATGAAAAAGGCACATTCCTTACATTTCCTTACCCAGAGATGGGAATATTTGAACAAATCCGGCCAATAGTAACTAGCTTGCATGATCTTGGTAGCAGTTTTTCGTGTAGAATAATGTCCTCCAAATAAGCCATTATGAAACTCTTCTAGTATCTTACTCACATGTTCAGCTTACGCACCGAAGGAGGACACCATTCAAATCCTTTCAAAAGAGAATGTTATCTACCAAAACATATGGAATAGATTGAAGATGGAAAGTCCATCTTTGGTTTTTATCCATGTTCACAGGATATACTCCTGAGAAGAGGAAATTCTTCATTTTGGATAACTAGTCAACTTGCTCATCACTCTCATCAGTGTTTAGGAGTGTCACATCCTCATCACCTTTTGATTCCATGTCTGTAGCAAGTTGTTGACACAAACCTTTACCTCTAACAAGTTTGGTAACCTTGATATGCACATCATACTCCATCACCTTCGTGATCCATCCAACGTGCTTTTCATTCATCTCTTTGTTCAACAAAACTCCTTGACACTGGATGAGACACCATCAGATGAATTTTGTTGTTGGAAAACATGTGCTTGAATTTCTTCAAAGCTCAAATAACCGTAAATACTTATTTTTCAATGAATGAGTATTTAAGCTTGTAATATTTGAGGGATTGACTGAAGAAAGCAATTGGCTGCTCCATCAAATCATCATTTTTTTGGGTGAGGATCCTGAAATGCTCTCTTGACCTAAAAAAGCATAAAGGATAAAGTCTTTATTAAACACAGGGTCCACGAGCATGGTAGCTTGAGAAATTTCCATTTTGATGGCATCAAATCTTTCTCATCCTTCCTTTTTCCATGAGAATGGCATGTTTTCTTTGACATGGTTGTCGAGTGGTTTAGCCAATGTCGCAAATTGAGGATGAATCTCCACACAAATTTTATTCCCAAAAACTCTGGAGACCCTTCTTATGACTTGGGATAGATAAGGAAATAATCAAATGAATCTGTCTAGATCGATTGATAGTCCTTCCACCTGAAAAAAATGCCCCAACAACTTCCTCGCACTTTGCAAAAATACACTTCTTGAGATTAAGTGAAACCCCAAATTCCCTACACCTTTAGAAAACCTTCCTTAGATGCGTGATGAGATATTCTATATGCTTATATTATATAGTTATTTCATCAAGGTAAACCAAAATGATATCATTGATTATTCCCTTAAACGCCATGTCCATGGCTCTTTGGAAAGTAGCCCCGATATTGGACAATCCAAATGGCATTTTGTTGTAGGCATACATGCCCCACTTGGTAGTGAAATCCATTTTGAATTGGTCAGATTCTTAGACTAGGATTTGATTGTAACCCGAATATCCATCAAGAAAAGAAAATATTTGAGCTCCTGCCACCATTTGAAAGATCTGCTCCATTGATGGAAGAGGATAATGGTCTTTCAATGATGCACAATTCAAATCCCTAAAATCTACGCACAACCAAATCTCTCCATTCTTCTTCCTTATGGGTACCAGATTGGCTACCCAAGAGGAGTGCTTGATGGGAAAAATAATACAGGCCTCGATGAGTTTGGTTAGCTCCTTTCTCATTAGTGGCTCAATTTTGGGATTAATTGGCCTCTGTTTCAGCGAATTGGCTTAGAATTAGGATCCAGTTCGATGGTATGTTGTTCCTAGACCTGGATCAAAACCACGCAAGTATTTATAGCTCCACACAAAAATTTCATGATACTCTTGACAAAGTTTGATGAAAGATTATTTCTCTTCGGAAGTACATACTTTTCCAATCTTCAGAAACTTCTCATGTGCTACCTTGACTTCCTCAAAATCTTCTTCTTTGACCACCATGTTAGAGCTTTGTCTTTTGGCTTGATCATCTGAATTGAAAATGGATTCCAAAGTGACTAAGCCTTTTGGTAGTTTGTTTCTCTTCAATTGTATAATTTGATCACCATATGACTCTTGCAACTTATCCTGATTTCTTGTAGCAAACTCTGCCTCTTCTTGTAGGAAAAGGACAATTTGTTTGTCACTATCAAACACTTGCTAGCTACTCACATTATCAGGGACTGCAGGTCGAACCACTATTTTGACAAATTGCTTCCCTTATTTCATGATATCAACAGGTATGTCGTATTATGAGCCAATTGTAGCAAGCCTATCAACATCTTGATTTTGATTTCTAGAACTGCATGGATTCCCAAAAGCTTTGAAATCTTCAATCAAGTCCTAGACTCGGTTCTTGTATGATCTTAAAATATCATTCTTGGATGCACTACGTGATGTCACTTGATGGACAACTAACTCACTATCTCCAAAATAGTCAAGGCTTTGATTCCCTTCTTTTAGGCTAGTTGAATTCCTTGCATAAGGGCCTCATATTCAGCAACATTGTTAGTGCAACTGAATCTGTAACCGAAAAGATGAGAAGTATTTATCTCCCTCTAGATAAATTAACATAACACCAAGCACCAGATCCATTCTTACTTCTCAATCCATCAAAGAAAAATTTACCATAGTCCTTCCAAATCACTTGGTGTTTTGACAAGTTGCGGTATGATTGTATCTTCTTCATGAATAAGTATGTACCTAATCTTGTTTCTTCCAAAAGTAGCAAACCAACTTCTTCTTCTTGCCAACACATCAGCATAGGGATCATACTGATGATCTCTACTTACTTCATCTAGCATGTATCGGGGACTTCTTCAACGAGAGTGGTCGGTTCATGATCAACATCTTCTTCTTCCAGATCTTTGATGGTGTAATTCCCATTTATAGGACTAGCAGTGTAGGGTTCACATGATTATGGAAAATTGGTTCTACCCTTATAGTCAATTTGGTTCCATATCGAGTCTTGAGAATCATATGTGACCAATCAGCTAATAGATAACCGCCCATCTTGGTAGTGAAATCTCGTGATAGGTAGATGGCGAAGAGAGGAGGAAGATCAATGATTGATATGTCTTGGGTGAATGAAAAACTTAGGCATGCATGGATGGTAAGTTGAAGTCCTTGATAACTCTAACAATCTTAATAGCTGTGTCATCTAGCTGAACAAATCCTCTTACAACCAGCGCATATTGTATGCCTAGTACATCTACAATTTGTTTGGGCATGACTGAGCTACTGGCACTAGAATCGATCATGCAATTATGTACCAGGTGGTTTCCAATGATCAAGGAAATATAGAATGGTGGTGGTTTGTTTTCCTTAGGAATAATTTTCCCTTTCGGTTGACACAAACTCGTAGCATTTGTTTCTCCATGACCTAATGATCTCGTCAGTTGTACCAAAATTGTTCAGAGCCTCTCACAACAAGTTTCTTTGAGAAGGAATTGAGAGTGTGTCCCACATAGTAATGCTCAAGTTGGTTTTCTTCATCTGTTCCACTATGCTAAAGGGAATTTCTCCTAATTTTTTATACTTCTTTGAGCATTGGGATCCTCCTTTGGAAAATTCTTGTTGGGTACTATAATGCCTAATGAACCTTCTTTCCTTACAGCTTGGCTAATAGGTATTTTTGGTGGTTTCTTTCCCACATCTTTATCAACCCCCTGCTTGTGTCTAAGGCTGTGAAGTGGATGCTTGATTAGCTTTGGAAGTTTGAGGTTCATTGCTCTCTTCTTAGAATGAGTTTTTGCTGCCATTGATGAGGAATCTGTATTCAACCCACAAAAAAAAATTTGCTTTCGGTTTAACAAAGTGGTTTCTTCATGTGCCTATGCGGTTGATCTATTGTTTCTTGTGTAGATGTGTTCTCTATTATCTCGAAGGGGAAGATACACTTTAAACCATAAGGTCCTAGCCAAGAACTCCATTGGGACAAATATTTTGATTGTGGGGTTGAGAACAAGGATAACACCATTTGTAGTCTTGAACTAGATTATTTTGGATAGGTATTATGGCTCTAGATGAGCTAGCAATAAGAGGGTTCCTAAAAGTTCAAAGGCCTAACATTCACAACTTGATTTGTAGCTTGATTTTGTGGTTGATTGTTCCCTTGAAAAGGAGGATGGTTAGCTTGATACTGCTAATTTTGTGGCTGATATGGATGATTGTATTGAAATTGTTTCCTCTTGAGTGCAACAAGCTCATTTCCAAAATTTTGCAGCAGTGACTTGACTTCAAATAGATCATTTGAAGAGGTAGGGGAAGATTGAGCTAGTTGATTAGAGGCTACTGGAATAGGAGCAATGATAGGTTGATTGTTCATAAGATCTAGAGACAACGACATTGGCAGTCATGGAGCTATCTTTCCAGCTTGAATCAAGGAATTTTCCACTCTTATGGAAACATCGTAGGCATCAAGTAATGTAGCCCCTCCCATGGATTGGATCATAACTGCTACATCATTATTCAAGGATCGTAAATAGTACAAGAATGCATTATGTGGAGAAGGCTTTATAAGTGTCAAAATCCTATTCCAGGTCTGTGGAATCAGAATTTGAAATCACTCATGTATTCTTGGGGAGCTCTCTTCATGGAAGTGAGTAGCTACAAAATTTATAGGTGATCACTCTTGTCTTCAAACTGTTTACAAATATTTTCTCCTAACTTGTCCCAAGTGGTTATACTACCAACACTTAACCCTCAAAACCATTGAAGTGCTTTTCCCTTGAAAGAGGTAGCAAGAAGTATAACCACAACGTTGTCCTCCGTGATGTTATGTATGACACAAATGCTAGATACATCAAGAATATGTTCCACTAGAGTAACGTGAGTTTCCCCTATGTAAAAGGGTAATCTTTTGAATGTGGCAACAGGTATAGGTCATGTTGGGCCAACATAAGAGGATTTCTTCCATTGAAAGGGGGAAAAACTTTGTTTCATGTCATAGCAGCAAGAGGTTGATTACTCCTTGGTAGATGAAACCTTCCGTATGGAGGAGTTGAATTACCTCTATGAGGTAAAGCTGTAACTGGTGATGTTGAAATGCCTCTTCTTCTCTTGGGAGGAGACAAGGAAAGTTCGATATGTTGATAGTTTCCTTGCTTTGAAGAAGCTCTTGTCTGAATTCTTCACATAAGTTAATGCACTAAGATTTGAAATCCATGGATATAGAGTCATCAAGTACTTTGACTTGTGTAAGTGAGAAGAGAAGTACCAACCTTGTCCCATCGGTGCGTGCCAAAAACTGTTGTTGCCAAATCACTACACCCTCAAATGGCCGAATGTGAATAGGACGTTCGTGTATGATTAGGAAACATGGGATCATCTCTTAAGTTGTGGGATTTGGTCTCGAGGTGAAGCTCCGGAGCAAGCCGGCTTCCTCTTCCTAAATTAAGTGTTGTACTACTCCCAGTGAAATAAAATTTCTATCTAGTCCTATGCAAACATTTTCATGGGTTTTAGGGAAAGAGATTTACATAAATGAAACTATACTAGGGATGGTGATGCACCAAATAAAGGGTGTTGTCAGATTTAGGAAGGGTTAACTTTAAGAGGGTGTGTGTACCACATGTCAACTTCACCTACTGTAACTTAGAGAGGGTACAAAATACCACAGACTAGGAAGCAAGCATTCCCTTTGTTAAACTCAATTAGACAAACAAGTTATCAGTCTTCCAGTGAAGAAGGATGAACTTGAGAAGGGTGAACAAGAACCACAACTCAACTACATGTAATGCTCCACCACTCGATAAGCATAGAAATCCAAGAACCTGCAATAGAAACATGAACTTGCATAGTATACCTGCAAGCATGAGAAAATGCACAAAGAAGTATAGAAGGATGAAAGGACCAAGATTAGTCACAAAACACACACTTTTATTACTTCAATAACATGCACAATGCATCATACATTCAGAAGAGGCAATGGTTTCCATTACAGTCTTGAAAAGGAGGCTTAAAAGTTCTCTCAACACACAAGGACAACTTGCAGAAGAGAGAGGACTCTTGAAAAATTACACTTTCCTAAGATGTCTAACTTTCCAACCTATCTGACCTATTGGAACCCTTTGAAATGAGCTTCCAACTTACATTTATAGAAGAATATGTGAGAGAGAAGAGGAAAGAAGAGTCATAAATTCCCTTCCTAAATTGAAGGCACGTGATGTATTTATTACAGTTGGTTGAACCACTTGAGAAGGTTCCATCATGTATCTTTAATACCCAGTTGACTTAGTCCTCCTTAATTAATTAAAATAATATTTAAATAAAATATTTAAATAATAATAATGAATATTATTATTAAAATATTTAAAATATAAATATTAATTTAATTAAAAAATAATTTGGGACCTCCCGTTGACCAGTTTGACTTGAGGAGGGGAAAATTATGAGGAAAAGGCCAAAAAGGCCAACTCACCGAGTTGGATCCAAACTACTCAACTTTCACCGCAAACGAGCTAAGTTGTTATGGTCTCAACACGTTGATCAAGCTACTCGCTTAATTTGGTGATGTCTACATATTCCATCAAGCTACATATTTTTATCACATCAAGCTCCATATCAGATTGACACTCTACCTCACTGTGATGACCTTTCACCGCTTCCCCTCAGCTTGGGGAAAGAATTTTGCATCCCACTCACATGCCTTGATGCTTTGCATATTTTTCAACTGAGATCGATATGGATCTCGAGGAATTTCCCTTATTTTACCCTTTGAACTCAACTATCTCCTTTGTACCTTCAATCGCACTTGCTTCTAAAGTGTCGACCCAAGTCGTTCGTAGCTTCCACCAATCTTACAAACCTTCCAATCTATCATGCCAATCATGAGATCAATATAAATCCATTTATCGTCTCCACCCAAACTCACCTGTGTCGAACGAACTCTATGCCTAAATGTCTCGAGTAGAGCTTTATCCATTTTCCCTAAGTCTTCTTTCATGCATGCACACCGACGTGGCTTGTCATCACGAGCTTCAAAGCAGATTTTCCATAAAACGTAAACTAAGCTCGATATTTACCCTTTGAACTCAAACTTGGTCTATCCTATTAAGGCGAGTCTCCTACATTTTGTATCTGCTCAAAATATCGATCCTTATTTAGGAAAACTCTGATACACCCTCCACCGATTGAATTGGCTCTAACTCGGTCACCCGAGTTGATCCCCTCATGTTTCTCCTCTGGGTCCAAGCTCTTCATGTGCCACACTAGATTTTTTCAATGTTGAGCAATTACCATTATGGCTTCGTCTGAATCATGTTTTCCCTGGCTCCCTCTCTAGAGCTCGGCCAAGCTATATTATGTTTGTGCTCACAACAACTCGAAAACGTATCGCCAACTTGCTAAGAGGAGTTTAATGTTAAGCCCTCGTGGAATCGAGCATGACCTCACTTCCTTCAAAATTGCAATGATCTTGCCACCATACTTACCATATAGCTCCCCATATTTTCATTTTCTGATCTTGTCATGCTTTGATCAAGCCACTCATTTTATCTCGAGCTCCTTGCAACTTCCTTGAGCTCACGAGTCACTTCTCGATTTGAACTTTGTACCTTCTCAGGTCCCATGCTCTCTACGAAATCATCTAGTGCCCTAAACTCGGCCCATTGAAATTTGCATCGAGCTCATGCTCTCCTCCAACTAGGATGACTCAACTCGACTCTTTCGATTAATCACACGTTCCCACACTCTCGTTGTTCGTAATTTGATCCTTGTTCAATGAGAACATCACCAAGATCACCGCAACCAAGATCTCCTCCAATTTTAAAGTTCTATCTATCGACTTGGCCTCTTAACCCGGCTCACCACCGATTACCTTGATTCGAATCAATCTAAGTTCTCAAAGATCATCACTGACCATGTCAATGGTGATCTTAACGCCATTTGCTTACATCATGCTTGAACTCAATGTCGATTCCTCCGTGAGCTCGAGTGTGATTCTGCGTGATGCCCATAAGTTTAAGCTTCAAATACTATCTATATGAACTTTCATTGTTTTGTTCAATGTTTCTAAGTTTGAGGTTTTCTGTTGCGACTACATGGTTCCATTCTCTACGAGTTTAAACATTTAGCTCAAATGAGATCCTTTGTTTACACCAATTTTTCTCCTCGCATCTTTCAAATGCATCATCACCCTGAGTTATCCATGCAGGAGCTCAACTTTCTATGCATCACCTGTAATCATTTTTTCCTTCGAGTTTTGACATGACCTAACTCGGGCTTGAAAATCATGTATGAAGATTATCTTCTTCCTCTTGACCACTAAGCTTCAACCAAACTACCTCCTGATTTGGAATTTGAATAGCTCAACCATCGTGCTAGGATGACCTCCCATGTTTCTTGATTTCTATGCCGACTCATTTGAGATTGGTACTTGACTTGGCAAATCGGTTACTCCATGAACCGACTTCCTGTGGGAAAAATATTCAAACCTCCTGGCACCAGTGACCCAGATCTCTGTGTTTGGCATATTTCCCAGAGGTCCTAAACTCCCTTAAATCATAACAACTTGGCACCGATTGCCTTGAATCTCCACCATGGTCATGAATTTCAAAACTTAGTTTCTTGATTTCCACCATGACTTTCCATCTCGCCTATGAAACAACCGGTGCATTGGCTCTGATCTGTAATGTTTTGTGTTAATAAACTTTCTCATGAATACTTTTAATGTGGGGTTGAGACACCACTTAAGCCACTTGACTAGGAAAATAACCAAAATCTCCCACGAGTGGGATTTTCACGTTAGCACTCCATCATAACACTCCCACATGGCTATGGATCCTAAAATTTCCCATAGTGTGATGAGCTATGTTCAGCTCACCACGGATCTGAGGCACTAAATGACTCATTCTTTGCTTGCAGATCGAGATTCTCCCTTCTTTGTGAATGGATTACTGAGCCATGTTCCTATGAACTTTCCATGAGCTTAGCCCAATCGAGTTCCACTCCCATTTCTCACTTGGCTACGTTCGAGCTCTTCAAACTGACTTATCCCTACTCCTACTCTGTTGAATTTGTTTCCCATTGTTACAGCTCTATGATGACCTCATCTTTATTGTCTTCTCATGCCAAGATCGAATGAGCCTCTCTCAGGTTCCCGATCTCTTATGCCAAGCTGAGATTCATTTGCGGGCCATCTCACTTCCTTCTATGATCGAACCTACAAGATGCTAACCCCGATGCATTATTTCATTTCCAACTTGAAACCTTTGAGTCCCCTTATCAATTTCAATGGATCCTTGTGAGCTCCTACCATATTTCTCGAATCGACCCAAATATTCCCAAGTTCCAGTGTAAAGCATCTCCCGTACCGAGGCAAAACTTGGCTCAAGCTTCATACCGTAATGTACAGATGTTTGTCAAAATCATGAGCTCATCCAAAAACTCCACCACAGTGAGATATGTCCCAATGATCCACCGAGTTCTCACTTAACTCAAACCTCTAAGCCGAGTTGTCCATCAAACTTCATTTGCATTCGGGCTCGTTATTTTGCATTGGTCCTTGATCGACTCACTCGAGCTCGTTTATGGTTACTTCACCAACATGTCTAAGACTCATCGAGCTCATTCTTTGCTCGACCGAGCTATTCTTGGAGGAAACTTAACATGAGGGCTTGAGAAAATTGGGTTGTGTAATAAGTCATGTGATGACTCGATACCATCTAATACCATCTTCATTTCCTTTGTAACAACTCACTTGATATAAGTATGTTAATGGGCCCCAAGCCATCATGATTTTTGACTCACCATATCTCGAGCTAGTGCCCTTACTTCACCCGTCAAACACAATGTTTCAAGTTTGAGCTTGAGATCCCTGTAATAATTTACCTATTTCAAACAAAATCCTACTAAAATGATTTTAATTTGCATTAATATACTTATATGTTGATTTGGGCTCTGATTTAATAACAAAAAAATCATGCACATGATCTAAACAATTCCCCAAAATCTACATCAGTGGAAGTATAAACTAGAATAATCCAAATCAAAACAAAGTACACACACATAACATAGCATGTACCGTGGTTCACCCAATGTGGGCTACGTCCACCAAAGATAGAGATCTCATATATATAATACAACAAGATTACAAACCAACTCTTCAATACAAGAGTACAATGCATCTCTCCAAGAGTATATCCTCTCCTCCAAATCTCTAAATGGATCTCCATGAGTGCACTACAATTGTGCCTCCAAACACCACCTAGAAGATCTCACATAACCAGGAACTACTGCATCTCTGAACTGCTACCAAGTTCTCTGTGGATCTGCAACAAGACCTCTTGCATGGGTCTACCATATGTGTAACCATGATTGTGCACCAAGAAGTAATTTTGTCTCTCCATCATTGCATGCATAACCTGTGCAAACATGAAGACAACCTCCTCTACAATATCTAGATCTACATGGATCAACAATACAATATGATCTCATGGATCTACAATACAAGACTAGATCTACATGGATCTATAATACAAGATCTCACCAACATGTGGATCTACAAGAAGAAACTTTATGTGCTTTGCATACTATGCAAGCCATTACAATGAGACAATAACTATACAAAGGAAATATAGTAGAAGATGTTACCCTCTTCTCACCATTCAGATGTACCTATTATTTCCTTCTATCCTCTCTCTCCATGGAGACTCTGTCTTCATGTAACATGTTCTTTCTTTCTCTTCTTCTTCTTCTTCTTCTTCTTCTTCTTTATCCTCTAAATCTAGGAGAATCAAGGATATAATTTAATCCTTCTCTTAATTATTCTTCTAAACCCTAGCTTTCATGCTTATATAGGTGTATATAAACTTAGGGCACTTAGCCATGCAATTACAATCAATAGATATACTTTAATGCTAAAAATAGATCTAATTCCCAAGAGTTAATTAAAAACACTCCGCACAGGTAACCGATGTCGGTTCACCCTAACCAATGGCGGTTCATCTGCTGACCGATGGTGGTTCTTATGTTGACCGATGGCGGTTCTTATCTTTGACCGAGGGTGGTTCTTATGTTGCGATGATGGTCACACACTGACCAACGTTAGTTCATGTCAGAACCAATAACATGTAAAAGCAAGCTATTTGTGAAGCAATTCAACTCCAATCCTAACAATCTCCCACTTGGAGATAAATTGTTGAATCTTTGTACCTATACCTATACATCACCATCCTCTACACACCGTGAAGACCATCTATTCTTTCCTTCAAAAATTCTCTCAAAAAAATAAAACCAAGAAGATCAAACCATCTTCTCAAACCAAGAAGATAAAAACATGACTTACCAACCACTGCACGAAGCTACTAACTGATTCATGATAACCGAGCTATCCATACATCAAGCTCCCACTAAATCATAACACCAAGCCTCTCATGTAACCAAGCCATCATGACTAACACACCTGCAAGAGCTCCCACTCAAACTAAAGTATTGAGCTTCAACTATAACCATAGCCATACCTGTAAAACCAACCATGTTCTCCATCCATATATCCATATCTCCATGCAACCACCAATGCAACTGTCCAAAGACAAGTCAAATTGGAATATGTGAAAGCAAAACAAGATCCCGGGTAAAAAACCTGAATGAGTTCTACATGCAATAGTGGGTGATCAATCCATAAACACCTACATAACTCAAAGAAATCCAAACACTGCAATCTACAAATCCAACCCTGCATAAACAACTAGCATGTCCAAGACAACCATCCATAGATAACATATCTATCAAGGAGTAACATAGTAATAAGAGGAAATACAAACATCCCCTACTCATGCTCAAGGAATCTAAACTATGCTCATAAGCATCCATGTGCAAATCAAACATCTACATCATCATAGACTCAGAAAACTGAATCTATCCACATGTATAAACTCACCTATACATCCATCCATATCATCGGGCTCTCCAGAAGTGCCAAGTCTCTCACCGACTAACTCAAAGCAATATATGAATCTATGCTCATCAATGTCAATAACAAAAATCCATGCTAAACCATGCTACTAATACCAAGTGCAAATACTAGCAAACATGTCATCAACATACTGCACAAACCAAACCAAGATGAAAGCAAAACAAGGGCACCATCTAAAAATGGTAAATAAACATTGTTGTCAAACCTATAACCAAACCGACCACGGTTTCCCCTACCGACACTGGTCACTTCCTAACCGACCATGGTTACCTAGATGACCAACCACGGTTCATCCTAACCGACACCAGTCTCTGTAACTAGCATATTTTCTCTTTTAACCCTTAAAACTCTGAAAAATTGCTCTATCATCTTCACCCAGCTGAATCTAACCATCAACTGTAATCCCATAGGGATATCAAGCACCAAAAAATAAACCAAAAGTGACATCACAAAGCAATAAACTCAATATACCTACAAATCTATGACTTCCCTCCAAAACCAACTAGTGCCTCTGCCACTCTGAATAGTAGCAATCTCCTCTCACTCTGCATGTGCATCATGTATCCAATCCTGCAATGCCAACAACCATGGCTTTCTCCCATTGAACATGAAATCCCAACTTCCTCTAACACCAAGCTCAAAAGATAATATGTCAGTGAGAAATAAAACCAGATGAAAGAAAATATAAAATGATTCCCTTCTTATCAAAGAATAATCCTACATCACAAAAGTTTGGACTTCTTGTGAAGTAGGTGAATCAACTTCTTTTCATCCTGTGTACTCAACATCTTTCGTTACTTACAATTGTGTCTAACCATGAATTTTCATTGAGGATCTCATCCTTAGACTAGATATCCTTGTCCTCAAGATTCCACACAATCGGGAAATAAAATTCAAACAACACCAAAAACATGGTGTAAATCTGTGCACACTATCCAAACATAATATCAGCTTCTCCAAAAGAAAGAAATAAAACATGAACCATATAGAGATACCTGACCCAAAGTCTCACTGGACTAACCAAGCCAAATCCATCCTCTTTTTGATCCAAACATTGAAGTGATCAACATTATTTCTACCTGTACACATTGTGCCAGAAACTTGATCCTCCAAAATAGGACACTAAACCATCCATGCCCTCTTCTACTATAAGAAACCATGTGCAAACTCGTTGTCACAGAGACCGACTATGGTTTGTTGACCAAGTATCGGTTACCCTCTGTGACCGATGTTGGTTCCCTAACCGACATCGGTGTTCTTTGGAACTAACACAATGCCACAAATTGGAATAGATCACCAAACCAGGTGCCTACTCGACCAAATCCGATAGTTGTGTTGAGCCAGTCATTTCAAGAAGCACCCAAATCTTGCACAAAAACTTAACAACAATAATACATGTAATAAAAATTGCACCAAGATGAAATACATCACCTTACCAGCACTAAGATACTCAACTACATCTTCAACTGAAGAACATGCTTCTCTGATGGAAACCTCGTCTTCATTTGTGCTACTATATTCTACCTCTCTAAGAAGCCCATGCATCTAACTACACCAAAGGATGCATAACTGCTCCTTTTCTCTCATTCTCAGATCTAGATCTGCAATCCCAAACATGCATGTGTAACCAAAATAATATAAGCACTACAATACCAAGATAAAACCATACCTCAATAATCGGATCTACAATCTGACCAACATGTTTGTGCCTCCAAGAACTAGGGACACCTCAGAAAACAAGATACATTCCATGCATCTTCTTAATTCTTTAGATCTATGATTTTTTTTTAAAACTAGGCTACCCAGTAACCGACCACGGTCACCCTATAACCGACCACGGTCACCCTATAACCGACCATGGTCACCCTGCGGATGCCGGTTGCCACTTAACCAATGTCGGTCACTATAATTTCCAGCAACCTTACTCTACCAACTCCCACTTGAGATTGAATCTTTTCTGTGATATTCTCATCAGGAAAAACAAACCCTGCTCTCATACATGTTAGTTAAACCACTAACAAAACCATGAAGAAAACCCTGAAATAACCAAGCTAACTGAAATAACCAAGCTAACCAAGATAACCAAGCTCGATACAATTGTTGGGAATTGGGACTACTGAGAATAGTGTTATGATTTAATAACAAACAAAATCATGCACATATGATCTAAACAATTCCCCAAAATCTACATTAGTGGAAGTATAAACTAGAATAATCCAAATCAAAAAAAAGTACACACACATAACACATTATGTACCATGGTTCACCCAATTTGGGCTACGTCCACCAAAGATACAGATCTCATATATATATATACAAGAGTACAAACCAACTCTTCAATACAAGAGTATAATGCATCTCTCCAAGAGTATCTCTCTCTCCATATCTCTAAATGGATCTCCATGATTACACTACAAATTGTGCCTCCAAAAACCACCAGTAGATCTCACATAACAGGAACTACTGCATCTTTGAACTGCTACCAAGTTCTCTGTGGATCTACAACAAGACCTCTTGCATGGGTCTACCAATGTGTAACCATGACTGTGCACCAAGAAGTAAGTATGTCTCTCCATCACTACATGCATAACTGTGCAAACATGAAGACAACCTCCTCTACAATATCTAGATCTACATGGATCAACAATACAATATGATCTCATGGATCTACAATACAAAACTAGATCTACATGGATCTATAATACAAGATCTCACCAACATGTGGATCTACAAGAAGAAACTCTATGTGCTTTGCATACTATGCAAGCCATTACAATGAGACAATAACTATATAAAGGAAATATAGTAGAAGATGTTACCCTCTTCTCACCATTAGATGTACCTGTTATTTCCTTTTATCCAAACTCTCTCGCATGGAGACTTTGTCTTCATGTAACTATTCTTTCTTTCTTCTTCTTCTTCTTCTTCTTCATCCTCTCAATCTAGGAGAATCAAGGATATAATTCAATCCTTCTCTTAATTATCCTTCTAAACCCTAGCTTTCATGCTTATATAGGCATATATAAACTTAGGGAACTTAGCCATGTAATTACAATCAATAGATATACTTTAATGCTAAAAATAGATCTAATTCCCAAGAGTTAATTAAAACACTCCCGCACAGGTAACCGATGGCGCTTCATCTGGCGACCAATGGCGGTTCTTTCTGGTGACCGATGGTAGTTCTTATGTTGACCAATGGTGGTTCTTATGCTGACCGATGAAGGTTACACCCTAACCGACAGCGTCGGTTACTGTCAAAACTAGTAACATGTAAAAGAAAGCTATTTGTGAAGCAATTCAACTCCACAATCCTAACAATTTTCAACGGCGTGGGCTCGTACTTGAAACTATGAGGATCTCGGAATTTATAGGTGTAAACCCCACATTTTTAGAGTGTAAGGTTCACACTTTAAGAGTGCGGGGTCGCACTTTTAGAGTGTGGGGTTCGCACTTAATACAATGGGATCATGACTTAAAATAGTTACCGACAACTAACCTTACATCGAGGATTTTTCACTTTCATTTAATACAATAGGCTCATGACTTATAATAGTTAGTGGCCACTCACCTTAGATCGATGCTCATGACTTATAAGAGTTAGCGACCACTCACCCTAGATTGATATTCATGACTTATAAGAGTTAGCAACCGCTCACCTTACATTGAGCTCACCTTACATTGAGACTCATGACTTATAAGAGTTAGTGACCACATTGCTAGCCTTACATACTCTAAACATTGAAAATCTAAAAAATGATGAAATTGGAATCCAATAATAGTGAAATTGGAATCCAATAATAGTGAAATTGGAACTAGAATAATTCTAATAATGACAATATTAGAATCCAATATTGCTACTATTCGATTCCAATAATAGTAATAATGAAATTTGATATACGTAAAAATGGAGATGGATTTCTTCTAATACTTGAAATAATGGAGTCTCAATTCACTAGAATATGTCCCAATTTAGTGAGATAAATGTTTTAAGAGGAAGTGGATAAGAGGATATGGTGGGTGTGATAAGATTGAAACAATATTGTGGAATCTGGAGTTGGAAAAGAATGGGAAGTAGCTTCTTATAATTGATGGATTTGGATTTATAGATATTGTTATAGAAAAGTAAGGTCATGACTACTTGAATAGGAACTAGGTTATGTGTGAGAAGTATTAGGAGGAGGGAGAGGAGTTATAGTTGTAGCTATAGAAATAGGAATAGTGGAGGGTGGTGTGGAGGCCATGACAACCAAGGAGGAACCCACGAGAGGGTGAGAGGAAACATCTTGATCATGTTTAGAAGTGAGTAGAGAATTTAGGACATGTGGAATATACATAGGGTGGTCGCGTAAAGAAGAATGAAAATTAGTGAGATTTTCTAATTGTTCTTGATCAATGTTAGTGTCCTCATCATATGATTTTTCACTATCAAAAGTTTCAATGTTTTCAAGAGGAACATTGTTTGAGTTAAGAAAAGGATTAGAATATTCAACCATTGATTTAGAGAACTTATGGATAGATGGAGGAAGCTCAATGTACTCAAAGGAACCAAAATGAAAGGAAGGTAAGGTTTGAGTGAGTAGGTTCACCAAATGATTTAATATAAATTAGATTAAATATTTTTTCAAATTAACTACTGTAATGAATGATATACAATGGTAATATACATTAAAGACTCAAACAAACAAACATGTACAATTTGAAACCCTAAGAAAGAGGAGGAAATAAAGTGACTTAGCTGATTTTCGAGAAGTCTAGAAGTGATCGGGCGGGTGAATAGCTGAAAAATATTGAGAAGAATTTCCTTAATTCTCATTAGATGTTACGTAACTCAAGACTATGCAGAAAGAAGCACCCACATGATGATGACAGGAGCACTGAGCACTAGTGACTAGATCAAGGTGATAATGTTCACCTAGATGCTAGGTTCTAATCATTTATGTGCAGAATGAGATTTGTTATCAATCCCTATTTTTTACTCTAGATTCGCTCCTAGATCACCGAATGTACCTGTAACCTAAAAATATTTGTCTACATGTACATGTCCACAAACCACATCAAATATAATAAAAAATATGTAGAATGTGGAGTTGGAATGACCCCGATGATCACCCGAAGAGTGAACTTAGTACCAAGCATTGCACTATATTTTAGAATCAATGTAGTTTTGTGTGAAAGTGTGTAATGATTCCCTAAGATGCCCTCATGCAAGTTGCATAATGATAAATGGGTAGATCTAGAATTTAGTAAATGTATAGAATGTGTGAGATGGAATAGAATATAATTCCCCTCCTATGATGTGTATGCAGAAGAATACAGCCCTTGTCCCTTGAGATAATTTACTAGATGGATGATTTGTAATGCTCTTATGTCTTTAGATGCAAACTTAGGTGATAATAGATAATGCTAGTGCTTGGCCCTTATTTGAGAGCTATGTGTGTGTGTGTGTGTGTGTGTGTGTGTGTGTGTGTGTGTGTGTGTGTGTGTATGATTCCCTTGTTTGAATTTCATAATTGAAAACTAAAAGGCCGGCCCAAAAGTATAAAAGATTCCCAAGAAGTAAAAGAGACCTAAAAGGGTGAGAAAAGGTAAGAAAGGATTAGGATGCCCAAGGGGGATAGGAGCACCTAGGAGTTAGTGTTTGAGGCCATAAAAGATAAATCAGTCAAATACCAACATGGTTGTAGGGTTTCTAAGGCTAATAAAAGTATAAAAGCAAAAGAAAAGGCCCAAAAGACATTTTAAATTACTATTTTTCTTGCTTAGGAATCATGTATATATTAGTATGCTCTATGACCTATAAATGTACCCAACTCCATAATTTTGTGTCTACACAAACCATTGCACTACATTTTAGACTTCATGTAGTTTTGGTGGTGTGTGATTGAAATTGTGTCCCTTGAGTTAGGATGCCCTAGTGCCATTCACACAAAGAATAGTGGTTTACAACTACTTTTTCTAATGTAATTTGTGTTATATGGTTTATAATAGCCTCCCCCTATGAATTGAATGATGTAGCCCAAAATGTAGAGCCTTAGATTGTTCTTTGGTATGTGGTAGATATAGAATGATAACCAAATTGCCCCTTTAGAATAGTTAGTAGGTTGTGTATATATATGAGTTCTTAATTTGAATTTTGGCACATAGTGACACCAAAATCCAACCTAGGTCATGAAAAGGAGACAAGAAAATACCCAAAGCCAAAGAAAACCGAAAAATTAGAAAACCAAATGAAGAAAATAGAAGTTCCTAGAAGGACATTAACACCTATACATTATTGTCCTATCTAGGCGTATTGTCTGATGTAAGAAACCATAAATATGACCAAATACATGAACAAGGATCCTTGTAACTCGACCAAAAATATGAAAATTCAAGATCAAATACACAATCATATCTAATGAAATTAATAAAAGACCAAAGAGGTGTCATCAATGCCTAGTCTCTAAACTTTGAAATCATGTATATAACAACATACTAGAGGTGTAATGTAATATTAATAAGTGCATATTTTAGTGACTACATTTTCCCCGATTTATGCTTGTGAATGAAAATTTGGTAGCATAAATTAGAAAATAAAACCATACCTTGGAGAGTCAAAATTAGGTTATGCCCAATAGTGTGCCGAATGAGTATTATAGCGTGCTGAATGGACAAGTGTAAGATGTGTACCATGGAATTTAGGGGAAGGATAAGGAACCTAGGTTTACATTTGCGTGTGTGTAGTGGGAATGATGTGTGCTTGATATTTTATTCAATGTTTCATGTGTTCTTCACCTTCTTTGGAGTAGGATAGGACCTACAAAAGAAAACAAGTGTAGTTAATGGTCATGGTAAATGTAATTGAAATTTAACTTGAACATTATGTAGAATGGAAATGTGTATTTGGAAAAAGCTAATCCAAAGGGTTAGAGTACACCTAAAATGCTGAAAGAGAAAAGGGATAGAATTTTTTTCTTGTTTGTAGACTTGATGATCCTTAGGAGCTAGTTGGGAGAGTTGAGAGTGATCAATTCTTGACCTAATTCGATCATACTAAGGATTTTGGTGGCATGTTTCCAGACTAGGGATTTGAGCATCTCAATGTTAAACTTTAGATTTAGGCATCTATTTTTGCTAAGGAAAGTGTATTAGGATATCTATGTGATTTTCTCTCCATCAATAATGCTTCCCCATAGATAAGTGCCACTGCAGATGATCACAAACCTGATTTATAACTTGCCTCGGGTGAAACATTGTTCCAAGTATATCATTTTCTTGCATATTCTCTATGTGCCACTTCCTTATTTATTCCTGATTTGCTTTCTAAGTTAGTTATTTGTGACATGCCACTAATTCTAGTTCCTATTAGTAACTGATTGTAATCCAAAACTAGTTGTGTAACTACTGAAACTAGAGAAGATTGTAACTGTGCAACTGTTGAAAATTTCTCTAATAATTTTTTTCCCCCATGATAGAGCACCAAGGTGGGACACTATTTCCCACTTCTCCTATATGTACCAAGTGGTTCTATCCTGACTAGGTTTTATGGCTAATTATTTTTATGGCCCTATTTTTAGAATCGATCATGTTGATTGTGATTATGTAACTATTTTCTATAACTGCCAAGAGGGTGAAAAGTTCACTCAATATTTTTTCCTACTCGTTTGAGGTTCTGAGATGAACAAAATCGAGAAGATCCCAAATGAGGGAGGATGAAACTAATATGCATATATGAAAGAGGGATTCTATAAGTGGAATAGGGATTATGGATAGTGGTGACCATGACGCAAGATAAACAATGGGAGCATGCTAGAAAACAAGTGTTAGTGAGAAACAAGAAATGCATACATAAATAGAAACTACTAAAAACATATAGGAAAATAGTAAATAAGGTACACAAGAAGGAGATGGTTGCATACATGAGACACCACTCTAGATGTCACAAGACAATCGAATCTGTTAGGGCTTGTGCAAGTATGGAAACAAGCAAACATAAGTCCTAGCTCGTAAAAAATAGTAAACAAGATATGAGAAAATCATACAACCATGATTGGAAGGAGTCTTGTAAGGAAAATTCTACACATGAAGTACACGTTAACATGTTAGGAAAGATAAATTGTATGCCACAATATAAATCTAAAAATAAGAATAAAAATGTGAAGTATTGCAAATATAAACATTATAGTAAGTGGGAAAAGGTATATGCCCCCATGAGCCTCACCGGGAATGATAATTGATAGGGTCAAGCATCATACATTGTGTAACAACCTGTTGTGACCTACATTCACCTCAAGATACCATGTGAAAGTGCATGTGTGTATTAAATATGATAAATCATACTAGGAACCGTAGTAACATGATAAGTAAAGGTACAACATATAGTAGTATAAGGAAGAAAGAGTACATCCAATCAAGATCTAAGGAAACATGTTTTTGGATTTTAAATTACATATATGTGAAAGAAAACAGCTAGAAGGGATAAATAAGGATGCCCCTGATGTGTGTTTGTAAGGTTAGGTTCATGTAAGAAGCCCTCAATAGTCAAGTAAGAACCAAGAAAAGAGTGCGTCATCGGGTAATGTGGGAAAATTTGGTCGCCCCCACAAGGATGCAAATAACTAAGTGTAATATTTCTTAAGGTGCATGACATTCATGGGAGGTTTCATAGGATTTCCAAGGAGGGTTGCAGAAAGACAATGGACACCTTGCCCAAGTTTTTCTATAATAACATATGGGCCAAGCCAATTAGATTGAAATTTTCCTTTGAGAGAGGGGTCGAAATTGGTATTCTATTTATTATATTTTAATACTAAATCACCAATATTTAATTCATGAGATCATATTTTGTTATGTTATACATGTTTGATATGATCTTGGTAAGCGCATAGATGTTCCAATGCTTGGACATGTCGTGAATGTTCATGTAAGTATTGTTCTCAATATTTACTATCTTGGGGAATGTTTTTAAGGGAAATACGTAAAGTCAACATTTCAAGTTCTAGAGGTATGTTGAAATTAGTACCATACACAAGACAAAATGGTGTGGCATTTTTAGGAGTATGGACACTAGTGCGGTAATCCCAAAGAGAATAAAACATTTGAGTGTGTTAATCGTCACCACTTTGTAGTCAACAATTTGTCAGAGAATTTTTTATTATAATTGGATTCAGCTTGACCATTTCCTTGAGGGTAATAAGGAGTATAGAATATGTGTTTGATCTTGTATTTTGAGCAAAAAAATGACAGTGTGATTTTTGAAAGATGAGTCATTATCAGTCACTATTGTAGAGGGAACCCCAAAACAGGTTATGATATGAGTGAGTATTAAGGAATTTACAAATATCTTCACCAATATTAGTTTACAATGGTGTATTTTTAACCCATTTATTGAAGTAACTTGTACTAGTAATGATGAATTTATGTCCTTTTGATGATTCAAGGTTAATCTTGCCAATGAGGTTGAAACCCCATAGTGAAAAAGGCCATGGGGATGCAATAGGTTGTAAATCATGAGTTGGTGCATGGTGTAGGTTGTTATGGCATTGGCACTTATCAAAACATTTGTCATATTATAGGTAATCTTGTTCCATGGTGGGCCAATAATACCCTTTGTTGTAATAATTTTTGAGCCATAGATTTTCCACTAAAGTTTCCACCACATGTACTATCATGTATCTAAGAGAGATCTAATGGGATATCTTGGAGTCCAAAACAACAAAGGAGATTTCCATCAAGAGCACATTTGGATAGAAAAATTCCAATAATGAATTATTGAGTGGTATCATGGTAGATCCATCATGCCTTGTGTGGGGATATAGGTTAGTGGGAATATCTTTCCGGTAAAGGAAATTATAGATAGGAGTGTACCATTTTAGATTATCAGCACTACGGGTAACAACAAGAACTTGTAAATCATTTACACTATGGGAATAAAATGAAGGATGACGTAAGTGGAGAATAATAAAGGTAGCATGATCATCTATAATTTCAAGTGAAATAAGTGAAGAAATGATGGCCATGAAATCAACATGTTGATTGTCCTTGTGAGGGATAATAGTGATAGAGTGGGAATCGAATGTAGAAAAAATATCGATAGCAAATGTATGATATGGGATGAGTTTCTCTTCTTTGATTTGGTATGTACCATTAACTTGATTAACATGGCCATCTCTATCAATAAAAAACACACCTTATATCTTCTATAGACCTTTCCAGACCATCACTTGAGCTTTCTTCCCTATTATACATAGTTGATCTAGTCCTTCAAAAAGGCTCGTATATAGGTAAATTACTTAGAGGCTCTACACACCACCTCATAACCTGGAGATCAATTCAAAGACTTCACATTATCCAAAGTCTTCCTAAGAGCATCCCTAGAGCATTCCATGATCAAAGTTTAAAGTATTGAAGGTTAAATTTGCATGTACCCAAGTGTCTTAAGTCAAGTGAAGGAAGAAATTAGATCACATTTCAATTTCATAGTTACATATCATGTGCATAACATATAGTTTTGTGTGATAAATACATGTAACTTGAACCCTCCTTTGAGAATTAGTACATGTAATGCAACAATCACATGCATTGGGACATGTTTAGGTTGGTCTTTCCACTAGCTCTTAGAGAATTTTACTATGGATTTTTGCTCCAAATTTTGTTAGGTTTCGAAAAATGAAAGCCCAATATTTTAGCATTGCATCATAGTGGGCATGATAGATCTAAAACATATAATCCAAGAAAAAGGTGAACTTGCATTAAAAAATTCAAGTTAATCATATAATTAAAAATCAAGTTCATAGCCCTAAAACAAATTTTTTATGAAGCTATTAATGCATAATGCTTTCCACCTTGAAACTGACAGGAAGACTCTTTCAACCAAGAAATCAACCAAGCATCCACAAACCTTTCGCAAGAATATTTTTCAAAGAGACAACTTTTGGTGTTTGTTGAAAAATGTCTCATAGTCCCCCTTCTAGCTTTTTTATCATTGCACACTCGTCCTAATTACATAAGCATGTTTGATTGGTCTAGTACACATTTTGCTATACCTTATACTATTTTTAGACTATATTATCTATTTAGCATTATTTATGTTTGATTAGGACTGTAATTTATTAGTATATGAATTCTCACATCTAATTCTTATTCTTTTGTGTAAATTATGTATAAAAATAAAAAATAAAATCCTTCAAAACTTGAATGGATGTAATTTAGAGGATAAAAATTCTTTTATGCTTGATATGGAAATGATGAGTAATTGTTATTTTAAATGTCTCGAATGGCTTGTATATATTGCCTTTTCAATTTACAATTAGGAAAATATTGACACACATAGAATGATCTAAAATCATATGAAATACCTCCAATAAGGTGCCCAACCAAGTTATAAAACATAAAAGTCCTTATGGGCTAGAATCAGTAGGCCCAATATACTATCATATGTCGATAGTGTCCCACCGTCACTATCAGACATAAATAGTGTGGACCCTAATCTTATACATTGAAGGAAGGCATGTGAGAGGATCAAACAATCAAGGGATATCGTAGAAACTAGTGAAAAGAGATTAAATTTAAAAATACATGGAAAAATGAAAATGAAGAAAGATTTGAAATTAAGAAAAAATGTGTCAATAAGAGTCTAATCTAAACTATCACTAAGAGAATTGTAATGATAAGGCTTGTTGATTAAGCAAATATTGGAAAATAAATGCTAAATTCTAATTATGTTATAACACAATGATATAGCAATTAAAGTACAAATTTGGCCTAAGCAATAAGCAAGATAAATGTTAAACCCTAGTGCAAGAAGGAGGAAATAAGACTTAGTTGATTTGCAATAACCTAGAGGTGTATAGAGATAGAAAACTAGTGAAACAGAAATGTAGATTGTCATCAATGAGCCCAAAAAATTGTGTGAGTGTCAGAAATGATGGCACTAGGGGTGCCTAGATCGGGTCAAGGGGCACCTAGCGCTTCATACCTCCGTTGGGCACCTATGACTGCTCAAAACATAGAAAATGATCTTCGTAAGGTCGTAAGATATTTGCTAATGTTCGTGTTTGGTCACATGTGTGTCGTTGTTTGATCGTCAAACCTATCTAAAACCTGCAAAGAGAAAGAGCACCTGCAAAACCCCAAAACACATCAAATCCTAAAAAGAAAAATATGCAAATGGGGAGTCGGATTGACCTCGGTGGTCACTGATCGAGTGAACTTACGATCTAGGTGTTGCACTACATTTTAAACTCCATGTAGTTGTGTGTGTGTGTAATCATGTCCTAGGTGGCTCTTGTCCCGACACACTTAAATGACGAGCAATAGATAGATGTAGAATATGTAAATAGATGTGTGCATGGAAAAATGAACTTCCCTCTATGCGTGTATGCAGAAATAACAATCCCTTGTCCCTTGTGTGAAGCTAGATGGATGCTTGAATTCTCTTAGAATGCTCTTGGATGCAACCTTAGGTGGTGGTGGTAGATACTTAATGTTTGGTCCATTATTATGGTCACATAGCTTTGTATTTATAAGATTCCCTTATTTCAATTTTGTAATTAACCACTAAAAGGCCAACCACCAAGAAAATAAGATGCCCAATCAGCTAGAAAGGACCCAAAAGATGCAAACAGATACAAAAAGGTCGAGGGTGCCACCAGGTGCGCGACATCTTGGTTGGGCGCTAGTGTCTAGACTCAGAAAAATTTGAAGTGTCAAAAGTCGACTGGGCAATAAGGTGTGTAAGACCAAGAAGGAAACCAAAAAGAAAGCAAAGAGGCCAAAGTCAATGTTTAATTAGTACTTTTCTCGCTTAGGAATCATATGAATAGTGGTATGTGATCAGGACCTAAAAACATACCCAAAGTGCGTGATTTAGTGTCTACACTTGTACAAAAATTAGGTATCTACATATACATTGGATTCCCTATTGACTTGATCAAATGTTGATTGTCTACTTGTTCAAAACATGAGTGGCATAATAATAATAATGGATGGATAACACATGCCCAAATGACACCCTACAATTTTTATGGGTCTTCTAAGTTGTTGACATCCAATTAGGGTTCAAAGAAATGAGAAAAAAATACAAGGATTTGATCACATTCATAGCTTCCATTTAATAGTTTGGATAGGATGTAATTTTTGTATCGTATGTAACGAGCTATTTCTATACTCAGTATGAAATTGCTCATGTTGATCACACAATCACCATTTTTGGGCTTGGTTCACCTTTTATTTGGACCAATTTCCTGCTATTTCATAATTAGATTTATTGTCTCTAGATTCACATGAAATTGAGTGTTATATAATAAAACCATTTTTCTCTAGTCATTTTAATTTCAAGTATTTTCAGGGCTTTCTAATTTCTATGAGTATGATTGTTTTATTGATTTATATATGTTTAAACCTAGTTACAATGTGATGTGTTAGTTTATTATATTTATTTTTGTAAAACCACTTTCCTCAAAACCTAGTTGTAATGTGACGTGTTATTTTAATATATTTATTATTGTAAAACCACTTTCCAGTTTGCACCTTGTATTTTATATTTCTATCATTTGTCTTAGGTTTCTAAAAAATTGTGTATTCCTCTAAAATTCACTCCCAAGATTAACTTGATATTTCTCAATGTAAATGTAGAATTATTGCTAATCATTTTGGTTGAGTTATTGCAATTAGTTCAATTGTGCAGAGGAACTAATTTTTTTGAAATATAAATAAAGTATTATTATTTATTTTTGATAAAAAAATCTTAACAAGACTAACTCACAATTACCTTAATCGGAAGATTTTCCTATTAAAATATTACCTCTCATTGATTCTTTCAAAATAACTCCTTCGACTCTATTTTACGAAAAACAAAAGTTTCGTTGCCATACCATACCATATAGATGTATAGGGTGCCCGTGTAGTTATGCATTATTTAACTAGGAATCGATTTTATGAAACATTTTTAAACCCAATGTCATTACAATGAGAAGGGAAAAAGAAAGGTTTAGGGTCCAACGTACTTAGATTCCCTTATGGAATGCTATGAATTTACATTCATCCTCTTATTCTTATATTGATTATCTCTACTCATTAAATTGGTAGCCTCATGTTGAAATAACAAGAAAAAGGCTTACTTTCAAACTTCAAGGTGTGTTTATGCCACATATATGCCCTCTAATGTTGTATTTAATTATTTTTACATTTTTGGTCAAGTTTAATTACAAGTGAGATATAATGTGCTCAAACACCTCCCACAATTTGCAATACGCTAAGCGGGGTTTGGATGTACGTTTTGCACTTAATCTCTTCAATCAAGACTAATCCCAAGTTTTGTCGTTCTTCCCCACAAAGAATATGTACTCTAAATAAGGTGGATCTAAGGCGTGCTTTTGCACCTAGAAAATCCCAACGATATTTTGACAATCAAATTTCTCGGTGCAAGGCCACGAAAAACACTAAAACACCTGGTTTGGTTTGGAACTCATTTCTCCACTTGATACCCGAGTTTTCATGAGTTCTACTTACAAAAATCCGAGTTTGTGGTAGGTTCCAGAGTTCTACTTACAACCCGCAACCAAACTGCAAAAGTACATGAGGATTCTGAAAGTCTAACATATACAATGTGAAAACATTTTCAAGATCAAATTGTGAACATGTAAGAAAGTTTTGAAACCCCAACCAAAATTCAGCGAGAATTTTGAGCAACTTGTACGGAAAATCTATCGTGCACTAATCCGATAATTTTTGGGAACGAGATATTCACATGCATTTTTTCATTCAAAATGCAAACTACTTAGCATCAAACCTTTGAAAGTCTGAAATACAAAGGGGATGTGTATTTCATGTTTTGCAACGTCAATAACAATCTGAAATTAAGTTTCATATGTGCTTTGAGAAGTCCGAAATTCAAAGGTGCAAGACCAAATCAGGATTCAAAGTTTCAAAAGCAAACTGCAAGCTTTGCTCCAAATCTCGGAAAGTTTGACAAATAACCGCCGAGAATTAATAGAGATATGAAATATCAGACGTAATTTACACTCAAGGTAAAAATGTGCGCTGAAGTTCTGAAATATTGCCAAACAATAGAATTAAGTTTATTTTTGGATTCGGATTTATGAAAGCAATTTGCACACAAAATGTAAGCTTGATTCAAATCCCCGAATCTCTACTCAACATTGTGAAGGCTAAGTTTAGAATCAAAACTTTGGGAGCATTTTGTAATTTAGCTTAGAATTTCTAGAAACATGGTTTATCCTCGGTTTCACTAGTTTGTTCCTTCGTCAAAATTTAGGTTTTATTAATGCATAGCAACGTAAATTTCATTTTTACTTGAAAACATAAGATCTAATTTTGTAAAACTGAATCTATTCACATACATTTATTCATTTTCAAATTTTAAATGAATCGTTCACATATTTTCATATCCAACACAACTATAGAAATTTCAACAAGTGCATTCAAACATTCGAATAAACTAAAGTTATTGTTATATTTCTTTCATTTCATCATTTAAGCATAGCTTTTCCACTTTGAATCCTATAGCATCCCTTGTATCAACCTGTGAAACATCCTGTATAAGCACTAAGCATGCCAACTCTCTCACATGACCCATACTCATGTGAGAGAAAGGCTCCTCATAATGTGTCTCAATGTGTCATGTGGGGGAAAAGTCCCAAGCCTCCAATAAACGGTCAACCGACAATATCAACTCTACATAGTCCACCTCTTATGTTGAATGTGAACCTACTGAATAACCAAGTAACTGAGTCAACTTTGTCCCTCTACTGACTAGCACATGGGTGAAGTGCTCACCGGGAATAGAAGTAGTAAAATACATAGGAGTTTTATCCCATGTCGGCTCAGAAAATGATGAACCTATAAGCTCGATTTGTCATAATGAAAACCGTACATCCCTGTATAAATTTGAGGATATCCTCCCTCAACCCATGCCATCTAAACCTCTCCCATATGAACTTGTAGGTATCATCAAAGCTCAAGTTTCTATTCACGGAAGAACAATGCACATGTTGTAGTATCTCCATCCTCAACCATGAATATGACACAAGGTATTATCTTCCCTAATAGAAGATCATCTCATCCTCCAATCTGTAGCTATCATCTTGTATGTGACCATCCAGAATCTCATTTGTGTATCAGTTCTTAGAGTACTCAACAAGTAAATGAGATCTCCAGTATACCAAAACCTCTGATAACCAACATAATAATAGACTTGGGTGATCTAAACCTATAACCCTAATTTCGTAACGGTCTCATGTGCAACACTACTGGTCACACCCACATCCATGACTCCACTCACCCTGTCATCTGGAGTCAAAGTCTCCATCATACCTAACTCACTCCCGACTCAACATCATCTAACTCGCTCTCCACATAAGTCATCATGGTGTGCTCTGTGTTTGCAGCAAACAATTCATCGGAATAGGAGTCATCAAATATCCCACTTGTCTCACCCGACAAAGTGGACTGAGCAAGCCTGCTCCTAAGGATACTCCCAACTCTCACGGGAAAGGAAGCAAACTGATCCTCGTATCCTGTCTAATGATCATGTCACAAATTCTTCCCCAAAGGTGGCATCCCCAAGGTTTACTTTTTTTACTCGTATGCTGTTGTAATCTTTTTCTCTACTCCCAAGATGGCTAGTGACTATTTTCCTTGCATGTGCAACCCAATTCAATCCTTTCACATCATAATTAGCAAACTGATTTTTGATATCTACAGCTGTAATAATTTTTTTCCAATCAGCTGTTATGTGAAAGGGCATCCCACAATGTGGTACCTCAAAGTCCGCTTCAGATTTCACCCATTCCCTCTTGCCTTGAATTCTGATTTTTTATTTTTACCACTGAATTTCAGTTTGTCAACATGGTGAATGAAAACAATTTTCCCAAAAGATGGCAGCCAATGTATCCAATGAATGGTCCCCACTTCAAGTAACCCAATTGTACAAAAACATTCAAGTACCTCAAACCTCTTAAAGAAAATAAAGAAATAAGTTACCTTCTTTGTGCAAGGCATTTCTTTCCATGGACATAGGTCACTAATTTCTTCTATGTTGGAAATATATATGGCTGCCCCCTTATCACACTTTATTCTCTCTCCCCATATTTTCATTTCATCGTAAATGCAAGAGAAAGGGAAATCAACATTAGAACTCATGCATCCATAAAATTTATCATAAGGAACTTCATACCTTTTGTTGTACCCATTGATTCCCGTCATGAGAGAAGACAACACATCTGAAATAGCATAATTGGGGTTGTTCATCATACCTTTGCAACTCAAAATTTCTGATATAGGATCAACATCTTCATTCTCCTTCAATTTTTCAACCCATGCATCATATTCTTCCTTAACATCATGCAACCATTGCATCCCAAAAATAGCCTTACCTCTAACAAACTCAACCACAATAAATATACCACATACCTCATGTCCTTTCAATATCATGGGTTGTTGCATTATTTTCTTTGCCAACATATGTTCATTAGTTGAATCAAGAGCAATGTGAAAGGAGGATGTGTTTATCACATCTATCATACCTTAAGACTTGATTATGAAATAGTCTTCCTCAATCATCCAAGCATGTACATGTTGTTCCAAATGATAGAAACATGGAAACAACATAGGAGAACTCAAAAAACTAGGAAAATGACAATCATTCTCATACCTTAGGATGCTAAAGTCATGAATGCCCCTTGAATTCAACTCATATTTTTAAAAGTAGATTGCACCTTGATTCTTTGAGAACTTTGAGGACCAAATTCCCCCACTAACCCTTCCAAAGGTTCCACCATGTAGCTGATATAAAAATCAGTCATGGGTTCTATTAACAAAGTTTTTTCGTCTCTTTATGATTGTTGTTATACACAATCCAACAAGCTGAAGATGATTAAAAAATATTCACTTACCCTTTTTAGCAATAAGAAAATCAGCACTAGTACCTTGAGAGGTTATCTTCCTTCTTGCACTGAAGTCTCCAATGAAGAAACCATGTTTGCCAACACTTGTAATCCCAAAAGACACATTTGAATTCCTTCTTTTCCTTATGAAATCAGTCACAAAGTTTTCAAAATCAGAATTGATAGTTTTGGACAATTGCAACATATTACTAGGATCCCATACCTTATAATGCCCATGAACCCTTGTATCATGCAAGATCTTCCATCTTTGCTTCTCTTGTATCTCCTCATAAAGAAGATCATCACTCTTTGTCTTCATGATGACTTGACTTTGATGTATTGAATCCTTAGCATTCTTATCCACAACAAGTTGAATACCATCATGATAAAACTGTTGTAATGATATAGGATGAAGATGATGAAATAAATCCATGCTACTACTATCCTCCTTATAAAGAATATCATCAAAAGGTTCACCTTCTATTGCTGATTTAGAAACCTCCAAAACAGCACCATCCCTATTGTGATTCATGATTTTAGATGGAGAACAAGTGGAACAAGAATCAACACCTTTCACAAATTTATGCTCATTACTGCTTGGTAAATCCATCCCATATGATAATGACTTATTCTTTGGAGGATTGATAGGTACCTTTTGGACTGAAATATCTTTTTCAATTTTGCAACCAACCAGCCATGTTTGTTCCTCTTTGCCACAAATATTTTGCTCATCAAAAGTCATACCTTTTTCTCTAGAAGCTTCTTCTTCATTGGTTGTAGATCTGATTTTTCCTCCTTCGTGGGTGTAGACTCCATGGCTTCATTTCCTTGCTTACCCTTGCCATCCTACACATCAAATATTTCTAGAAACTTTTGTGTGAAATCTTCAATGGATTCAACCCCTTGAGTCTTCAACAATTGATGCCACCACTTATGGGCTGCTCCATCCATGTATCTAGGGATGAGCCTGAGGGTATCATCCTGACACATAGGATTCTATAGAAAACATCCCTCAAATTCCTTCAACTAAAATCTAGCAGATATTTCATTAGTACCATCAAAAAAAGGACCATGTGTCCGCTTCATTTTTTCCTGGTTGCATTTGGATTTGATTTCTCTTTTCTTTCCCAATAGACTGGAGGAAAGACATATCTGATACCATTGTAATATCCCTTGTGGGATATTGCTTGAAATTCACAAAACATGTATAAAATAACATCGAATTGAATTTTGATTTTTATGACAACAATATGTAGAAATAAACAAATGCATTTTGCAAACTAATCACTTCCAAGATTACTACCTAGAAGCTTCAAACAAATCAGAAAAATATATAGAGCAATAAACAAAAGAGAAATATTTTGTATCTCTCATATCGATTTTATTTATTTATTTTAAGGCATAAAATGAGAGAAAAATAAATTTGACCGTGATTTCCATAATAATAACAGAAAAATGATGGAAGAAAATTCTAAGGAATCTTCATGATGATAACAATCTCCAACTTTGATATCTCCGAATCGGACCACAAAAATTCCTCAAAAACTACTCCTCAAACCGGAACTAAGTAGATAAAACCCTAGAAAATAGTTGTTCCAAATCGAATTGAAACCATTCTTTGAAGAAGGGTTGTCCTCTTACTCGAAACTAAATTTCTGATTACTCTCCAGATTTGATCCAAAAATTTGAATAAAGATCTAAAAGAGAAAACTAGGGAGGATCTTTCACCACCAAAGAGTGTTTTGCTAGCTAGGTGTGGATCTTTCACCACCAAAGCTAGGGTTTCTGTGGGATCTTACTCCACAAGCAAAGAAAATGCAAACAACAGTTGCTCTAATATCAAAATAGGTGAGTGTATGAATGAATTCCCTTTTTCCCCCAAGCACTTCCTTTTATAACGATCTAATATGAACAGTGTCGAAGAGGAGTGGGCACTGCACATTAGGAGTATTTCTTTATGCACAATTAAGCTGAAATTTATTGTTTCTAATTGTTATTTTTATTTTTGCAATGATCAGGGTAGATTTATTACTTTTGTGATATAAAACCGTTTTCCCATAAAATAAGTTACAAAAGAACTATGTCGATATTTGTAACCTAGAATGACACCCAAAGGCGGTGGGAGACACGAGATGTTAAAAATAAATTCCAAACAACCTTAAATTTGACGTCTATTTGATTATCATAGGGTAGATTTATTTTCTTTGATAAAGCAATGTAAATATCTCATTGGAGTTCAAAGCTAGTTTTCTTCCCATAGAATTGTTTGGGCCCAACATGGTGATGCATCTAAAATGAGGAAAGGATCAAATGATGGACTTGTTAATGAATGTGAAAACCTTCAAGCAATGAAACCATAGTTCACATACTCGTACTCGAAAGACCAAATTTTTTTACTTGACAATTTTTAAAATATTTAAATTCCAATAAAAACATAAATTTTATGTAAAATATAGTTATAAAATGTATCAAATGAATATGTAAAACATTGGGGAAGTGTTTTCTAATATATTTGAATAATGATAGAGTACAAAACCACATCATCATACAAATACAATAACCACCTGATAAGTCTTACGAATTTATGATGATTGTCATTGAAAATTATCATCATAAATTGCATATCTAAGCAAGTGAAAAATTACAATAATTTACAATTTCTAAAAAAACATCAAAATTACAAATAAAAATAATATTAAAATAACTCGCCAAAATTGTCAAGTGATTGACAATTATTCACCGAAAAATCTATCTCCGTATTCTAGGAGTACTCACACATAGGAAAAATCATGTGTTTCATGAGATGTGAACGCCGAACGGTATATGTTATTTGATTTAGAGGTATAGTTATTATTGATGCACTTAATCTGAAGGTTTTTTCTACATTTCAAACTTGTTATAAATTCATACATGATTACTTGGGATACCGTTTTCGATAGTTAATTAATTTTATAGTTGATGTTGTTAGTTGTGCATCAGTTGTTCAATTGGTGTTTTGTTGGAGAAACATTTATTATACAATTGATAATGTGTGTGATTGATAGTTGTAGTGTAGGACTTTAGTTGAAACATTACATTGAATTGTTGTATGTGTACATTTAATTATGTTACATATTCGTACATTTAAAGTTGCATATCATATTTGGAAACATCAAATAAATGAAGGTATATGTACACATAATGAGACATGTATACATTTGTAGTATTTATATCATGAATGGTTGCCTTTAGTGGGAAAATTTAGTTTCAATAAATATGATTACATTTGATACCCCTTGAACGTCTGTACCACTTTGGATAGAAGAACTGTTGAGTATAGTAGTAGCATGAGGTGCTATGAAAACAGAGGGTAGTATTTACGATGGGTTGAGTGATAGTAGTCTTGCTTCCTCCTTTCTTCTTGCTCCGAGTGCTGGTACGTGCGCCATATTTGAGTATCTCTCGAATGAAAAAGTAGGTGAAATGCGCAGATTTGCAAGTGAGGGAACTCTGGAGAAAGTTGTGAATGTCAGACCCTACCTTTCAATGGTTCCAATGTCGATGGTTTTGCTCTGTGCAAAGTAAGTCCTTGTGACTTGTGGATAGTTAATCCCGTGCCATTTTAATCGGCAATCTGCCTTGATTTCCTCTCGAAATAGGGGTATGGGAATATGTAACGGGTCGAGGGATCCCAACATGGGTCGTCAGATCTATCAAATTTTACAACAACAAATAAAGGTAATGTTGGTGGTGACATTGATGCGTCATAGACAATGTCGGTGATTTTTCCTGTAGCACCATTCACGAGGCCTGCATCAACCCATAGATTTGCAATAAGCATGATTTTTTGTTGTTTGCACAACATAAAACTTTGTGTTCCAACTGATCATCATCAAGATTTCCTGGTCCATCGCCTATTACTTTCAGCAATGGATTGGGCGATCGGAACGTTCAATGCCTTCAACATCTGTAGGTTGTGGGAGGCCACTTTATTATATTTTGCAAACAAATGTGGTGTGCCTTTAAAATGTTGAGCTCCTGCTGAGTTAGGTGTGTGTCTATGTGAGACATCAGAGTTCCCAATCCTCAATTAGAGGGGTTGAATCTCGCATGTGGAGCAGTAAATTCGGAATGAAACTTGTGCATTGGTTGTTCCTTGTTGCGAAATATTGTTTGCAATGTAATGGAAGACTGAAATCCCTTCCAAAGGGTTGCTTCCGTAGGAATTACTTGCGTAAAGAGGACTGTCCAAAACCGGCGGTAATTGCCGAGGTCACCGAGGAGGATGACTGATTTGTTCCCAAATTCAGATGTTCTTGAGTGTGGGAAAGCTTCATGGAGCCTACTGTCAATTTTTCTTAGCAACTTTGGCCCGATGAAACTCATTTCATCAATAAGAACATATTCTATATGTTTCAGTGACTCTTGAAAAGACGATAATGCACTACCTTCAAGGGGTTTCAGTTCTTTGATTGGAATACGCATGGTGTCATGAGTTGGATTGTGGATGGATGCAGAGATGTTGAATGCTGAAACACCGATAGGGGTGAGCACAAGTAGAGGTGAGGGAGATATGGTTGATGCTGTGAATGAATTCGATTTTATTTATCAGAAATGATTTTCCTGTGCCAGCCATTCCTTGAATTATCAATCTTAGTGGAGGTAGAAGGGATTTGTTTGTTGAATGGTGTAGTATGGTATCAAGAGCTATTTGTTGTTCTGGAGACAAAGGAAGTGTGGAAGATGGTGGTGTGGCATGTATGTTGTTGTTAATTGTGTCTTCCTTCTCTCTCTCAATGAATGATGAACCAGTTATCTGCAAATCATGGGGAACGTCGTGTATGGTCCAATTATTGTGTATGTCAAAATCTCATTTTCCCCAACATTTCAAGACTATTCTAGACCCGTGTTGTTTTCGGGGCGAAGTTGTGTAAGACATGCCATTCTTGCAATGGTTCTTGTTGAATACTACATTCGGATCTCGAGTCAAAACTAACATCTGTAGCAAGTCATGTGTCTGTGGTAGTGCATAGAACATGCCACGGTCTATAGTTGTGCTTGTACATGTCCCAAGTGCCGTTGATGTCATGTGGGGTTGAGCCAAATTCAAACGCAATATTTCTGAAAGGCTTGTATAATAGGAGTTCTGACCAACATAAAAGGTCATATGACATTGATTCTGAGCAGGACATCCACAAATCTCGGGTGGACCCAAACAATTGCTTGATCGGTCACTTTTTCCATTTATCACCTTTATGGTTTTTGTTGTAGCTCCAATCTCGAGCAACTTGAATAAGTGGTAGGTGTTCCATGGTTGTTGGATGAACTTTATATGCATCCAAGAAAGTGGTTGTTTGTTGTGCATCGACGTCACTTTCAATGACACGTCTCATAATCTTTTTTCCAACATTTAATGATACAAATGGACAATTGCACATAACAAGTGGCATTTTTTTGTAGCATGTGGCATGTTTCTTATGTGCTTATGTCATGTTCAACAATGCTTTTTGTGAGCATTTTACGGATCGCGATATGTGTTGGAGAATCTGTTTCTGTCTCTTGAAAATATGGATAGCATTTGGTGATATGTTTCTGAACGTTGCTCGGCTTTCGAAGCATATTTTGCAATATACTTAAGAACAACATGGTAGGAAAGTACCGGTTGGCAATCGACATTTGCTCTCCATATGTATATCATTGTTCGATTGTGGATGTTCAATCTATCATCATTTCTGGAAGGGAGGTACTTTATTTTCCCATCACCTTCAATGTGCAAGGAAGAAGTAGGTTGCGTGGCCCAAGGAGCATTGTACCTGCACTAAGATGTGATTGCTTTCTACGCAGACATGTCTGCTCTGAACATTTAGTGTGGCGCTAAACTCGATTAAGCAGTTCTTCAAGGTCTGCATGGGGAGGTGGATAGAATTTGTGTTGTATCTAGCAAGCAAGGGTCATCTAGGAGTGACCTGCGAACGAAATCCAAGTGGTACAAGCCGAGCGGGGTTCCAGCAGACACAAACTTATCAAAGTATTGTTTTGTCACCTCAATAACTGTTGTGTCCTCCCAGTCCATTTCATCAACTTTTGGTGCATTCTCGAGCCACAATAAACCGTGGACATGTGTGGAGCCTCTATGTTGCCATTCATACCTGTGAGACGAGGGAACATAAATATTAGATATGTAGTTTGGGAAAAACTTTGAAATAAGTAGATTTGATTACTTGTACCAAAATTCTACTACTCCAAGTTCCTTTTGCAATATTTCTTCCCAAAATATTGTGAATCTGTGATGTAGGTATGTTGATACTCAATGAGGGTTAGAGACAATGTTAAGTGTTCTCCAACATTGTGTGGCTCGAGGATCTATTGGGCATTCACCTGCACATAATATTGTGGAGATCTGGCCATTTAGTGTCTACAACACTTAGAGTGAAGAATAAGGGTGGTGTCCCCAATTGTTCCACCATATCTGAAAGCTCACTTCTACTTTTTCCCAGAATGAACGTGTCCCTCAAAGGCTCGATCCAAAGTGCATTAAGCTATCTGGGAGGTTGTCTTTGGGGCATTCTAGTAGTTGTCTTCGCAGCTCTCTAATTGTTGGAGGGATTCCAGATTCGGTGTTCTGTTTCATAAAAATGTTGCCGTGGACTAGCTTCTGTGTCGCATTATGAGGTTTAGAAGGAAGTAACGAAATCTTGGGTGGGAACCAAAGTGCCCATCATGGTAACACATCAAATGAAGTGCGTATTCATGCATTGGAACTTCTTTAATGCGAGGTTATTGCCACATTGCTTTTCCTATTGGAAATAAAGTTGGGAAAGCCATTGAGAACATGCCTTCCGTATTGTATTCATTTATTGGTGAAAGCCCAAGCTCTGGCCATGGCATGGTAAATGGAGTGTTACCATCATGGTTGAGCAAGAACTATTCGATTTCCTCTTCTTTTGTTCCTGTATTGTGAGGTGTTGGCACGAAAGATGATGAGTGTTCATATGTTTCATTAAAGTGGGTGGGAACACCACTACCATGAGTTGTAGAGCAAGTTTGCATTTGGGGCAAAGTTCCATTGGGTCATGTTAAGAGAGGAGGAAACATTTGACGAACTTAGATGGTAGTGAGGAAAGGGCATCATCGTCGATTAAGACATCTTTGTAATAGGGATCGTGTTGGATTTTATATTGCAAGGTGCACAAACACGAGATCTACTGACGTAGAAATCATAATTTTTTAAATTAGATCCTTCCTTTGTATGAGAACTATGTCCAAATCTCCAAGCAACGGGTAGGGTCTTTGCTATCAAGTAATGTTTTATGGGAAACTTATGGTGTGTCCTGAGTATTTGTATTGCCCGCCACGTACTTGGGTGACTTGCATGAATGGATTAACTCGTGCGATAAGCATCTCCTCGATTTGGGTTAAAGACGCAAGAATGATAGGCTATTTTTAGGTCCATGTTGTTCCATGAAGAGAAGCAGTGGCCTTGTTTTTCACTTTTGCATCTGTTACAGGAGGGAAAGCCTTCAAAGGAAATTGTTTTAATTCCTGGGTAATTTTCCAAACAGATTGAGCAAGTTTGGATGTTCACCAACAAATCTATTCTTTTGCAAAACCGACGTTGGGCTTCTAAATTCAGCGAAGAGAGTGGGATATGGGAAATCTTTGTGTATTGGAAGGGGTGGGGTGTTCTATTTCAGTCGTTTGTGGATTGCAAGGTGGAAAGCAGTCTGAAGGAGAGGAGAAACTGGTTGTATATGTGGGATGAACTGAAGAGAGGTCAGTACTTGAGACAGTTTCATGTGGCATCCCAGACATTTGGGGAAAGTGACAGTTGTTAGCAAAGATGGGTTCATACGGAAGGAAGTGGTATGCTCTTGAAAGTTTTTTTCCATGGAAGTTACATGCGGAATGTTGGTTGGCAATTCTTCAGTAGTTGTATTTGATGGCAAGATTGGAATGTTGGGGGATCGTAGGTTGTTGGTCGTTGTAAGTTGAAAGATATTAGAGATTTTCGTTGTTCTATGCTCTAATTTATGATGTCGTTGCTCTAGCAGTTATGTGTACTTTATTTTTTGTGTAGTTCTCTTCATTGGGCTTGTTTTGTAGAGTCAACATGATTATGAAGTCACAGGATTATGGAGTACCACCTGTTGGATAAAGATCATTTTGGGTTAGCAAGGAACGATACATAGTTTGATGACAAACAAATGCAGAAATAAGTGAAAATGTAAAACTAAATTCAATTGTAATGCATGTGGAGTTCCAATGGGAAATACGCATAAGAGGTAACAATTTGAGTTTTGAGAAACTACTTTTTTTATTAAGGAAAAGAGTATTAGATATATAGAAACATACAATGTGTTCACATACTATAGAAGGATGTAAATACGTACATAACAAAATTGCATTTTTTTAATATTTATTTTCTTAAAAGTACTAACAATCCGCATAATAGAAGGAGACAATAGATGTCGTTGTATAAGGGAATTCAACATTCTTTTCAAGGAGGAAAAAGTGAAACATAGATATGAAATAAGAAACATAGCAGTGATAGTTCAAAGTATAGAATGGGATGAGTGAGGGTGTAATGTTTGAAGGGATGGGTGGGTTGGAAATCCTTGCGTAAAGGTTATGGAGGAGTTGCACTATTTTCCGCTTTCTTTGAACTGAGGATGACACATTTCAATCTGTTGTTTCCGCAATATGTCTCTTTTTCTAAGTGAAAGTGTGAAGCAGTATTCGTTGTCGATGACATTACTTATAATTTCACTAGTCGCATCTTCATCTATAGACAATATATGGAGGTCGCTAATTGCAACACCCATGATTAACTCACTTATCTCATCAAAAGTGGTAATCGATCAAGTTCTCTGTTGGGTCCTTTAGATCGATTTTGAGTGCATATCTATAATCATAGTTTTGAACTTGTCTGTTGGAACTCGAACATAACCATGAACCATTACCATTCTCTCTCACCTTTTTCCTGCATTGTTTCACCTTTTTGAAGAGGACATGCCTTGTAAAAAAAGTTGTCCATGCTGATATTCGTGATTTCTGCAAGTAACCATGGCCCATTCATTTCTCTCAATGTTCCCCATATTTAGTACCTCCAAATCATCGTTACAGAGGTCAGGATTTTTGGAGGGCCCAAAATTGGCTTGTGATAGAGGGCGCCATAAGGAAGTAGTCATCGGAATCAACCCAACCATGAAGTGTATTTGTTTCTAAAATTTGAGGGTTGACATAACATTTGGTTCTTGAAACAATGTCCACTGAGCTTCCATTGAAACTAGAGACGCGAGCAGCTTTCAAGGCGAGGACCGGAAGAGGCGGTATAGAAAGCATGTCTTCAAGTTCATTGCTTATATCATCTAAGTGTTGTCCCCACAATGTGACACTTACACTGAAACCCGACATGTCCTTTAATTGCAGTGTTCTTCTCTTTGTTTTAGACTTGTCATACCGACGAATTGTTGAGCATGGTGACATCGTAACAACAATGCCAATCAAATCAACTATAGAACCTTCAACACTTGTAGGTAATTCCTTGATTTTGGTGAAGTGAAAGTTATGGGAAGGTATTGTATCTTCATTTGCTATGAGTGGAGATATGGTTGAGGAAGGTTGCTAGAAAATCTCCAAAGCATTGTTCAAATGGTTGCAACATAGCTTTGCATCAAGCAATCCTCAATCCTCCCATCGAAATTGTATATAGCTTCCCATTCTCAATCTGCTCATAGAATGCTTCGCGGCCTCGTTGAAATAGGTGATGTGGATTTCCTCCTTCCCGATCAACAAAATCAAACCCAAACATGGATCCATTTCCCTCGCATTGTGATATTGGGTGAAGGGTTTTTTTGCTAGGCATGACCCTCTACGACCACACTACATGCGCATAGATGTATTCAAAGCACTTATTTTAGTTGGTGTTCTTGCAAAATATTTGTTAACCAGTGTTTGCACTTGCATCTGTTTCATGTGGCAACCGATCGTGTTCGAGGGCATTTGTTGGTAGTAAGATGGAGCACCGATTACCAAATGTGTTTCAACAACAACATCCATTTCAATGATAAGAATGTTGTCATGCAATGGAAAAGAAAAGTAGGATAGAATTAGAACTCGAGCAATGGATGGAAAAACAAACAAAGAAAAGAAATTTTAATTGATATAGGGAGTTTATGTACATTGGTAATTGAGCAAGAGATGAAGCTTATAGTTCACTTTTGATCATTCTAACGAGGGATTTGTGTAAGCACACGATGGAGCCTTCTTGTATTGATTTTTTGGTTACATGACTTGCAAATTTGGAGGGTAGAAGTGTTGTATGAAAATGTATCCCATCTGAAAGGTCAACACGATGTTGGGCTCCCGTGTTGAGAATGGACCTTAGAGAGCTCAAGTGCAGTATTTGAAATGTCGGGTCAACATTGGAACCGCCCTCAATCAATTGAGAAATGCCTTCGTGTGTCAAAGTTATTTCCATGGCAACTAAAAGATGCTCGAGATTGTGAGAATTTTGCAAATATATGGTGTTAAATGTAAACTTGTAGGGCAGTCAATCATGAAATGAAGGATTTGTTCAGGAAATCATGCATTTGTAAAGAATGAGAACCTTTAAAGTTGGCTTCCTTATTATTTTATATTTTCTAAAAAGTGCAAACATGAAGTCTAACCCTTTAACAATTCAATATGCAAAAAAGTGATATAATGTACAAAGCTTTGGTTGAAAACAACTAAAATTTGTATGGTTGTTTGTCGGCATTTTAAAACTATATGTATTTGTGTGCAAATATTATGAAGTACACATTAAAAATGCGTCGTTGGTTTACATAAAGAAGTGAGCAATTGTATAAAGGAAAGATATAATGAATAACACATTAAAAATGTTGTTGTTGTTGTTTGTGGAAAAGTTAGATTCTGTGTTCCATATGTTCCGCCGCAATATATACATGCATTTATTTGAAATGAATTACAGATTATTATGTTAAGCAAATAGAATGGAAAACAATAAGAACAATATGTACACTTGAAGTGAGAAGACTATAGGTATTTGTATGGAAACACAATGATAAAGAAATTAGGAAAGCATAGTTGTTGGATAACAAAAAATGAACATGTGTTTGATAAGTTTGATTCTCTATCGGATATATACTGCCACAATACATACATGGAATATTTGGAACGAGTTACAGTTTATTTCAAAAATACTTATAAACAAACACTTATAAACTAACCACTACAAGCTATTTTTTAAAATCAAATTTCTTGCTTTTTGCTTGTGTAATTTTCTTTGCACGTTTCTTGTAGTTTTGTCCAGTTGCAGATGCCTCGATTGGAATTCCCATTCTCCTCAATTTGTGGGGTGGTTCATATTTCAGTGCATCTTTTTCGAATCATAAATCAAGTAGAAGCCTCGTGAATGATCTCCAATCGTTCGGATTTTGGAGAGAAAAATTGGGGATGTTGGCATCAGGTGGAGGCGATCTCTGATCATTTTAGCTATCACTATTTTAGGTGGTTTGGTTGCCTACAATGCAAAACATTAACAACACATTGAATACGCTTAAAATTTTCCTCCCTCTGCAAGTGAGGCGTAGTTAATGTCAATCCCGTTGTGGGGAGGGGAATTGTGTTTCTAGTCTGCATCATATTAAACTGGAGAGGGAAAATAAGTATGTTAGTCCACCAAGATGTTCTTAGGTATGACGGGCAGCTTTAAAAGCCTTGTCACTGATCAGTCTACCATCCAACTTGGGACACTTCGAAATGGCCTCATTGGGGAATGAGCCCCTCAACACATAATGAATCCTATCATTGACGAAGGCACGTGCCCCCACATGTCACTTCGGAAAAAGGATTGGAGTCTAAATATAAATGTAACAATCAAAAGAAAATAACATGAAAGCACTCTACAATAATTTTTTAAACCATAGCATGCAATAAACAAAACAAATGAATAAATACTTGAATCAATATCAAACCCACCTCAAGTTTGTTGAGACGACGCTCTTTCTTTACCGTGGGAGAATGAGAATCACAAATACCCTACAAAAAAGTGAAAAAGAAGTTAATAAAACTAAATATATCTACACTGCCAATGTCATATTCACTACATAAGGCTACCACTCATGATATTAAATCTGCACATGTACAAAAATCTTCATGTATTCATGTTTAGTTCAAATAAACAAATCTGCAAAACGCTACCACTCATGATATAAAATTGGTAAATGTATATGTACGAATTTGTAACAAGTTAGAAATGTAGAGATAGAACATTTAAATGAAGTGGTTCATCTATATTTCTACACTTATAAAACCAATCACACCCCTTATTAAAACATCAACTACAAAAGTAATAACTATCCCTCTAAAACAAATCACCCAATCACCAAATGTTGTCTAAATGATTGCCATATGTGGGGAAGTAATGACTGTTCTTCATTCCATTGTCATAGATCAGCTTCAGATGATCCAAGTACAAAATGCTCACACTTGTAAAATGTATCAGGATTAGTATTAAACATGAATTGTCAGGAAAATTAACTTGTTCACCGATTTTTGTCTAAAAGGGAAAATTTGGAGGTTGTTTTAACAGTGCAAGCATTAATGTGAACATTCTCTCAGATTTATAACAGGATCATGATGAATAATGGTAACTGGTCCATAGGAAATTAGTAAATAGGATCCAGATATTGTGAATTCAATTAAATTATGTAAGATTTGAATGTGTGGGGGCAACATTTCTCACTCTCTAACATGCACAAGGAAAAGATACCGTGGACAGATGATCAATAGTAGGACTGTGGAGTAGATGATCATTGAGGACAAGACCGGATAGTGCATTACAAGCAGAATGGTACCATGGTTACATGTAGCAAAATGTTAAGAGAAGCTCAGAAAGTAGAAACAAAGCAAAACTCGTTAGTCTACTATGCAAAAAGAGCAGTGCTTCCATTCCTTTATCAGCAATTTAATAGACAAAATGAAATCCAATAGATATTTAGGAGCAAGATACAAGAGATGTAGATGAGGTGTGTTATCTTGAGTGGACATGAAATTCAGAGATGAAAGAGAAAGCAGGAAAAGACAAAATAACTTTTCTGAAAAATAGCAGCTATTTTCAGGATGCTTACTGGTGTGCATTATAGGTAATTAAATCCCAGTACGTATGGTCATCCATGGGATGCTAGCAATATGCTACCACGTTAAAAACTACTTAAAAGTAGCATCATTTACAGATATTGGAAACGGATCAGGGATAAGCCATGACCTAAAAAGCTACAACTTAGAGGATTCCAAGTAAAACATGAGTTCTGCATTTCAACTCTAGAAGAAGCAAGAGAAAAGGGATGGGGGAAATTTTTAAGAACTCTTTTTCTTTTATGCTCATGTTTTTACTCAGCAACCGTGCTAAGAATAATCTACACTGATGCAATCATGCAATCCTCTAAATGCATGGAATCTCCTACTTCAAGGTATAAGGAAAGACCCACCCTCGGAAACATCTAATTCTTAAGTGAAATCAAATGAGATACTAAAGAAAGGATTAATAATCACCTGACCCATCACTTCAAATGCCTTTTTCCAGCCAAAACTTTGATTTTTAGACTACCTTAAAGTGCAGTAAAGGGAAGATGGAACTGCCAATTTTAATCCAGTGTCTTATTAATCAACAAAACCACCATCTGTTCCCTGAAGTGGAACCTCTATATCTCACTTGACATAAATTAAGCAATCAAAAACAAGAAAATGAGATATAGGAAACTGGTATAAATGAAAAGCTGAGAGATGAAAGAAACTCCAGACAAAGGAAATTAAGCTGAGAGATGATAAGATGCTTAATTCCAAACAAAGGAACTCCTGAATACGATGAATTGCTCAACTGTCAGAAGGTGAAGAATCACACATGGAAGTGCAACTATTCTAATAACTATTTCTTAGCCTTCATGGTGTTGTAATATTATATAAACATATCTGCATTATTAAAGCACCAAATAGTAGAAGGTGGACAGCCATACATGTCCTTGGAGAGTGACATGTACATAACACAGATTAATGAAGTTTCATGTTCCAGTTCTAATATCTTCTCCATGTTTCATTTTCTGAACGTTGTTTATCATCTGATGTACTATTTAAAATTGCTTCCATCAATGTGCTTACCAAATGTAGATTCCAAGTGTGTTGCCCTGACTGCCTCTTGGGCTTCCGATCACACAAAGCTCATTCAGATTGTCAATACAGATTTTGTTTAAATTACTCATTGCAAGTTAAGATTTTGTTGTGTATCAGGAAAGACATAAAGCATGGTGGTCTAGGAGAGCTCTTTTTAAGCCGGAGTTACTTCCAACCTTTGCCCGTCAAGTCGTTCTGCAAGAGTTTCATGGTGACTTCACCCTGCAAGCTCTTTTATTTGGATTGGTTTTCTGGATTTTTGGAAAGAGAAATGCAAGCAGATTTCCAGGCTATGGGTCGATTGGCTTATAAGATCTCTACAATCTCTTATTTAAGCAATCCTAAGAAAATGAGATATGTGAAATCTCGAGATGACGTGATAAAACTCGAGAGATCAAGATCTATAATCTAGAAATTTAAGTTCCAACCATTTACCTCTTTGACTTCTTGTCCATCTAGTTACTAACCATTTTTGGTGTTGGAAAATCAGGAAATTGGATTGATGCCATTGGATTTAAGACTCAATATCACATCATATTATAGTCTCGAACCGTAGTTCAGAAGTATGAATTCATATGGGATGGGAAAATCTAAAAGCCTGGAATTCCTATAGAAACTTGGGAAGTTGAGGAAGAAAGTATATATACAATTATAACATAAACATATCCAATTTTTGAATTGATAGGGTAAGAACCCAGATGGATATTTCCTGAAGACATATCTACTCCAACACAGGCTACTCTAATTATGGGTGTTTTGGAGATTTTGTCAAAGCATAACGCATCTAAAGCAGCCTCTTGAGTTGGTTCTACTCCAACCTGTAGAGCACCAACCAAATGTGGGATGCAGAGAGTAGCCACTTCTGTTCCACGAAGTCTAGAAAACAAATTTCAATCCAGGCCAAGATTTTTATGTTCCACTATCCTAGGTAATAATGAAAAAAAATTTGATTAATGAATGCAAAAAGAGACCAAAAGTATGCATTCAAAAGATATTTACGTAATTATAGTTAAAATTTAAGCTATCAAATGGAAAACATATGCATCAAATTTCAAATTTTACTTCTATTTTAGAATGGACAAACACAGAATGAGGTCATGTTGAATAGGTGCTCAGTTAGGCTTAAGCTAGCACAACAAAGAAAACAAAGCAATACCCAAGTCGAGGCAGAGCACGAGGTCAACAAACACAGAGCCAACAATGGAAAAAGACGTGTTTGCAGTTCTAAATCCCTAGAAACACAGATAACCATAGGTCCTCGGGCTTAAGATGGATTGAATCTTGCTTGGGAAAGGGAGTATTGCAAGCAATATGTTGGTCTTTCATGGAACAGAGGAGGATTTTACATACCAAACAATGCACCGACTCGGACAAAATCCTCATCTTCCTACGCAACGCCCTTCACTTTCTCGGATCCTCTTTTCGTGAAAAAACGCGGTCACGTCTTAATATATGAGAATCTTGAAGACAACAAACAAACAATGAAACAAATTATGTAACTATAAACTTTGGATCATACTACCTAAATTTATACGGCGCGTCTTCTAAATTAGGCAGATTCGGAAAAACAGATTAAAAATAGGATCTTAAAAATTATTTGTTTTTATAAAAAAATTAAACCGAATGGAGCGTGATTAACCCATAAACCTTTAATAAACAAAATCATATAACAAATCTAAAATAAACATCTCAAATAGACGTTAATAATTTTTTAGATAAATATATTTAAAATAAATGTCTCTCTAATATATATAATAAAGTTATATTTTTAATAGGAGAAAATTAAAAACTGAAACTAAATAATATACTAACTAAAAATATTAATATACCTAAATATAGGTTATAGTAAAATTTAGAAAAAAACAAAATATCAATTTCAAATTAGTGGTGTTTGCACACGCATCACTATGCGATACATGGAAATTTTTAGTGGCGAATCTTCATTAATTTACGAATATTTTGGATTTTGAAATTTAGTTTTGGCAATTTTTAAGGGGTTGGCAACTTGTTATTTCACCTATATTTTATAGGTACAAGTTAATTTTAAGAGTCGTTCACCCAACATTTACACCAATAGCCAAATTTTTTAATTCAAATCGCCATTAGCGTGAAATTAAAATTTGTAAAATTCATATATATATATATATATATATATATATATATATAATGATTACAAATTTTCTTCACAATTCCTTTACCCATGTTCGTGGTCCTGTGGGCATTGACGATCGAGATCAAATACATATCGCAACCCTCCAACATTAAAGGTATTCTAATAGTTAATATTTTATTCTATTGAAGTTGTATATACTTATATATATAATAAGATACATTTATATTTTCTTGGTAGCATTTTTTCCTTTACCCATAAAAACATGCTCTTAGTCGGGTATAAAAAAATGTTGCCGACGATAGCATACAACATATCGAGATAGCAAAAAAATGACACCATCGGTACACAAGAAGACAAAAAAATGCAACCAACCTACCATATACATTAAAGCCATTAGCAGAAAAAATGGAACCGCCGGTAGCATTAAAAATGCTACTCTAATGGTCAGGTAGCATATGAAAAGATGTTTTCATATTTGAAAAACTACTATATGGAAAGTTGTTATCAAGTTCAAATTACTTGGGAGTGCCTAGCAATAGTTTGAGTGGGAGCCCTCCTCAAAAAATTATTTAATATTTTTTTCCATAAAGTAAATAAATAAAATGTCTATATTTTTGTATTTTTACATTTACATCATGGTCATAATAAAATAATAATAAAAATATATTATTAAACTATCACGGAAGGATGAAAAATATTATGTGGATGGAAAACATTAGCCCAAGGAGGCTTAGAATGTAAAAAATATAATATTTTATAAAAGGCAGTCTCGATTTAGCCATATCAAGTAGGTGGCAGGAACACTATCTTGAAATAAAGCACCATTTTTAGCAAAGAAACAAAAAAACTTATGTAGCTCCCATGGTTTTGTGAAGAGTCGTATTTGGACCAGGCCTACTGATTCCTCCATAACAAAATAATAGAAATTTTCCCCAAAAAATTAAGAATAGAAAATCAAATACTTTTTCCTTTAATTATACTCACCTCTACTAGATACACTAGAAACATTATAAAAATACATTAACTTTTTTGTAGAACAAATTACACACCTACATAATCTAGAGCTACATCAGAGAATGGGTAATAATACCAAAAAAATCATATGTGCTTATAAATATGTGATATTTTCTTTTACTTGCAAAAATATTATAAAACTTGTTTACAGATAAATTATTTTAAAGTTAAGTTTTAAAATTAACCGACAAAAAGGAAATTTTTAGATTTAGGCGCCCCGACTTTTGGCGCCTAACATTACCTATTTTGCCTAAGGCTTAATCCTCTCGATCACTATGTGTTGGTAGCATGATAAACAACTACTAGCCCATATCATAAAAAAGAGTATGGGAATTGCTTTTCTTACACCATATTTTATGAAAAAATATCTCATCGAGACGATCATTTTAATTTCTAACATAAAAAAATTCAAAAAATATATTTTTCAATAAAAAACTAGTAAAATTTGCAATTATTCACAAAAATCACTTTTTTTATTTTTTTTATTTGCACTATATTTTGTGAGGACATATTTCTCTTTGAGAGATAGACATTTAATTCTATTGTTAAAAAATATTTTAAAAAAATTACATATGTTGTTGGTCAAAAGCATATATTGTTACTCGACAATTGATATTCGTCGACACCATTATCAAATGATTCATCATCCCGTTCAAACCCGTTTCCTTTAAATTCACCATCATTTTGAAAGTCATTTTCATAGATGCACAACATAATATCTACAAAAAAAAAAAAAAAAATTGGGGGTGTCTTAAAATTTACCTTGTTGTTGTCATGCGAATGTGCAACAGAAAAATTTACAATTTGCAAGCATGACAATGATACCCCTGTGTCAAAATTTTCAAATTTTACCTTTCCAAGACACCCCATGTCTACTCGTCCTCAACATCGGCCTTACCCAATCAGTCAATGACCCTCCGGTGGATATCAACTCATTCCCCTATGTGAATTAAGAAATTCAAGTCAATCCCCTATGTGATTTTAGGAGTTCTTGGAAAATGTCAATTTTGGGTAGTTTTTGAAAGGGCTACCACCGCCTTCCCAAGGACTAGTGCGACCCCTAGAGCTTTAAAAAGAAAAATACAACATGGAGGTAAATTGAAATTATAATAACATCAAGGAAATAATGTTGGAAGATTCAAGAAATATTTAGAGGTTTTGGGGCAAATTCATCAAAAACTGGGTTCTCAGGCCTAAGCAGTGCATAGGGCCAAAAAATCTATTGAGCTTCGGGAAGTGATTCTAGGAGATCTAGGAGATAGGAGATCAAAAAGGCATCATCAGAAAGGTAATTCAGATATCTACAATATGGTGAAATCATATTTTTCACAACACCTAGGCGTAATAGGTCAATATCTAGTTTTTCTCATGCTAAGTGAGGGAACCAAAACAAACATTCGATTTTTCATGGCATAAATGGAGGAATAAAGAGATGAGACCCCAACCATTGGATTCATAAGAAAATTTCATCCAATTTCATATAATTTTTTTCCCAAAAACTCCATCAGAGCTCAAGTTATCGCCGTCACAGGTTGTCCTCAAGATAAGAGTTCGAGAGTTAGTCAATTTTCTAAGTGGACACGTGTCAGCTCCAAGAGCCTAGCACATTTTGGTGTCCCTTTCATCCCTTAAGAAAAGGGACATAGGGGATGGTAAAAATTTTCCATCCCTATTTTTCCCTCTGGTCACCCATGGGACCCTCCGCATCACCAATTCAACTCCTACGAGCTTGTTAGAGCCTATCCTCACAGTGCACAGATGATCGCCAAGTGTCGCAACTTGGCGCGATGTGAAAACTGATGACCCTTTTTTTCCTTTGGAAAAATGACATTAGGGACATAAAATTTCACCCAACTCCATAAAGCTTTGGAAATTCAAAAAATTGTAAAAAACTAACTGTCGTGTTACTTCTCCATTGTTGCTGTGAAACTCACACCGAGAGAAAATTGAGAGAACTTGCAAAACACCATTGCTGCACTCTTTAAGCTCCACCAAGTACTTCCCACATTGAAATATATAAGTCTCAGAAGAAAAAAAGGATCGAAACAATGAAGAACAAAGAGAAAATGAAGATTTTTCTCTAGATAACCACGAAGTCTTCCAATTGAAAAATATTCATATCTTGCAAAATACAAGTCAGATTGAGATGCCATCTTTTGAAAACTTCCTCATTTTTCAAGATGATTAAGATGCAAAAATAGGAGGTCAAATGGTGCTCTAAATCATTTGTTTCCAACAAATACCTCATTTCGTGTCCTACTGAGCCTCTCACATTCATCAGATTTCCCATCAATCCAGAAATGGAAATGAGCTAAAAACTTGCACATGGACTCTAAATGAAAAACCTATCACAATGGGGTTGATTTCATCACAATCGGAGATAAAAACTAGACCAACATTTTTTTATCTCCATTAATGGCCGCCATGGCAGCTCTAAGCCCAAAACCAATGTCAGGCAAAAAAATTAAACTTTTATTTCCAAGCATTCTAGTAGGAAAAATCAAGTGAAATTCAGAGGACGTGACCGTGACAATGAGCCAAGTTTGAAAAAATATGTTCTATTGCAAACCTAGCACTAGAAATCCACTTTCCAAAAATAGTAAGTTTTCTTATATAGACTTGTTATGTTTGGAAATCATCATCAAAAGCAGCTATGGTGAAGGCAGTGTGTCGAAGATCACGGGAAGCAGAATGCTTGCGGAGTAGAAAATAGTGAAAATGAACACTTACTAAAAATAGTAAGTCCCTATATGGGTGCTTACTAAAAATAGTAATTCACCCCAAGAAGTGGTCGAGGTGAAGGCAGTGTGCGCAAGAGTGAATGAGGGAATTCATCACATCAAAATGGTTGAGCAACGCTGAAAATGGTGAAAATGCCCACTTACTAAAAATAGTAAGTTCCCTATATGGGGACCTACTAAAAATAGCAAGTCATTCCAAGAAGTGGTCGAGGTGAAGGAGGATTTTACAAAATAAGCATACAAGGGGATAAATATTCAAGTTGGCAACATCGGTTGGAGTTCAGAGAGATTGATTCTGACACTTACTAAAAATAGTAAGTTGTCTCTTACGCACTTCAAAACAGGTACCTGATCTTCAATGGATGATTATGGAAGCTCTGTAAGGAGTCAGGAGGAAAACAAATACTCATTAGAAAGCTAATATAATCCTCTATAAGGTGGAATCATCAAGTTTTTAAAAACTCTTGTCACATTTTAGTGGAGCTCATTCTTCATAGGGATAATTAACAATCCTGATAAAAAGGAGTAATTTAAAGTAGTTTTAGAAATAATTAAAATATTATACCCATATCATTGATCTTTGAAGGCTTTTTGGAGTCAAAATCATATAAAATTTCACCCAAAAATACCTCATAGAGCTCCGGCAATCTCAATTTCAAGTTCACTCTCTAGTGGGTCAAATTCTTATATTTTGCCTCTCAAAAGTGCAAGGCGCATTTTTGTGCACCTCATGTCCCTTTGCAAAGGTGTAATGGGGACAGTAAAATGCACCCATGCATAAATTTTTCTATATTTCTCCATTTGATCCCAAATTTTTTGCATTGCGTGCGTATTCGCAATCCCCAGCTCTCCCTCTAGTTTTAAGTCTTAAAGTGCAAAATCATGCCTCTGGGAACAAAGTGGGTTTTTTGTCCCTCTCATCCCCTTGGTGCAATAGGGACAATAAAATGCACCCATGCATAACTTTTCCCTACTAATCCTTTCGTCACAAAATTTTTACATTGCGCACATCTTGCCTTGCTCTATCATGCCCCGTGGTTCCTGGATCAAAATTTTCCACCTTAATGCACTTACTAAAAATAGCATGTGTCCATGACGAGGCATACTAAAGATATAAATTGGATAAAAATGGCAATGCATCATCAAAAAAGGAGGATTGAAATGTTCTAAATGGTTTAAAGGCATCAAGATCAATTCGGAATAGTCTTCCAGGAGTCAACAGGAGTGGATTCTTCATCAGCCTTGTTCTCTCTCTTCTTTCTCTCTCTTCTCTCCCCCTACTTTATCTCTCCTCCATGTTCTAATTCTTCGTTGGGGTGCAATTTTTATATGTCCTTAATGAAATTAAAAATCAACTTTATGTTTCTAATGTAAAAGTCACCTTTATGTTATAAAAAGGGACTTAATATTCTCCTAGGAAGTTGAAAAGTTTTAAGTTGCTCAAGGACATATGAAAATTCATTGGGGGGTATATGAAGAGTCATTTCTCTTCCTATAAATTGTAAATCCATTCCCATTTCAAAGGGTTGGTGATTGATTTTGTAAACTCAAGAGTGCATTATACTTAGAGAGAACAAAGAGATAGCCAATTCCTTCCATTTCCCCCTCACTATTTTTCCTCCATTCCCACACTATGTACAACTTTAATTGAAATGATAAGTAAGGAAGAAGTTTATGTTTTCCAAGGCATATGAATGTGTGCATCTTTGTATACATGGTTTCCTCTAGCCAGTAGCATGGATATTTTATTTTTTTCTTATCATAAATGTATGTGTTGAAATTTCTAACTAGTGTGTGCAGAAATTCAATTTTCTACCCGTAGCATTAGTTCTCCTACTTCATATTCCCACTCCCTTTCCGCTCTTAAGACAAATTCTTCTCTAGCAAGTGATTGCTAGCTTTTCCACAAGGACAGTGGAGTGTCCCTGTTGGATTCCCGACCATGCAAGGCCACAAGAAAATCCACCTTTACTCGTGCATGCAAATACAAAAGTTGCATTGTTTAAGTAGAGGGACTTCGATTCCCAGCGTGTTCACAAAAAACCCAAAAATTTTTCCACCCAACAAATTTTCTCTCCAATAATCTACATCTAGTTATTTCTCGTTATTCAAGTGCATCCTAGAACAAGAGCCACCTAGGGCATGATTCTACACACACACACATAACTACATGGAGTCTAAAATGTAGTGCAACGCACGGATCGTAAGTTCACTTAGTCAAGTGACCATCGAGTCCGACTCCCCATTTGCATATTTTTATTTTTAGGATTTGATGTGTTTTGGGGTTTTGGGTGTTCTCTCTCTTTGCAGTGTTCTTTCAATTAAAAGGAAATACAACAACTAACAACGACCTCCAGTGAATACCTTGCGACCCTACAAAAATCATTGTATGAGGTTATGTGCGATCACAGCACCTAGAAAGGTCCATGGTGCTGTGCACCCCGACCCAATCCAGGTGCCCTAGTCCCAACATTCCCGATATCTACATTTTTGGGTCTAGCTATGACATTTTTTTTTCTTGTTTCATCGGTTTTCCAACTGGTACAACTTTGGGATCAATTCGAATCAGCTAGGTATCCTACCCTCTCTCTTGGACTTAGGGTTTCAAATTTATTAGCTTACTTCCTTGTTTCAAATATGTACTCTCTGTGTGTGTGTGTGTGTGTGTGTGTGTGTGTATTTTCATTTTCATTGTTACTTAATTAGGATTTAGCAATATATATTTCAATATTTTTTAAATAAAAATAAACAACTCTAAAAAATCAAAGGCATTAAATTCATTACATGCAATTTACTTGCAAAAATCAAACTACTTAAATACACAATCTATGACATTATTTTGTTGGGAACATTCCAAGGTTATTTATGAGGACTGTTGAGTCCCAAAAGATGTAAGTATGCTAAAGAAAATATACCGACCCCATGGGTAGGTCCAGGGGACAAGTTTTGAGAGTGTAGAACAAGTGTTATTTTCCCACACACCTCCGAAAATTGATTCTTGAGAGAAAAAATCTGAAATTTTCCTAAAGAGAATGTGTCCACCACACTTGACAAGCCACAAAGATATGGTAAGAGATTAGACTAGTTGGCCAAACACATAAATAAATTTAAATCAAAATTAAATAAAATTAATTAAATAATACAAATGTTCTAAATGAATGAAAAGACTCCATAAAACATGGAAAATAAATAACCTACATACTATTTAAAGGGTCACTTTACAACCCTAAGGTTCGATAACATGCATTGGGTGACCTCGTATTGGTTAGTAAGCCACTACTGAGTTGGTCTCGTTTATCCTTATTTGGGTATGAATGTATTTAATTGTATATGCATGTTTCCCTCTCAAGACTCAACACATAGGTCATATCCGCCTAAAATATAATGTTATAAAATCAAATACGAGTATACCAAGAAACAAGAAAACATATACATTCATGCATCAAACACATTCACATCACAGATAAAATTTCATAACATTCAAGAGCAACACGATTCCATATGTTCCATTTGTCCAAACTAAATTACCAAAATAATGAAGTCACACCCATTCAAATCACCATCAAGTATACATATAAACCAATAATCACCGTAGAGATTTTAAGTTCAACATCAATGATAACAAGTTTTTAATTTCAAATATTGGCACTATGCCACCAAAATAAGATGATAATGTCAACACAAAACCGCATAATTAAGTTCGTAAGTATTGACACCTAGTGCCAATATAATAAGTATAATGAACCTAATGAATGAGATATGCCGACAAATCTAATATGAATGAATAAAGTGTCAAAGAGTGGGCACTACACATTGGAAGTGTTTCTTTATGCACAATTAAGCTGAAATTTATTGTTTCTAATTTATTTTTTCAATGTTTAGGGTAGATTTTTTACTTTTGTTATGTAAAACCGCTATCCCGTAAAATAAGTTACAAAGTAATTATGTCGATATTTGTAATCTACAATTGCACCCAAAGGGAGGTGGGAGACATGACCTGTCAAAAATAAATTCCAACCAATCTTAAACTTGGCGTCCATTTGAGTGTCATAGTGTAGATTTCTTTGCTCCGATAAAGAAATATAAATATCTCATGGAGTTCAAAGTCAAAAATCTTCCCTTAAAGATTTTTTTGGGTCCAACATGGTGATGCAACTAGATTGAGCCCATCCATGACGAGTCAAAAGGAAATTTGTGGATCAAGTGATAGGGTTGTTAATGAATGTGAAAACCTTCAAAAGGTGAAACCAAGTTCGCATACTCATACTTAGAAGACAAATTTTTCTTGACTTGACAAATACTTGATAACTTTTTTAAAAATTAAATTTCAATAAAAACTAATTTTATGTAGAATATAGTTATAAAATTTATTAAAAGAGTATGAAAAACATTGGGGGAAGTGTTTTCTATTATATTTGAATAGAAATTGAGTACAAAATCACATCATCAATCAAATACAATAACCATGTGATAAGTCTTGTGAATTTATGATAATTGTCATTGAAAATTATCGACACAAATTGCATATCTAAGTAACAAATTACAATAATCTACAATCACTTAAAAATTGTCAAAATTACAAATAAAAATAATATTAAAATAATTTGTCAAAAACTCTAAGTAATCAACAAAAATAACGATCATTCATATGGCTTGAAAAAAAAAAATGGCTCCACATTAGACAAGTACTCGCATGTAGGAAAAATGGTGAGTGCATCGCCAAATATACTAACTATTAAGTATTTCTCAAATAATGAAATGAATGCAAATGTATGAAGGACCTTTTAAGAAACACTATATGTCATCTCATATGAAATAAAAAAATTAAAGAAATACTATATGTCATCAAAACACCTCAAAATTAATGTTTCGAATTAATAATTTTTTAGATAAATATATTAAAATAAATGTGTGCCTAATATCCTTTAAAAAGTTATATTTTTAATAAGAAAATTAAAACCCATCATGATATTTATA
>CM031240.1:28771591-28857765 GCA_018340775.1 Taxus wallichiana var. yunnanensis | reverse complement strand
AAGCTTGTGAAGGAAAAGTATTGTACATCCAAGAGATGATTGGAAGATTGCAGATCTTCATTGTATTTCCTCTCAGTAAAGAAAAGAACAATAGATTGGTTATTTCTTGATGGACATGACCCACAATGGGTGAACCACGTTATCTCTTGTGTATTGTTCTTTTGGTTTAATTTTTGTGTTTATTGATTATATGCTTCAATTCGATTATAGATTTGTACAACCGTGTTGTGTGCTAACCCCAACATTTTCTTCATTATCAATAATGGTGTACTCATCAGTGTGTGTAGCTTGCTTTCTCGATGTATATGGGAGATCTCAAAAGTGTCTTTTGACACTCATCCTATGGTCCAGGTTTCCCATGAATCATGTGCAAGGAGGATTTTACAATCATCGTTGTTAGATTATTTGTGGTGTGTTCTATTGGAATGATCAATTCAACATAACAGTGTGGTCATGTTACAAAGATCATGGTAGGATTGGTTTCAAGTCTCAATCCCTGTCACCAAAAGGAATCATTCAAAAGTGTTTCTAAACACTTAGTTAGGGTGTTGTGCATCATCAAAGAAGTTTTCTCATGGTGTGAAGCATTCAAGGTTCACAGTTCATCATTGCATTAGAGCATTTCACTTATTCATCAGTGGAGTGGAGCTAATCTTCATCAGAGACAGAGTGTTCTTCATCCATGCTTCAGAGCATCCTCTCCATCCTTCTCTCTTTCTCCCTCTTCTCTCTCTCTCTTTTCTAATTCTTCATTGGGCTTCATCATTATATTTCATCCTATTCACTTAAGTGACATATTTTAAAATTGTAAAATTATTTTCTCAAAATTATAAGAGAAATACTTAATTTATGGAAAATAAAAGGTCACAAGTGGAATAGGAATACAAAGAGTCATGTGAGGGAGGTGAAAGGACAATTAACATTGCTATAAATTGGGATGACCTCTCCATTCCAAAGGATTCCATATTTTAAAGCATTTTTACTTTGTATCAATTGTGGATTGTATTTGTTGAACTTTGTGTCAATGCACATGAAATAAAGAGCTACATTTCTTCTATTTCCTTTCTCATGTTTTCTTCTATTCTCTCATTATACAACATTGTGAATGTCAAATGAATAGGAAAAAATGTTGTTTTTTTCTTGATAAGGAGATTTATGAAACTTTGTGTTCATGGTCTCATCTTGTCTTGATGTGTGTGTAACAAGGTTGTATTCTTCTATATTGAATGTTGGACTACTCTAGTTACTGGGTGTGAACTCTATAATTCTACTCACAGCAAAGTAATTTCCTTTCCTAATTCCCCCTTTCTCCCTACATCACTATAATTTCCTCCCTTGTACCCCGTACAAGCACTTTTCCATAGGTTCAGTGGAGTGTCCCTATGTGATCCCTGGCCTATTTGGCTAACCCACAACATTTAGATTAGGATTAGATTAGTAACATTCAATAATGGGAGTTGTACCATTCAATGTAGAGGGTGTAGCCCCATGAACATTGGTGGAGACACCTAATTTTCCATATCGAAAATTTTCTCACCAATTTTTTGGTAACTCTCTGGGAAGGATTTTCCCAAGTGCACCCAAAAAGGATATCTTTGCCAAAAATATATATAATAATATATATATATATATATATATATATATTCAAAAAACAAAAATTAGATTTCAAAGAAAATCATTTTTGAAGGTGACTCATCAAGGAACGAATCCCTATCACATTTGTTTCCTACATCACAATGAAGAAATTTCCAAATTGGAGTGAAGTACCAATGAGTGAAAATGAAGAAGAAGAAGAATATTGTGACCGAGAAAATAATATCAATCGAAGTTTCTCGATCAACCATGGTTCTAAACCAGTCTTTGCAAAAAGGAAAAATTGAGAATGGTAAAAGAGATTCCTACTTCAAGAAATAATCTACAATTAGACAAAGGAAATAAAACAAAACTTTCTAGTGAAGAAGAAGATAAGGAATGGTTGAAAGATGCATGAAGAAGATACAAGATGTTGTGTGAAGCCCAAGAAGCTTAAGAATATGCCAAAGGTAATACTCTCAATTATGCACAACTGAATAAAAATCTTGGAGCCATGTCTTTCATCACCCTCCCTTGGGATGATTTCCTTGCATATAGGAATGATAAAATGGGAGTCTTAAAACTTGAGTATATGGAAATAATCATGAGCACTATGCAAGGAAATTCCAGTCCCCAAATCTACCTCAAAATGTTGAAATATGTTGAAGCTTTGCAAGAGATGTATGAGAAAGCAACTTGAATCAGCCCATAGAATGGAAGAAGAAGAGGACAATGGAGGAAAAGAAGATCATTCATACAAGAAATATTCTTGGCTCACTAGAAAAAGAAAATCCTATCCTTGAGCCTTCTGATGAAGATCAAATTCATACTATAGAATATATCATCTAAAAGATAATAAAGTTTTTGAAACTAAAGTAAAGACTTTTGCAAATCCACATAAATAAAAAAAAATTACAAACTCATCATCACTGTATGAACATGGAATCACTTCGTGTTGTCAAAATATGAATGGATCGGGAAGATCTTGATGATTGTCCACATTATAAGGTGTCCATCCCCAAAAGATTCTTGGATGCTCCTGAAGAAGATATTATTCTTGAACCCTCCATTGAAAATAAAAGAAACACCTTTGAATATGATGAGAAGGACATGGAGATGGAACCACCATTCATCAATTCATTTTGGGCTGAGGCACAACCCATTGGAGGAATAATATATTCAATAGAGGAAGATTCTTGTTGCATAATGGATGATTCGATGCTTTTAAAGACTCCACCAATGATGAAGAAATACAAGATGACCAGTTTGAAGTAAGCATGAATAATCTCCTTTCAAATTTTGATCTTTCAATTAATGATGGAATGGAGATATGTGAAGAAGTATAATAAATCCATCCTTCATCATGGCTGAAGGTGATGAATTCAAGATGGTCATGGGATAATCCTATTTTCCTTCTTATTTTGAAATGTTGAATAAAGAAATGGAGATAGTCAAAGAATAAAATTCCATTCCGATTCAATCATGGATGATCGAATGGAAGAGGCCCACTTCCTTTTTGAAAGAGGAGAATGAATAGTTTGAACATAACCTCTTCTTACCCAAAGAGAATAATGATCATCTGTGAGTATGAAGTCTTTCATTTTCATATGAGCAAGAGGATTCAATAATGAATGATCAGATGGAATAAAAATCCTTCCCATACTTCCACCCCAACATGGTCCCATTTTCCCATCAAGAAGGATGATATGGATTTTGAACTCGAAGGATTTCCCTTCCCATGAAGCATGGACCTCTTCTCCTTGTCAGAAGGTGTCATGAATCAAGTATGTCCATGTTTGTAAGAAAGTGAATATTGGGCAACACAAAGCATGGAAGAAGTGAATGAGGATGTTTTAAATGAATCATGGGTGTGTATGGATCAGATTTTCAACCATCTCCTGGAGGCACAATATAGAGACTATTCCCATGAGAATGAAGATGATCCTATGGTGAACTTGGAAGAGTCATCTGTACAAGACATCTTGAAGGTTGTAGAAGAAACTGAAGATCCTCAACTCAGTCTTGAACTCTTGACTCGGGCTATGGAGATACAAGATAGGTATGAATCAATTTGTGCTCTCTTTTTGACACACCAATGTTTGATACCGAGAGATGTAGATGGATGAACTTGATGTCTTCCCAATGCCTTAGTTGATGAGAGTGAATGTGAAAGCATGTATTTTATTTCACATAGTGTGAAGAAGTTCATGAGTGAAAAATAAGGAAGGTTCTTGAATATCCTTTGAATTCTCAATATTGAAGATAACATCTCTACATGGAGGAAGATAATAGGGAAAATGTTGAGCTGATTTTCACATTAAAGAAAGTTTTAGAAAAAGTAAAAAGTTGCAAGATCATTTGGAGTGTGTTCAAAATCAACTTATTCCCACCACTTTGGAATATTCTTCCAATACAAAATAAGAGTTCATATGGAAAAATACACTCAAAGGTAAAGAATGCCTTTATGAAGAAATTGAGGGTTGTAATTTTGAAATGATATCAAGATGGACTTCAACAGATGGATATTGATGATAATTACTTGGACAACAAAAAATGGATATGCATGATTCTTGTGAAATGAATTCAAAATCAGATTGAGCTCACCATCTCCCAATCCCCGAATTGTCTTGAACATACTTCCATACTACAACAATTTCTCAAGGATGATGAAAACCTCAACCCAATGATGTAACCTCTACTCTTGAAAGCATTTTTTTTAGAAAACAAAGTGATATGTTCAAAGAAGATGAAGAAATTAATTTTTCCTCACTCCTCTAAGGCCTCATGGATTAGGAGATGTCCCATGCTAAAATTCAAGGATGAATAATGTATCCATGAAGAGATCAAATTTCCCACTCCTGAAGACATGGAGAAATGGTGCCTCATGATCATAGGACATCAAGAGGAAGCTTCAAGATGTAAAATTTTTGAGAGAGGTGACCAATTTTTCATCAGATGCAAGAATGTTTTTAGTGTAGTATGAGTACAAAGGTGGAGCCTTGATATCTCTTCTTCTTCTCAAGCCATGAAAATCCATCACAAGAGCATGGTTTGATCAAATAATAATTTTTTGTGCTTCAAAGATCACATTTCAGCCCATTATTCCATGATGGCATGTATTTTCTCAACCCATTACTGGGTATGTGTATATTATTTTCCCGCCTCTGTAAATATCCCTCCCCATGTCCCTATATATAATTTCCTTTTTATTGTGTGTTGTTTTCCCTTCTTGTGTGTTTCCCTTCTGTTTTTTTTTGTGTGTGTGTGTGTTCAATAAGGAAGTTGTGTAGCATATCTCTAATGAATCCATAAATCCCAATGGATAAGGCATTGGTCAAGAAGAAAATTGAGATTCTAGGAGTTCTCATGTCATGTCCTCCTCTTGAGCTTCAATCCATACATGTCCCCAAGCTAGAGCCGGTTGTTGTCCTGTGTTTTTGCATGGGAAAAATTCAAAAAATAGGACAACTATACCCTAGTGTCAAAATTTTCATGTCATACCTTCCTAGACACCCCCAAATCAACCTACCCTCAATGTCAAGTCCATTATTATCCCCTGATTCCATTTTTAAATTCATCAGTCCCCTTAGGTGATTTAGGAAAATAAAATTCATTCAAGTATGTTGGAGCAATGGTTTTTTCAAGGCAAGTTTGCAACAACTTAGAGAGGGCTTTCATCAGCCTTTCTAAGCCATGCATACCATCACCAGAGTAGTACAGGAGGCTCATTTTCATCATGGAGGTGTATCTAGGATCCAGAACACCAAGGAACTGATTTAGGAAAAATTGGGAAGTTTGGGTGTTTAGGAGCAATTCACCAAAAGCGGGTTTTTGGGCCTAAAGGAGCTTGCACCAAAAAAACACCGATATTCAAGGAAGGATTCAGAGATCTATAGAATGAGTTGAGAGCCAAAAATATATCATTGAAATATATTTCAGTCCCCCACATGGTGGAAAAAACATATCATCTTCAAGCACCATGCATTTTTCAAGCCAACTCATTCTTTCCATGCACAAGTAGGAAATCCCGAGAAAAAAGGATATTTTTTGGGGTGTTTCAATCATAATAAAGTCTTATTTATACCCCATTATTCTAAAAATTTTTTCATGAAAAATCATATAAGGAAGTGCCCAAAACTCATCGGGAGCTCAAGTTATGACCTTCACAAGTGGCTCTCAAGGTACGCTCTTCGATACTTAACCATTTTCACACTTGGACACGTGTCAAGCTGAGGTTAAGGCATGAAATTTCATGTCCCTATTGCACCTTACCAAAGGGACATGAGGTGAAAAAAATTTCACCCTCCCCCATTTAGCCTTTTGGTCACCCATATGACCTGGTGCTCACCTTTAGCCCCGTTGACCAGTTTTACTTGCTCTCCAAACTACTCCCGCATGCCACTTGTCTTTGTGAGGTTAGGAACATTTTTTAAAACCTTTTTCACCTTTCCCAAGGGACAATAGGGAAAATAAAATATTTCCCATCCCCTTTTAGATTCCAGGTTCCTCATGTGACCATTTTCCATCCCCCAAGTGCTTAAATGTGGCCCCCCCTTCATTTCTCTCATCGAATCAAACATTGCCATTTTTAATACTAGGGGAAAGGTAAATTTTATTATCCCTACTTCACCTTTGAAAATTGACATGAGATGCCTAAAAATTCACCCCACCTCTCTCCTTCCATTTCCAAAGCTATAAATATCGAAGGAGATAGCCATTTTTGCATTTTTCACCCCCACACCTCCGATGTTGGAATGTTGAAAATTTTTCAGAACTAAAATCCACCATTTTTGTCCAAAACAATGATCTCATGAATACTTCCATGATCTGAAAGAATAATAAACACAAAAAAAAATAGATTCAAACAAAGAAAAATGGAGATTTTTTCCTAAATGACTTCAAATCCATGTGAAAAGAGATTTTCATATCTCAAAAACCATCAAATGGATCAACGTGCCATTTTTTCAATCATATAGTTTTCAAAGGCCATTAGAATCCAAGAAATATATTTCACATACATGCCCTAGATTTTTTTCACAATGAAGAAACCCAGTTTCCCATGGAAAAATTTTAAATTTTAAAATCTCATTTCTAAGCAGCTCGAATTTGATGTGAAATTTGAGAGGTGCATAGAAGTGAAAAACCCATATGGAAAGTTGTTTCATCAAAACCAAGGTCCCGGAAACCCACTTCCAAAAATAGTAAGCTTCCTACATGGGTACTTTCTATTTTTGTAAAGTCTATGCAAAAAATTCGTTTTGACATGAAGCGATGTGCACAAAGGTATCAAAAGATCAAAATGGTTGAGTGGCGAGCAAAAATGGTGAAAATTGACACTTACTAAAAATAGTAAGTTCCTATAGTCACTAGCTATAATTAGTAAGTCATCTCAAAGTAGTTTTAGAGGGATAAGGAATACACAAGGGTGATCATAAAGCTAACTTCACCGGTCATGGGATCGAAAAGGGGGTAGAAATTTATCATTTACTAAAAATAGTAAATCCCCCTTTTCAAATATAGTAAAGTGTTTCAGAAGCCATGAAATTCAAGTTCATAGAAGGGTTTTCTTCACTATCAACAATGGTGTACTCATCGGTGCTCATCATTTTTTTCTCGGTGTATACGGAGAAAGTACATCATTCCATGACACGAGAATTTTATTTCAAAGCATGAAATGTCACAAATTATCATCATGAGCATTATCTCAGAAGGGGGCATGTTGATCATCATCATTGAAATTCAAATGGTGTTTTTAATGGAATTGATTAAAAGTAATCAATCATCATTCAAAGGATCATCATGAGTGACACTCATGGTCACCAAAGGAATCATTCAACAGTGTTTCTAAACACTTATTTTGGTGTAACGTAATTCATCCAAAGAAGTTTCTCATGGTGTGAAGAATTGAGGTTCACATTTCATCATGCATTGAGAATTTCACAATTCATTAGAGTGGATCTTCATCAAAGATCTACATGTGTTCTTCATCCATGCTTTAGAGCATCCCTCCCTCCTCTCTTTCTCCCTCTTCTTTCTCTCTCCTTTCTAATTCTTCATTGGGATTCATCATTGTATTTCATCCTATTCACTTAAGTGACCTATTTTAAAATTGTAAAAGTATTTTCTCAAAATTATAAGAGAAATACTTAATTTATGGAAAACGAAAGGTCACAAGTGGAATATGGAAATGAAGAGTCATGTGAGGGAGGTGAAAGGACAATTGACATTGCTATAAATTGGGATGGCCTTCTCCATTCCAAAGGATTCCATATTTTGAAGAATTTCTACTCTATAGCAATTATGGATTGTAGTTGTTGAACTTTGTGTCAATGCACATGAAATAAAGAGCTACATTTCTTCTATTTCCCTTTCTCATGTTTTCTTCTACTTCTCTCATTATACAACTTTGTGAATGTCAATGAATAGGAAAAGACTTTGTTGTTTTTCTTGATAAGGATATTTCTAAAACTTTGTGTTCATGGTCTCATCTTGTCTTGATGTGTGTGTAATAAGGTTGTTATTATTCTATATTGAATTTTGGACTACTCTGGTTACTGGGTGTGAACTCTGAAATTATACTCATGGCAGTAACTTTCCATTCCTAATTTCCCTCCTTCTCCCTACATTGTTGTAATTTCCTCCCTTGTACCCATGTATAAGCACTTTGTTATAGGTTCAATGGAGTATCCCTGTGTGATCCCCAACCTATTTGGATAACCCGCAACATTTATATTACGATTATATTATTAACATTCAATAATGGGAGTTGTACCATTTAATGTAGAGGGGCGTATCCCCGTTAACATTGGTGGAGACACCTAATTTTCCTTCTACTCACAAAGTGTGACTAACACAAGAGAACCTAGGTAATAATTTACACACACACACCTAGAACTATATTTACTCTAAGATATGTGTAGTACTCAAAGGTAATAATTCCATCCATTTGGCAGATGAGGACAATCTGACCCCTTCATATGCATCTTTATTTTTAGGGTTTTTTATGTTTTCTTGGGGTTTTGCAGGCATTTCCTTCATCTCTAGTTTGCAATGAGGTTCAGCGACATACATGGGACAAGAAGCAAGCATATGAGATCAATCAGCAACACTACTAAGGAGGTTCCCTGGTCATTTCTATAGACCAGGGCACTCTGTGCACCCCCATCCCTTTCTAGGCACCCCAGATCTAGTTGGACAGCTCGGATTTACAATTTTATGAGTTTTTTGCGGTCGTTTCCTCCTCCTGTTCATCCGGTCTCCACTATAACACAGTCTCGACATATTTATGAGTCAGCTAAGGACATCTTAACCCTCTTTACACATTAGGGTTTCATATTTCATTACTTATATTGCTTAGGTCATTTCCTTTATTTATTTATATGTTATTTGTTGCTTTACATAAGCATCAGATTAACCTAGAATAGATTACCATTTTCCATTTTAGTTTAATCATTTTGGTGAATCTAACAATCCAACCCTTCCTTTTGATAATTTCATCTCCTTATCAAGTCATGACTCAATCATCTTATCCTTCTTTTTGCACCCACTAAAGTTTATATTATAACTCACTACTTTACTACTGATTTCATGCAAGTGCGTACTCAACATCCTCCTTGCTTTGTTACACCTAGGGATGATCCATCCATCAATGTAGTTACTACTCACCGCACTCGTCCTCCTATGGCTCCACCCGCTTCTATTCCTCCATATTTAACTTTTTTTCAGCTTCCTTCATCGCTTCTAAGGGTTATGACATCATTGAACAACTTAAAAATACACCAGCTAAGATTTATCTTTATGAATTATTATGTAATGCACCATACTATTGTAACACGCTAGAATCATCCCTTCATGTTATTCATATAGAAATTGATAACTCTACGTGGTGGCCTTTACACATATCATACAGTCTCTAAGAAATATTCCACATGCTATCTATTTCACTAATGAGGATCTATCACCTTTTCTAAAACCAATCCATGTGCACCCTTGTTCATTACCGCCATCATTAGCACCACTTGCATCAAATGAGTACTTATTTATAATGGATCAGTCATCAATCTATGTGCTCATTCTCTTTTAAAACAATTGGGTATTAATGATAATCTAATTTCTAAGAATTCTACTCTCATCCAAGGTTATGATTCTACCACTTGCACATGTCTAGGGACTATCTCATTACACTTTCAGTTGGGCCTATGACCATTCTCACAAGTTATATATGCTTCATTTCAGTTCAATATATTGCTAGGAAGACCTTGGATCCATGTCATGCAAATGGTCCCATCTATTGTCCACTAATGTGTCAAGTTCTTACATGATGGTTATGAACACACTATTACTGCAGATCCCGAGCCATTCAAATATTGTCACATAGACCCCATTATTGTTATGCATGTTCCACCTTCACAACCTATTCCATATGGTATCCTTGACACATATGACATTGGTCAATCTAGTGCTTTGCATCCTTCTTCTCACTTCAAATACCCCGGTTATTTCTACTCACACTATAAAAATTATCTCACCCACCATACCTGCTCCAATGAGCACTTCTTCTGCACCTATCAAGACACCTTCCACTCCTCCACCTAGTGCAACTCCTAGCAATATACTCAACAAAGCTATACAACATGATAATGCTAACACAAATGATTTTGAGGAATCTGATGACGAATTTGATGCTATCGAACTCACTGATGAAGCATTAGGCCAACTAAATTTTACACCTATCAACATAGATGACTCTTACTTCAAAGACACATTTGTGGTCGATGGCCAGGTGAATATAAATTCAAGACCCCTCCTTCTACCAATGTTATGATACTTTATCAAGGATCTGTTAACACTTTATATGTTGTTTCATCTCCTACTATGCAGTCTACATCTCTACCACCTCCTTTCACATGCACACTACTCATCAACAACTCCTTTTGGCATAACATTTCAATCAATTGTACTTTCTTAGATACTATTTTCACACTTGAGGGCTTAACTAGACTTGGTTTGACACTTAATGATATCTTACCACCAATTCACTCACCTCATATTTATCATGGTTATTATCACATTACAACCACTTATGGCCTTCGTGTGTTTCATTTGACGATCTTCATTACGTGAGCCCCTCACACTTCTCCACTAACACTTGGGAAATATTGGCTTGACTATATTGGCAGTACTTTAGACACAAACCACACTTTTCTCTTAATTCCTATGAATTTGGCGATGTCTCCATCACTAATGATTCATCTCCCACTTATGGTCTCGAATCTCTCTCATTAGTATGCACATGAATTTCCACTGCACCTTCATCGATGAAGAGTATGTGATGAGAATCTACACACTATGTCACAATGGTTCTTTGTACGATCCACCTCATTATATTGCTTATCATGTCTCCAATGCCGCTCCAGTGGGCTTCAATCATGATAGTGATGATCTTTTAAACATTGTCACATGATTATATTCACCACCACACACTTTGGGTTCATATCATTCACACATTCCCCCATCCTAGCATCGACACATGTTTCATACTCACATTATCAACCTCCTAGCATAGGCATCATCATCTACACCTTAGTATCGTCATTACCCAATGACACACTCTTGTGCTTCGGTTCACACTTGACTATTGAGGGCATCTTACACACATGAACCCCACACACTACATAATAGGCATTACACATCTTATGTTACATCTCATCATCACTATACATAATACACATTTTATCACATGGTTGTCTCTCATCACCAAATATACTACACACATCTACTTGTGCACGTTGCACTCACTACCCTATGACGTACTCTAGTCTCACGATCCATACTAGACTATTGAGGGTATACATCACAAATGGACCTCATCACATTCACGCATTCATCATTCAACCTTCTATCATGCGACATTCCTAGGTTAGTGACATATGTTATAGGCTAAATGGTCACCTATTCCATCATCTTGTAGTGGTATACACCATAGGCTACATCACCACTCATTTCACTCACCTTATAGTGATATACACCATAGGCTACCTCATCACTTACTATCATGTAATCATCATCTATTCTACTCATCTTGTAATGACATACGTTATAGGCTAAATTGTCACATATTCCATCATCTTATATTGGTATACGCTTTAGGCTACATCATCACTCCCTCTATTCATCTTATAGTGGTATACATTTTATGCTACATCATCACTTTTTGATCATCTTATCGTTATATATGCTTTGGCTATAGGGTCATGCACACATCATCTCTAGGTCACATATCATCAACACACATACGCATTCACCACAACGCACTACACACAACACATAGTTTGACCATTTCCCGATGACGCACTCTCATTTACGGTTCATTCTTGACTATTGAGGGGTAAAAACAAATGAACCTTACTACTGCATACAACTCCATCCACTCGGGGCACGTAACTCCTATCATCCATATTTCATTCCATTCCATCTATCCACAAACATATTGCATATTTTGGTCGCATTTACTCTTGCTCGCATGTGCTTGTTCATGGTCATCTTATTACTCACGCTAGATAGATATCTTGTATATCATTATCTCTACCATACACACATGTGTGTTCACCTCCTTTTCTAGTTTCAATCGTAGATATAGGTCTCTTACACGCAAAGCATGGATGTTTGTATACTACCAATCCCATAACAAGCTATTGGGGACATCCACATCCATACAATACAAGTACTATTGTTTCATTTTATACTTAACACTCTACATTACTTGGTTATACAAATTTTTGACATATGGGTTATATTTCTAACATGTTAATGGGTGCTTTACTTTGTAGGATTACTTGCTACCATGGCTATATGTTGTTTGTACTTACTTGTCTTTGTTTTCTATTGTATGCGGGCCTTGCCCTTTGTTTTGTGTGCACAATTTTTTGTTTGTATGCAGCCATTATGGCCTTGAGTGTCTTACGACATCATGAGTGGTGTCCCATGTTTACAACCCTCTTTTTGTGGTCTATGATTGGCTTCTTGTGTGTTTACTTGCATTCTAGCTTACACATAATTTGCATAACTTACCCTTGTTTTCTACATATATGTGTGTTTGTACTAACACTTGTTTTCTAGACATTTGTTTGTGTGTGCCTTATTTTCTACCAAAGCACATTCCCTTCCCCCGTAGGGCATAGTTTATCTCCGTAAGTCCTCTTTGGGGTTACATCCTCCTATCTCGTGACATCACATGCACCCCTAAAGAGGGGGCATCATTTGTGTTTACACACTACATAGTGCGATATTGGTATAGTTCATTTTTCATATATTTTTCCATGACACAGTGGGTTATAAAACAAGTGGGTTTAGACCAATTTATAGAACTCTCGCACATCGGATTTTACAAGACAAGTTGTCCTTAGCATATTGGGGAGCAGATTAAAAGTTGGACAATACGGTGGAATTTCCTCCCCTACACTACTTCGGCCATGGCGTTGGATTTCCCAAAAACCAAGTAAGACAGAGATCTCTTCATATTATCAGAGAAGCAATTACAGGTTAGAGAATAACACACCCTTTTCCCTACACTTTTTTGGCCATAGTGGTCTGAGATCGCCAGAAAAACTCACACTTCACCGACATTATAGGATATCTTTTTACACCCTTTTTCTCATCGCATATCATGTGCATGAGTTCCTTTTTTTTTCATTTTCATAATTTCATTACATGCCTTTTACACATATATGTGTGTGTGTATTTGACTACTTGAATGTCTTCTCCTTTGCAGGTTCGTCTATATGGGAAGAAAGTTTTCAACAACAACACCACACATAACATACTAACATGCAGTACATCACACATATTGGTAACTACACGTGTTTCCACCCTAGGTTCATTGTAATCACTTTTTACACTTTTGTATCTTTAGTCTTCATGCTCCACCATTTTTTGTTGCTCCACGCTTTATCTAGTCCCTTGGTGTGTTTTCTACTTCACTCTACATGGATATCAGGTATGCATCTCTATTTACTTTATGTTACCAAGTTTTTCACTCACCAACATAAAGTGGGGGAAAATTTAGTCACTAAATCACGCACTTTGGGTAATTATTTAGTCTCGGTTTCATACTACTATTCATATGGTTCTTGATTGAAAATAATACTAATCAATCCATTTCTTTGGCCAATTTAATTTTCTTTCGTCATTACTTTCGATCTTGCACCCGTGCACATGCCCTAAGTATGTATTGTCATTTTGTGTTCATCATATCTCTCGGGGTGGGGCACCTAACAGGATCGGGGTACCCAGAGTCCATGTCCTTCTTGGGGCACCCTAATCCTCTTTATACTTTACTCTCATCTTTTGGGCACTTTTTGGTGAGGTTCAACGACATACACATGACAAGAAGGCATAGGCGATCAATCAAAGCAACATCATCGAGGAGGTTCCCTGGTCATTTCTACATACTAAGGCACCCAAATCTCAAACTAGGGCACACCAGAAACCCCCATCCCTTTCTAGGCACCCAAATCTATTCAAACAGCTCGGATCTATGTTTTTATGAGTTTTTGTGTGGTCGTTTCCTCCTCTTATTCATCCAGTCTCCCCTTTGTGACATAGTCCCAACATATCTACGAATCAGCTAAACACTTCTTAACCCTTTTTACACATTAGGGTTTCATATTTAATTACTTAGATTACATGGGTCATTTCCTTTATTTATTTATCTATTTTTCTTGCTTTACCTAACATCATATTAAGCTAGAATAGATTACCGTTTTCCATTTTAGTTTAATCAAATAAGATGTTCATTAATCCCACTATGAAAAATTTAGAGATGTTGGAAACTCGTGGACACAGGCACCTGGATAGGGGCAAGGGCACCGGCCGGGTGCCCTAGGGTTTCACACTTATTCACCCCTGATGTAGTGCCCACTTCCCTTCGACACTTTTTATTATTGATTTCGATACTGTCGACTATACTTATGGATATTATTGTAGCTTTTGACTTAGCATGATGTTAGATGTTAGAGATACTAGACTGTTGTTGATTTCGATTCTTAGTATGATGTATGTGGATTATTAGAGACAAATTATATTGATGATGATATGTTGTTGACATGGTTATATATATATATATATATATATATATATATATATATATATATATTTTTGACTCGCGATACTTTCTTCATTTTGAGTAGACCTTAACAATTGAACTAATCTTGTGATCATATGGATATTGATGAAATGTAGAATCGAGATGTTGTTAGAAATTGTAAATGATATCGTTACTTGCCTAGATGATGTTTTGATTCATATATAGATGATTGTGGAGTTATATTGTATATTTATTTTGGATGTTTTGATGCGGCCACAAGGCTGAAGGAGGTGTTATGTGTTTTGTAGGTAAACATGTCACAACAAACATTGGGGGATTGGAGACCAACCACATTGGAATGCTAGATGAATTCAACAAGGGTCACCATGGAAACATGTATTTTGTTATGTGTGTGTATTTGAATTGTTGTTAGGGGTTCCCCAATCACCTCCAATTGTGACCAAGGGGTTATGTGTTTTCTTTCATTTAGTTTCCTTTATTTAATTTTAGTATGTGAAATTATAGTGATGTATTCTCCTTTTGTTAATTACTTGATTTATGTCTAGATTAGTAAATTAATTAGTTTACTAAATTAAAGAATGGGTCAAAAGGATTTCATTTATTAGATTATATGGCTCTTGGGTTATGTGTTGTAAGTTGAGTGCTTGTGATCTTGAGTGTTGTACACTCTACCCCTTCATGAAAATTCGGATTTGGCCTTAAGGGCCAATTTTGGAGGCTTGTGGGACAAGTTAAACTTGTCCCACACCTCTTAAATTTCTATACCAACCCTACCTATGGATTGGGGGTCAAAAATAGACCCCATTATGTGTTTTGGGAAGACAAAAGGTAAAATATTATTGCACTTTCTTTCTTGAAATTAAAGTTTGTCCTTAGGGGGTGTGGGCTTGGATTGTGTGTGTAAGTAAATTGTCATTCCTCTCACCCACCAATTTATGGTGCATTGGGGTTGAGGTTTGACTTGTGAGGTGGAGTTGAGGATGAGTGATGTGGAATCCTACATGGATCCACCTCACCCTTCTCTATCCCTTTTTCTATTTATTCAAATTATTTTGTTCATTTGGGGGTTACTTCATTTCATTGTGTTCTTGAATTTTTGGGAGTTAGAGGATTTTTGAGTGCTTGTGGATTTTTGGAGCTTCTTGGTGATTGTTTGGGCTTGAAGAAGCTTGGTGTGGGACTCTTGGATCAAGATCTACCATGGAAAGGTAGGAGCTACACTCTTGTAAAATATTTTCTTTATATTGTGTATATGTGCGTGCTTTTGAGTGTTTTAGTATGCTTTTTTGGTGCTTGGGTAGATGGCCTAAGTGTGGTGTAGGAGGGGAATATGGGGATATTACATGTGGGGAGGCATAAGAGTTCATTGCATGTTTTGGAGGGAGTTGGGTTGGGTGCCCCACCTTGGACAAGAAATTGCTTGCATTTCTTACTTGGTCTATTTTTATGAGGGAGCCATAAGAGATTGTAGGGAGGCATAAGAGAATGTGGGAGGTATAAGAGGTTCTTGAGGGAGGCATAAGAGTGTGTAGGGTTTTGAGATTTTATTGGAGGGTTTTAAGGTGGTCACCCATTTCCCATTGGGAGACATAAGTGACCTCCCCATAGATCTTACTCCTTTGGCTTTTACATGTTGAAGCCTTGTGTATTTTGTTGCTTTCCTTCTTGTGATTGTAATTTTATTGTTTGTGTTTTGGTATGGTTGTAGAATCTTGTATTGTGATGTGGAAGCTTGTTTTTTTGCCATGAGTTGAATCTATTTTTCATTACAATGTGGTTGGGGCTCAGGGGCCAATGAGGAGGATGGTTTTTTCTCCTCATTGAAATTCTTGTTTGGGTGGAGAGTGTTGCCTCTCCCCTTTTTGTTGTGATCAAATGAAGCATGGTGGAGCTCTCTTGTTGGTGATGTGAAACATGGAGCTTTGTTGGTGTCCTCAAGAAATATTTCCTTGTGAGAAAACCTCCTTGTTATTCCCACTTAGGGTGGAAGACTTGTAATATTGTATTCCTTTTAGCTTTCATTCTTGTAAGTTTTCCCACTTTAAGTGGAAGATATTGTATTAATAATTGTGAAGAAAAGTTGTTTTGATTATTGGATATTAAAGTTGTATTGTATGTGAAAAGGGAAAGAAAGATTTTGTTTTTTTGTAAAGCTAGTTTGGTTGTAATAGGAAAGAAGTTATAAAGGGAATATCTTATTTCATTGTAGTTAATTTATTTCCCACAAAAGTGTGTAGATCTCATTGGAAAGATAGTAGTTCTCATTTTAGAACTTATTGAAAACCTTGTTAAAATTGGTTGTGAGAATGGTTGAAAATTGTAGTTTAAAAAAAAAAAGAAATAGCTACTTTTATTGTATTCCATGAAAATTATAAGGTTGTGAAAAAGTTATGTTTGTTCATTCTCTTATAGTAGTTGAAAGAAATTTAAACTATATTCAAATAGATGGTAAGAACTTAGTTTTACTTGTCTTTACTTGGTTAATAAAAATAGAGTAATTCTTAACACTAGTAGAGAAAGGAAAAGTCTTCTTTGCAACTTAGGCTTAGCCTCATTGGATTGTGCAAAATTTATTATTAAGATATTGTAGAATTACTCTAAACCCATTGTAACTTGATATCATAATAAGTGAAATTTGACTTGGTTTCTTTTAAAGCCTCTTACCTAAATACTATCCTTTTTTTTACAAAAAAATTAAGTATGGAATTAAAATTAGTTAACGTTAATAACCATAAAAATGTTATTACTTTAATACTAGTATTGAAATTAAAATAATATTAATATTAAAATACTATTGATATTAAGATATTATTAAGATTAAAATATTAATAATATTAAAGTATTAATACTATCAATTTTAAAAATAAATAGATAACATTTATTGTGTGTGTGTGTGTGTGTGTGTGTGTGTGTGTGTGTACGTGTGTGTGTGTGTGTGTGTGTGTATTATATATAGTGTGTATTGTGCATGCCGCAATCACCATGTACAAGCTTGAGTGGTTACGTGGGTTTTGGTTTAGTGTTTTGATAGACCAAGTTTTGGGGATCGGGGGAGGCTCCCCCAAACCCTTACCATATTCCTAAAAGGCCGCACCATAAATGGATCTAAAAGGATTCGGCCCTAATGTAATTCATTTACTTTTACTTTATATTATTATATATATATATATATATATATATATATATATATATGGCATATATTTTGATTTCGGGTTTTTAACCCATCAAAGTTTTTTTCTCTTTGTGTGTGTGTGTGTAAAATAAATACATATGTATAAACGTATATACACATATATATGTATATATACCCCATCAAAATGAAAACATATATCAAATATAGCTATTTAACCAAAATGGGACAAACTCATTTGCCTACTTGGGCAAATATTATTGAAATGAAATAAATAAAAACATTTAAAACCCTAAATGTGGGTATAAACAAATAAGAAAATAATGGGACATATGTGCCTCCCAAAAGCTTAAGAGGGCCTCCAATGGCTTCCTCATCCTCCTCCAACAACCTGCAAAACCAAAAGAAACAATGAGCCAAAAGAAAGAGAGAAAGAAGCCTTTCATAAGGAAACTTAGGGTTAAAGGGTTTTCCTTATCCAGGGTCCTAAATGAATCCATCCAAGGGATGAGATTCATCCCTACAAAAAGTAGGTAGAGAGTGGGTGAGTGGAAATTGTCTTTTAATTTAAATGTTTTTAATTTCAAATACATGGGTTGACTTTTTAAGGGGTCACTTTATGGGGTAGGAGTATGTTTATTAATTCTAACCCCATGTCAAATGGGGACCTTGTCAATTGTTATTAAACCTTGTGGGATTAATTAATTTTTAGTATTTATTTATATTGACCCTTTTACCCTTGAGATTTAAATGTGGAAATTTTAACTATAGTGAATTAAATTGTTATTAAAATAATACTTAGGGGGAAATTAACCATGCTTAGTCAAATTAAATGTATTAAAGTTTAAATGTGGGTTTTCAATATTTTGTTATAATGGGAAAAAATTTATTATTAAATTTAATTGACTTAGAAACATTAATGGGACAACTGTATTTTGAAGCCTGTATGTGGGCACGTTTCTCAAAAAAATCCATAATTTTTCTAGCTAACCCTAGGTTGTTCTTGGGTCTCGTGAGGGTATTTTTAGCAGCATCACAACCGATCACTTGAAATTTGTACTTTAATTATAGAGTATATGTAAATCTGCAACACAAATATCCTCCAAAAGTATAAAATGGGTCGGATTGTCCTCTCACTGTCAACTAGTGAACTTACGATTGGCCGTTGCACTACGTCTTCGACCCAATGTAGTTATATGTGTTTGTGTGTGTAATAGTGCTCCTAGGTTTCCCTCACACCGATGATGCCAAGATAGTAGGTAATAGCTAGATAAAATGCAAATGTGTAGGATGGAAAAAATGAACTTCCCCTTCCTATGTAGTGTGTGTGTGGAAAAATGTGCCCAAATCTAGTTCCTTGAGATATGTAGATAGATGGCCTTGATAAGAATTGTCCACCCTTATAATGGTATATATGTTGTGTTTATATAGGGATCTCTTACTTGAATTTTGACACTAATGACCCGACATGCTGACTAGTACCTCGGGATATGAGTGGGAAAACTAAAAATATTGACCTCAAATGTCAAAAATAAGATCAAAAAATAAAGAGGACATGGGCACCCAGGATGGACAGGAGCGCCTGGGCATTAGTTTCCAAAGACAGCTAAACGGACGATGCAAATGTGGTAAGATTGAGAGGTAGGGATCCTTGTGACCTAACCAAAACTGAGTGTATAAGTGACAAGTGTGAAAGATAAAACAATATAAACAAGAAAGATAAACAAAAATACTAGACAATGGGCCATCAGTGAATACTTTTCTTATGCAATATCCATATATAAAACAACATACTTAGTGGTATTTAAAATAGTAGTAAGTGTGTGATTTTATGTTTACATTTTCCCCCTTTATGATATTTGAATGAAATTCAAGTAGTGTAAAGGAAGTAAAGAACATATACTAAAGAAAAGTATCTGGAGAAGCCTGTTGTAGAAGTATGTGCAGATGTTGTAGAAGTACGTACAGAATAAGAACATATAGCGTGGTGAACCATGGATCGATGTGTTGATCCATGTGGCATAAAGAGAGAGAACGAACTATTATGAGAGCACTAAGCGAGATTGATTATTTTGATTTTGAGTGATTGGAGATTTTGATATTTTGTTGATGGAGATTTTTTGGGGTAGGGAGTGATCAGTTCCCAACCCAATTTTGTGTGTGTGAAAAACTAAGGATTTGGGCATCATCATCCTGTCACAGAGGAAGAGTGTAGGGAGAGAGGTCTAGTTTTACCCTCCAACTTTAACTACATCCTCAAAAGGTCTATCTATTATAGTGTAGAGACCAAATTTGGGTCTTTTGACGCCCTTTACCCCGTATCTTTGATCAACCTAACCCTACCTCAATAAAACCCATACCTAATGATTTATTAATTACCTTATAATTAATAAATCCTCATCTTCAAACCCCCCACTCACCACCTCACCATGACCTAGCCCTAACCCTAAACCAACCTAATTAAGACTTCCATGACTTGGTCCGAACCCACACCCATGACTCATCACCCCTCACCCGCATCAAAACAAACCTAATAATAACTGACCAAGCCCACAACTCGTGTCCCTCGGGAGAAAAGGAGGGAAAGATGGTTGTTTTACTAAAAATAGCCACTTTGACCTAACCCCGACATCGATTCCTACTCAACCGCCATCGGATTTACGTAAATATCGTCGGTTCCCTGTATTAATGATTTATGATGACCAAAAAGAAAGGATCCGTGAATTCATTTGCAAGCAGAGACAAGTGATCTAAAAGAGAAGAGTTAGTGCAGAGAAGAGCATCGAGTTATAAGACTACAATCGAGCAATGGATCGTTGTCACCTCGTTCAAGCATTGGAAAAGATGATGATAGCTTAATATCATCTATGCAAGTTTTTTCCAATAAAGATATAGATCATTGTAGCCATAACTAAGCCCTTATGTACATACATTCCTATGGACTCGTATCTTCATCAAGAAAATAGTAAGTATTATCTTGTAGTTCTTTGTTATCATTTTGCTTTAATTCATATTAAAAGGGAAAGCCGACCACCTTCGAAAGGAAGTCTAATATTTCCATGGATTTTGAAGTAAGGCAGATGTTCACTTGTATGTCTAACTAAAATCTAGTGGTCTTGCATTCTTATTTACAGTAGTCCTTCATGACAAAAAGGAGTTCTTCACAATCGATCCCGCACACCTTCCCAACATTGGGTATTCCTCCTAGCCCTAATGAATATGTTTCTCAAGAGAATGAAAGGATAGAAGCAACTCTATCTCAGAACGGAAAAACACTGTGTGTGAAACATATAGATGGACAAAAGACCAAATTTGTTCATTTCAATACTTTTCGATCAAATGTGAATAACCCATATAGGAGCAATATAGGAAAGGCAATGATGTCTCATTTCCCCCACTCCAAGGGTGCCATAATATGTGTGATATGGCTTCCATGTTAGGTCATCTGGAAGTGATAGAAAATGTAGAGATAACTTCCCATGTTAGGTGATCTGGGAAAAAGTGATGTAACTCCCAAGTTAGGTCATCTAGGAGGGAAAATGTGTTGTGTTGTGTCGATTGATTGATGTATTTTTGAATAATTTTGTTGTTGAGATTTGAATGTGTTTGATTGATTATTTCATAGATATATATTATATATATTATTCCCCATATTATGTTTCCCTAGATTAGGTCATTAGGGGGAATTGGTAGAAAATGGTGTGAAATGTCACATGATGTATGAGAAAATTTTTTTGATAATGTCGAATTAGAAATGTAGAATGATCGTGTAATGGTGTGAGGGGATTATAGGATGACCCCGATTGTATGCTCCCCTTTCACTGAAAGGAGAGTGATGATGAGAATGAACATTGAGTTGAAAGTAAATGTGTGATGATGTAATGGTGATTGAAGCACAATATAGTAGATGTTGTAAAATAGTGTATATATTGAGTTTGAACTATGTCGAAGGAGGAATATAGTGTTGATGGAATGTTTTTGATATGATAGTAGGTGGATTTCTAAAGAGAAATACAAACGAGACAAGAATTGGAGTAGTTATGCTCAAGATATGATTAAAATCATGTGATGTGTATTAGTTGAGAGAATAAGTGTAAATAATGACTATATGAGGTAGGTAATTGAAAGTTACTATAAATAGTAATAGGAAAAGTGAATAGGTATTTCATTTGATCATTGCATGAGTGTGATTTTGAGCTCTGAGTGTGTGAAGATTTGTGAAGTGAGAACACCGTGATTGAGTCGATTTGAGATGGTGGTGATAGTTGTGGTATCACGTATGACAACCGAGCTAGTAAGTGTGATTTTTTTAAAAAAATTGTGTTGAATTAGTTATTTTTCATGAATTTTTAAATTTTTTGTTTTTAATTTTCTTGGCGTTTTGACCTGGGAAAGAGTGGGAAGGCGCTAATGACCTTCAGGACACTAGCACTTAGAATGGGCACTAATGACTGCTTTTTGGGGCACCCGAGTCTTGCTCTTAGGTGCGTGATAACCCAAAAGGCTAGGGTTGAGCCCAAAGTGTTGTAAATGTGAAAATTGATGTTTGTTGATGTTATTGGTAGGTGTTTTTACATGTATATGATGTACTGATGTCATGTTTTTTGTTGTTTTGCATTGTGTAGAGAGATATTCATTCGAGAGAGTTTTGTGGTGGTCATCCATTTGAGTACATTGTTGGGATTGGGGTTGTCAGATGATGAGTGGGATGTTCTAGACCATGTGGACCTTGTGACACATAGTGAGGATGGGGATGTGCCCCATAATATGTCGATGATCACACATTATGTGCGAGAGATGGTGTGTAGATACTTGCACATTTTGGTTTCCTACTGGAGAGATGATAGTGACTTTGGAGGATGTATATCACATATTGTGATTGCCTATTATCGGTGAGAGGGTACAGTGATGGCCATAGAATGATGCACAAAGAAAGATGAGGACATAGGTGGTAATTTACATAGGACCCGAGTGCATACTAAGGTCCATATCAGTCTTGATGTTATACTGAGGTCAGGGGTTCCGTGATTGTGGAAGTTTATAGTGGTTGTGATTGCTTCTTCAGTGATTGTAGTGGAGGGAGGTGGTGTAGGCATCTTGTATAAGATGCATGATATTTTTGTTGTATAGAGGAGGATGGGACAAGATATGTATGGGCATGATGTGTATTAGCCCATTTGTACAAGGATTTATATAGATTCATGTAGGAGGAGCATGGGGGTGGGCTAGGAGCCACCACTTTGTTACATGTGTGGGCGTACAAGCATATTGTGATATTGAGGTCACTTGGTGGGCCACATGGAGAGTGGGCTAGACCTAGTATATTTTCATGAGTGGTAGGTGTGTGGGTAGGAGGATGGATACTGATACATATAGATCTATGTTGGATCACATGGGGCTAGGGGCCATTATCTGGAGGCCATATCATGACTATGGTGGATGGCCCGAGGATGTAGTGGAGCTTGATGTATTTATCACACTATGTGGTTAGAGGATAGGTTTCTTGGGGTGGTGGAGCTATTTTAGGGAGAGAGCATGTATCATGAAGTTTGGCATGGCTCAAGATGTGCCCCACAAATATGTATATATGGGTGAGAGCCATGAGGGCACCGAGGAGGGGGAGAGTGAGCCAGGGCCCATAAGGGCACAACTAGTACCCCCTGGGCTAGAGGAGTCAGATGCGGCCATAGAGCCAATATAGGTGGATGACATGGGTTGTATAGAGGAGTATAGTGCATGGTGGGCAGCGCACCGATGGGTGTTATTATATCTAGTAGTTGTAGATGCGGTGGGAGCACCATCCAATAGGAGGAGGAGAGGGGCAAGCACCTACCCCCGGTGGTGATGATGTGGTGGCGAGAGAGAAGAATGAGATGAGTATATGTGTATTGATAGTTTTGGAGTGTTATTTATTTGTTATATTGTGTCACATTATTGGATATGAACTAATGTGATGTTTTATGATTATGTGATTCTTATTGGTCATTGATTGTAGATACTTTGATCCACACATTGACATGGAATGTGCCCACTAATGTTCTTATTGGAGGTGGGATGTTAGAGTGGTGGATGCCATTACAGGTGAGCATGCTCATTTATTTGATCCAAAGTGGGGGGTACTACTTGTAATAATGTATAATGTTATTGAGCGAGAGGATGAGGCATGAGAGGAGACACAATGAGCTAGAGAGGTTGTGGGTGGAGGTCCCTTACACATGATGTATTTGTGAGGTTTGTGGAGCTACATAGGTCATTTTAAGTGGAAATGATTGATGAGCTTACTCTATTACATAGGCAGGTAGAGAGGTATAGGGGCCATGACCAGTGACACAGATTGAGCGGTGAAGCATCTAGTTCTAGAGCTCCCACAATTATAGATAGTGATAGTGATGATGAGATATGATATGATATATGTATGTATGTAGGGATTTCCCCCCAATGATTTTATTATGTAACTATGATATTTTGATGATATATATAGATGGATGATTTTCATTATTGCATTGTGTTGATGTGTTATATTGATATGATGATGTGTTGAGCATTGTTCGTATTTTTATGTTGATTTGATTTGTATTGCATAGTTTTTGATGTTGACTAATGGATAATGATAATATTAATTTGATCATAGATAGATAAGTGATGAGATAGTGTATGTGATAATAGATAGTGTATGAAATATATATATGATTGTGCCATGTGATAGATAAATGATGCAAAAGTATATTGTATGTATGAATAGAAATGTGATGATGGTAAATTATGTATAAAATAAATGATGTAAAAGAGTATGTGAATGAGATGATCATAAAAGTGTACTTAAGCGTGTGTTAGTATGATGAAGAGGGGGGGGAGAATAATGATGCCCCCAATGTGTGAATGATAAGGTTCATTTATATAAGACCCTCAACAATCAAGAATGAACCATAAAACAAGAGTGTGTCATTGGGGAAATGATTTGATAGTGTGTGCTAGATAGATAGATCGATGAAATGTGTAGCGCAAGAGATGGAGTGAGGTTCTTATTGTAATATATCCCTCAACAATCATGTAAGAACCATGAGAACATGAGTGCGTCATCGGGGGTAAGGTGAGAAAATCACCTACCAAAGACCAAGGACGTGGAGTGGTGGAAGCATGTGGAGTGTAAGTAACATGAGTGTATGAACCAAACTGAATTCTAGATGAGATGGTGCCAATGATGGGTGATGCATGGTGGGAAGCATAGATGTTGATGACTTAGGCAACCAATGTGTAGTAGAGGAGCATGTGTGGTGGATGAGATGGTATAGCGGTGGATGGATGAGATGGAGAGTGTGCATGAATAATAACCTGTGGTGGTGGATGAATAGTGACCTTAGGAGCAGGTGTAGGAGATAAATGAACTGAACTAGATGCACGCTTGTGGAATTGGAGACATAGACCACTCACGAGAGTGAGAGCCAAAGGAAATGACACCCTTGTCTTCTAATTGTTGTAATCGATCATGAAGGGCACAAACAATCATTATCACGATGGCCATTGATATGATGATAGTTGCAATAAGGTCATCATGTTTCCATTGCAAGTGATGAGGTGGATGATGTTGATTAGAAGGTAAAGTGAATCAAGTGCTTATCAAAAAATCACAACACATCATGAGGCCTAACATCATGAGAAAAGTGTAATGGCTCCCATGGAGGAGATGGAGAAGTCTTAGGTGGAGACCGATACATGGTGGAGGAGATGAAGGATGCTTATGTGATGGAGAAGATTGAACTTTCTTGTGGGGTGGAGGAGATGGAGACCTAGAGGATGCTCAATAGATGGAAGAGGAGAAGAACTAGATGATGAGTAGTAGTAGAAAACTAGAGGAGGATCTATGACATGTGTAGCAATGAGATCTTGTTCTAAATCAATGACTTTATAACATAAGAGTGTGAATGATTCACATGTATCATATTGCAAGTGTTTTTTAAAGAAAGAATCAAGCCATGAAAAAGATGAATTATTTTCTAAATCAATGGGCTGAAAGACTAACTGATGCATGAAAGCATTGAAACACAAAATGTAATCAATAATAGGTTTTTTTTTCCTTGATGTAAGCTAGGTAAGCGATCATGTGTGACTCTAGGGCCATTGTTAAGTATAAAGCATTGAAGGAAGGCCTCTTCCATCTCACAATAGGTACTAATAGATCCAAAGGGTAGATGTGTGTACCATTGAGAGCATCATCAGTAAGACTATGGTGAAAATATTTTAGCAATAATCTATCATTGGAGTATGAAGCCATAGCTAGATGATAATGTTTGAGATGCAAATATGGATTTCTAGTACCATCAAAGCATGAAAATGTAGGCATAATGAAATCCTTAGGAAATGTTGAATTGTGAATATTTTTGGAATAGGATTTCCATGTAAAGAATTATTATCGATAGAAGCATAATAGGCCTTGCTTTCAAGCGTGAGAGATTGGACCTGAGATTGTAATTGGCCAACAACATGCATGAGTGATAAGATGTCATGTGAAGGAATGGTAGAAGATGTGAATGGTGTATTGAGTGGTTGAAGCTTTCCATTATGAGTGATCATAGGGATGTCAAGAGAAGAAGTGGAAGATGTCGATGCTAAGGGCACACTAGATGTAGGTGTCCAAAGAAGTAATAGGTGGTGAAGAACATGGAGTGTCGATAGAATAGTAGGAATAACATGGAAGAGTTATTAGGAGATGAATAATAGAAGGAGATGAATCAACATGCATGTTACTAGATACAATCTCAGAAGAAGATGAAAGTGGAGTAGAGAATTCACATTCAACAGTATGCAAAAGAAGTAGAATCATTACTAGTATGTGTATCATCAATATCAGATAAAGATTCAGATGCAAGGATTTCATTAAGCATATCATCAACATATAATGAAGTAGGAGGAGAACTAGTATGAGATGTATCATTACAATCATTGGAGACATTTTCAAAAATGCAAGGAGTATGAGATGCAACTATAGAATCATCTTGACTAGTATTAGAAACAACATCATGCACATATATATTTTCATCATGTTTTTTATCTAAAGTATCATCATCAAGACTAAGCATAAAATGGATAATAACATCATCTAAAGTCTCAATAGAAATAGAAGAGGGTGGAGTATGGCTTACTAAATAACAAGGTCTACAACCTAAAAAGCTTTATGGAAAGAAACAATGTTAATGGTAGAATGATCAAAGCTAGTAGGAATATTGCATTCATTAGCCAACAATTGCCTTTGAGTATCATCTAAAAGAATAATATTGTGATATAGAGTGCTAAGTTCAACTATGGTTTCTTCATCATAAATAGGATTAACACTCACATGAGGCATGGCTTCCTAGGAGGAGAAGATATATCTCTTAGCCATTAGGGTTTTAGTGGATCCTAGGGAAAGGAGTTCTAAGCTATAGGTTCACCAAAATGATTCAATAAAATCTGAATTTATTTTATTAAAATCTGAAAGCAATGATTGCTACAATTGATATACAATGAAATACAGATGCTAGGAAATTTATTTGATTTATTTATGAAATAAAATACAAGAGATATAGGCACTTACCTTGATTTCACTTATCCCAAAGTGTGTCTGGACTGGAGAATGTGATAGAACAGAAACACATATCATCATGCAATCCCGCTCAAAAAAATGTAGAGGTGCTCAAACTCTGGAACATGGGCCCTGGATAGGGGTAGGGGCACCTGTGGGTGCCCTAGACCTTTGGTGGGTGTGTAGACTGTGAAAAATCTTGGGATCTAGTTCGAAACTATCACTAGGGTTTCACACTTATTCACCAATGATCACCTAAAAGTCACACTTTGACTATGGGAGTACCTGTAAATCTGCAACACAAATATCCTCCTACAAAACCCTCAAAAAGACATCAAATCCTAAAAATAAAGATGCAAAATGAGGGGTCGATTGTCCTCAGTTGTCACAACTAGTGAACTTATGATTGAGTGTTGCACTACATCTTAGACCCAATGTAGTTCTATATGTTTTGTGTGTGTGCAATAGTGCTCCTAGGTTTCCCTGCGCCTAATGATGCCAAGATAGTGGGTGGTAGCTAGATAAAATGCAAATGTGTGGGATGGAAAAATGAACTTCCCCTTCCTATGTAGTGTGTATATAAAAAAATGTGCCCAAATGTAGTCCCTTGAGATATGTAGATAGATAGCCCTTGATAAAATTTTTCCCGCCATTATAATGGTATGTATGTTGTGTTTATATAGGGATCTCTTGCTTGAATTTGACACTAATGACCCGACATGCCAACTAGTACCTCGGGATATGAGTGGGAAACTTCTAACTACCTCACGTTATTCTCACATGTCTCAAGTTTCTTTTTGCAAACGACTACGATATTTTCATTATCACCCTTCCACAATTTTTCTTTTTCCTTTCTTTTTCAATATGTTTGAATAAAAAAATTATGAGTTGTTTTAACTTATCAATGTTTCTCCCGCAATGAGCAAGCTATCTTGTGTAATCTTGGGGTCATTATTTACTATCCGCTCCCTAATTTTTTTTTTAGAATTTTCTTGCTCGTACTTCTCCCGAGGCCCTTGTTTTCATGTTGGAGCTCACACAACTTAATCTTTTTTTTAGCTTTGTTTTTATATTTTATGATCGGGCCCTATATAACCTAGCATCATTTTTATTTTTTGAACTACCTCCTAGTAATATTCAAAAATGCCTCCCCACTTGAGTTTTTGACGTGTTATAAGTTATAAAGCAAGGAGAACATGATCCCCTCCCTTTGTAGGAATGGTATGTATGTTGTCACTTGGCAACTCGATGAGTGGCTTCTCTATAGAGGCATCTAAAGAAAAGGAAAAGGTTTTTCGAGCATTATGTGGCCATCTTGTTTTTGAAGCAATCCCATTGAAATAATTCTTTAATGTTATTCATTCTTTGATATTCGCATTCATTGACCTTTTTATCAAGTTTGGTTAAATTTGGGGGTCAACCTCTTCGTCATGTTCACTATCTTCATATCTTGTATTGGCCTCTCACCTATACTTGGTTGTGGCTGCTCTTATTCTTCATCACCTCCATGAAAACTTTTCCCTTATAACTTCCATCGGCATTGTCACTTTGTTTGGTCGCTCAGGATTATCTTTGACCTCAATCACTTTCAAGGGTGACCTATGAACAAAGGTTTGTGTACATGTGTTTGGTTGCTCCAAATGTTTACTTAGCCCACCTTTGGCGCACTAGCCTAGATTGCAAAGTTTTTACTTGACCCTCATCGTTGAGATCCTCTTATTCCTTTGGTGATATCGGTTTGTATGGGGCCTATTGTGGTTTCTACGCCATTGGGTTGCTCTATATCCTGTTTCTTTTCAGCTTCTTATGCTAAGATAGGTTTTTGCCTCGAGTTTAATCTCATCTTCTTCTTGGGTTGGCATGTATGTGCTCATACACTCTCCTTTTCTTATTATACCCTTTTAGCACGCTCCACTTCCTCTCGTGCACTTTTCCATTCGCACTTAGGCATAACTATATCCTTATTTAGCTCTTCTTATTTTTCTTGCACTTCTTCATTGGATGCCTTTTTATTTGAATGCAGATAGAAGAAGAGTTTTTGTGTGTCATTCTTCACAATAATAGTATCCCACCTAGTAAATTGACAAATATATGTCACCTTCCTTTCCTCATGGGCATCTCGATCAAGGTGTTTGTAAGTTACATTCAAGGTATGAATGTCTTCATAAATTTTCTACGCATCAATCTTAAGTCTCTTGGATTCCCTAATTTTTGGACAGATCACACAAAATAATCGTGTGTGAAATTATAGGGAAATTTTTCATACGGGGCCAAGTCTCATCAATCCCTTTAAACCTTTCCATTGAATAGTTCATCACAACAACAAAATATTCTTCTCTAGCTAACTCCTTTATCGTTGGTGATTCTCCAATATTTCTCAAATACATTACACAAGTGTCTTAACTAATTTGTGAATCATTCCTTGTATGCATTTTTGAGTGTTGTGGGCACCATGAATTGTTTGTACATGACAAGTAGAGATAAATCATCTAATGGGTATGTCCATGTTGTTTCTCCATCTCCCTTTGGCACGCCAATTTCATTAAAGACTATCAACAACAAGATCCCACCTGAAATTTGATTCCTTATTTATCAATGTTGCATCTTTAGTTATACTTTGTGTGATGAATTAGAAGAAATTACATTCCATTTTGGTGGGTTGAGAAAGTGGCTAAGTATAAGCCACACACGGAGGATTAAGATCACATAAAAGTACACACATAAAAAATAAGTAAAATATATATAATTCATAAGGGTGCGCATGGAGATTTGTAGAAGAACGAAAGTTAATACAAGTATAAAGTAATGCACAAAAGTGCACGCATGAAGGAAAAGAGAATATGCGCAAAGGTTCGTGCACAAAACAGAAGGAACGTGAGTTAGCCTTGAGAAATTTGGAAGGGGCTAAAATAGACAAAAGCAGAGATGGCATGTTTGCAAAGCAAGTCTATAAATAGACTACAACATGAATAATGGACCACCAGAAAATGATAAATTACATGCAAGACTCGAGATAAACAAGGATTATGCATGGATCGATCTAATTATAAAGCACATGTAGGGATAAAATCAGTTATTTATAGACGGAGCAAAAGAAGAACTTATAGAGAGAATCGAGCCACCTATAGACAACCACATGTTGAAGATTTAAGCATGAGTTAAAGATGCATTCAGACTATATTTAGGAATTTTTATTAATAGATTAAAGCATGTAAGAGGTAGAGGACAAGTTCCCACCCTATATAATTATGTTATATCCTTTTTAAGAAAGACGATGATGAGCAATAGATGATATAGGAGGTTGTTAGTTAAGATGTATGTGTGAATGTTGAATGTCTAAGTTTTATGGGCTCATGTGTTTGTAATGGATAATTTACTATGGATTTCCAAATTTCGTAGGGATGCATGTGGTGTAATTGGTATTCAGATTCTATTATTGATTATATACATTGATGAATGAATTATCAGTCTCCTTATTATTATATTTTCTTTGTTATGTTATGATATTGCATCACATGTCTTCTATATTATGTTTTGAAAGGCTAATTACATGATTTACATCTTGACAAGTCAAAACAAGAAGGGACCTGGTAGGTTACGTGCGCTTCAAGTGAGCACTCGAAACTTTTCCGAGTGATGTGCCAACGATCCTGACTAAGTTGTGTTAGAAAGTAGACTCCAACATGACATTTTAGTTCCATTGTTGGGACCTTCTCTCACTTTGAATTTCAATATGTTTCATGCACATGGTGTTTCAATTGTCATTGGATAATATTGAGATTTGGGTACATGAAGGCCAAGAAAAGTTTACTCAGAGGTATAGTATTGGTAGCAGTTTTAATCCAGGTAAATGGGTAGAAGACAACCTGTATGATTCACTATACGAGACATTCTTTAGTTTATTTTCAAGAGAGTTACACGATTGGTTAGCATCTTACACATGGAATAAAGGGAGTCAATTGGGAAAGAAGCAAGTGTGGATCCAGGATAAGTACCAAACACTCTCTAATCTAGATGAGTTGTGGATGTGTGTAGTATATCATTGGTGGGAAGGATTGCAGAAAAATTACACCTTGGAATACACAATCTCAACATACGTGTGCTCGAAAGAAGCAGAGTTCCAAGTTTTGCACAAACCCATGGGATCATATTTACATGTAGTATCATTAGCTATGAAGATCTTAATGGTTGAACTAGGATGGAAACCCTACCAATTTCTAGCTAAACACGTGTCATGCGGAGGGGAAAGGAAAGAGATTGGGAAGGATTGTGTTGATTTGTATGGAAGATATAGATAGAGATGAGATATTGCATAGATATAATGATGCGTGAGAGAGGGAAGTTAAAGAGGCAGAAAGACAGAGAGGAATGGGGCTAAGTGGAAGTTATGAGAACCCTATGAGAGGTGAGGGACCATAGGACCATGTCCCTCTAGTATTGGGAAAGTGCAACGATGAAGGACCCCCTCGGCATCCGATGACAAAGCAAGTATGATGAATCTTTGAGAACCGCTGACGATATCTAACCAACCCGCACACATTGCTCCTTGTGTTTGGTGCTTGGAATTTGGAATTCCAAGTAGATGATCATCACATTGATGGAGGAAAGGAAGGTAATCATGGATATCCACATTGGGAAGGGATATGTGAAGGTACATTTTAGTGTCAACACAAAAGGCACGAAAAATAAAGGTAGCACATATGGTAGCGTAATAAGCTCTCCTAGTCAGACAAATTTTGTTTGAAGTAATCTAGTAGGTATGACATCGGGACAAATCATTGGTGTGTTACCCATCGTAGTAATCCCATAGGTGGGATACCATGACAGACGATTGGTGTGTAATTTAGTGTAGACAAAAATCTATGCACTTGGGTACATTTCTAGGTCCTAGAGCATACTAATATATACATGATTCCTAAGAAAGAAAACTAGTAATTAACAATGTATTTTGGGCCTTTTGCTTTGTCTCTTATACTTTTATTGACCTTACACATCCTACATCCCTATCAATATTTGAAGTAGATAGTATTTTTGTTCAATTCGATTGAATGTCTTTGTGAGAGTGTTCATTTATGCATGTTGAGTTAGGGTTGCAATAAAATATTTTCCTTCAATGAGCCCCCTTAACCTGATTGCCTCAAATGGTATTAAATTTAGTAACAACTCTAATATGAGTGGAATTGTTTTTCAGCCATTAGTAAATAATGGCTATAGTGCATGAGTGAAATGGGAGAGAGGTGAGTGTTATCCATCTTGCATAGATGGGTAGAGAAATGAGGGCACATCCTCAACTAACAGATAAGTTCTCAATATTGCATAGGAGAGTATTGGGTAGAGAATAGAGAGGATTAGAGATGTGTGTGACCTAAATAGGATTGAAATGGAAATATTATAGTAATCATAATATGTGTTTGTGAGAGAATAGGTGTGAAATATGGATAAGATGTGTAGCTTAAATGGTTTAGTTGAATTTTAGTGAGAGAAAATAAAGTCCGAGAAAAAGATTGAGGAAAAGAGAAGGAAGGGTGAATTTATACCACTCATATCTTATATTGATAAAATGAAGTTGAAATTTGTGAAAAGGAAAGGAAGAGGAAAATGTGGATCACTCCATGTGACACAAAGATGAAGATGGTCTCTTAGAATAAGAGGATCTTAAGGTTGATGTCATCAAAAAAATGTCACAAAATATATCTACAAAGAGATAATTGAGGGCACATTCCAAGAACATGAGAATGCGGAGGCTCTTATAGAAGAACATACAAAATAAACACGTGTTTTGAAAGGCATGGAGGAGGAGATGAAGAGTGTGTGATTGTGCATGATGTAGAATTAGGAGTATTAAGTGGACAAGTAAAAATATCTCCTATTAGAGGAAGATGAAAATGTTATAGAGAGAGTAAATGTAGCAACCGATATTGTGTTTGGTGAAGGACTCATATTGATAGACTTTATAAAACTAGCTCTTACTTGAAGAAGATATGAGGGTGATTGATATGATGTTTACCTCCGTAATGATGATTTTATTTTAGGTAATGGAGAAAATACAACATTTCAAAAGCAACGAGGACAAATCCTCGTGGATAATAGGGGTTAAGAACAACTAGAAGAGGAAAATTTTCAAGGAGAGATGGATGAACTATTTGAAGACATCTCTAAGGAAGAAACATTAGAAGAAGATATTATGATAGAGGTTGTGAATTTGTTTTATATGGAAATAAGGCAAGTAGAAGAGGATGACATGAAGGTCATCCTAGAGAACAAAATGCAAGAGAATGGTAATCATGTTGACCTCCAATAATGGTGAAGATAAGGCTTATTGGTAGTGGGAGAATTATGCCGAGAAATGGGCAGGTGAAAGATAGAGACGGTGAGAGCTATGTAAGAGAGGACGATTAATGAGTTAACATATGGCTAGAGGAGGATAGAGGCGGAATGATAATTTTTCAAGGTACCTTACATGGTGGAATGGTACCTTTACCTTAAAGTGAAGAGGATGGTTCTACCATCTAGACCATATTTGTGAGCACGATTCTCATAAAACTATTACCTAGTGTTTATAATGCGAAACATCCAAGTCCACAAGAAATCTTATATCCCCAAATGCATGAGTCGGTTGTTTATGTGTTTTGGGACAGTTGAAGGAAATCCATAAGAGATGTCAACACTCTTACTCTTCGCATGAAACATCATGGCTCATCAAAGAGTTTAGGGAACATCATGGTTCGAAGTGGGGTCGATTGAGTTATTCTATTATCAAGACGATTGAGGAAGTTCTTGGATCCATTGAAGACCAAAACAAGATAGATTATAATAAAGGAAAATTGGCACAAGGGTCTCATCAAAACCAAAATTTGATTGCCTACTTGAATTATCCTCAAAAAATTATGAAAATTTAAAAAGGAGGCATTGTATTAAGATTTCGTATACAAAATTCCTAGCCTTTAGTAGCTATGAGAACATCTTAGAACAATTAATCGCCATTAGATTACCAATTTTACAAAAAAATTACAACATACCTTTGTTCGGGCACATGTTATCACACTCGATACAAAGAGAGTAACTACCCAAAATAATGAATTGTCAATTTTGGGCATTTTCAAGAGGTTGGGATTCAAAGGGACCTCTAAGTGCAACATAAATATAGGCTCTTTTGATAAAGGTAATATCATTAATAGGAAGACTCAAGTGTTTGGGGAAGAATTGAAATTGGTTATACAATTCCATAGGAATCTTGGTAATGTTTGTAGATACCCCCACGCCCCACCCCTATCGCGCCCTATTAGAGATTAGATCATAGATATGGTGAGGCATATGGGGGTGGACCATGGTGGTACAAATTTTGTGTAGAGAATGTAATCTATATGATTGGGTTCATTTAATGAAATAAAAAGTAGCTTTGTGTTCAATTTTGAGTGGATGTGTTTGTGAGAGTCTCCATTGATGCATGCACTACAAGGAAATGTCATCCTTCATTGGAACACTCACCCTAAATACATAGCTTTGATAGATAATTTTGCATCACTCTATTTGGATATGTGTTTATTCTTCACATTCAAGTGGATCTACTTTTATCGATTAAACTTATTTCAATAAAATACTCTAACATATAGCACATACGGATGCATTTAGGTATGATAGGTCTGTTTATAATTCAAAATAAAATGACTAAGAGAGATAATAAACATGTTGTGCAAGTATTATTAGATGTCAATGATGTGGATTTGATGGCCTATCTTATGGAGGCCATAACTTTTGATCTAGGAACAAAAAAGACTCTATTTTTGTACATAAATCTATCGTAAAGATCTACATCGTGTTAATTAACGTTAGCCACTTATGACATGTTTTGAAAAATTTTGGAAGTTTGAAATCATCCAATTTAGGGCCGAAAAATTGGGTTTTAAATTTTTTTTTTTTTAATTTCAAAATATCTATCTTTGTAACCATGAGTCAGCTTGAGTTGAAACTCAAATAATAAGTTATTTTAGCATGTGGATAAATATGTAATTTTGTAGGATCTAGAAAGCTAAATTTGAAACTTACTAAAAATAGCTATTGCTAAAAATAGTAAGTTTTACTAAAAATAGTAAGTCTAGTCAAGTTTGGATTAGAAGTCAAGTTTAATTAGGAGTCTATTGGAATTTGAATAAGAGGACCTCTTATGTAATTCAAATGGAGGGAGAATAAGGAAAATTATGGATGTTTATTTGAGAAAAAAACTTTGCCTATTATATTTTTCATTGTTGTTTGTTCGGCCTCATCATTTGGTATTAAAGCGTAGGTTCAAGATATGATGGAAAGAGGTCGAGGGGTTATGCATAGATGCATCAAACTCTACAACAATTCAGAGGAAATTAGAGGAGTTATCAGAAGTTATTATGCATCCAAGGAGAAGGCATGGAGGAGATGATACAAAAGAAGATTTGGATCAAGAAGAAGAAACACATAATGAAGAAGGAGAAGAACAACCACAAACCATTGAAGAAAGGTTGATTAAAGCACTTGAAGGAAGGAATGATGGGATTAAGGTAGATGTTTTGACTATGGTGGGAGTTTAAAACCATGGAGGAGTTGATAGATTGGTTAAATAGCATGAAAAGTTATTTGAATGGAAGCCTATGACAAAGAGAAGAAGGTCAAATTTGCATGCACAAAGTTGAAGGGCCATGTAATGATATGGTGGGATCACTTGCAGAAGGAGAGGCAACGAAAAGAAAAAGAGAAGATCAAGAATTGGAGCAAGATGGAGAAGAAGTTGAAGAAAAAAGTTTTTACCTGTGGACTATGCTCAAACCTTATATAGAAGATTTCAAAATTTGAGGCAAAAGATTATAATGTCCAAGATTATATTGATGAATTTTACAAGTTGTCCATTTGAGTAGAGCATGATGAGATGGAAGATAAGATGGTTGCAAGGTATGTAAATGGTTTGAAATTTTCTATTCAAGATGAACTAAGCATGCATAGGAAGAATAACATGGAAGAAACTTATCAATTAGCTTTGAAGGTAGAAGAAAAACATACTAGACCTAGGTTTTAGAAGATTTGAAGGACCAAAGAGAGGACAATCATCTCCAATAAGAGGATGAGGTGGGTATAATAACAAGAGGAGAAACATCTTGTGAGGGGAAAGAGGATAACATGGAAGGTTTTAGAACCAACAAAGAGGAAGAGGGATTAAGAGAGGAGAGACTATGGAAATAACAATTATGGTAGTGGAAGAGGATGGGATGGCCCATAGACCTTATGTTTTTATAGGTGTGGTGAAGAAGGGCATAGAGCATTTGAATGTCCACAATATCATGCACAAGAGAGGACAAGAGGATTGATCCTAGAGTAAATTTGATTGAGGATGAGGTTGAAGAACAAGACACAAAGTTGTGCTAGATGTGGGAGAGAATCTCATGATGAGAAGAACAATGATTGCCCCAAGGAAAGAACACTTTCAAGGTGGTGAGTGAGTCATGTAGAAAAATATTTTCCGAACAAGGTGCACATCTAGAGGAAAGGTATGTAACATTATCATTGATGGTGGAAGTTGTGAAAATATGGTTTCCAAAGAAATGGTAGATAAGTTAGGGTTGCAATGTGAAAAACATCATTTTCCCTATCGGGTCTCATGGTTTAAGAAAGGGAATGAAGTTATAATAGATAAGAGATGTTTGATTAAATTTTTCTATAGGAAAGACTTATAAGGATGAGATTTGGTGTGATGTTATTCCAATGGATGCATGCCATGTTTTATTGGGGAGACCATGGCAATTTGATAGAAAGGTAATTCATGATGGGAGAAGAATACCCACAACTTTTGGAAAGATGGAGTAAAGGTGGTTTTGTTTGCCACTTAAGAAGAAAAAAAATAGAGAGCATGTTGTCCACAAAGGATTTTATCACAAAGATGAAGATGAAGGGTTTTGTTATGCATTAATGGTAAAGAAAGAAGATACAAAGGTGGTACCCATACCAACTAAAGCAAAAAAGGTACTAGAAGAATTTTCAGATGTAATACTAGAAGATTTACCAGATGGGTTGCCACCCAAGAGGGATATTCAACATCACATTGATTTGATTCTAAGATCATCCCTACCAAATCAAGTTGCATATAGATGATTCCAACATTACATGCAAATTAAATAGACAAGTATCAAAATTGGTGAAAAGGAGCTATAAGAGAAAGTATGAGCCCATGTGCAACTCCAACACTATTGACTCCCAAGAAGGATGGGACATGGAGGATGTGTACAAATAGCAGAGCTATCAATAAAATTACCATCAAATATAGGTTTCCTATACCCCACCTAGATGACATGATGGATGTTCTTGTAGAGCTAAATTTTTTCAAAAGTTGATCTAAGGAGTGGATACTATCAAATACGGATTTGGGAAGGAGATGAATGGAAGACAACATTCAAAACTGGATATGGTCTATATGAGTGGTTGGTAATGCCATTTGGATTATCTAATGCACCTAGTACATTTATGAGGATGATGAATCAAGTTCTACTGTGCAAGATTACATTGGTAAGTTTGTGGTAGTCTATTTTGATGATATATTGATATTCAATAAAAGTAAAGAGGATCATTTATTGCATTTGAGAATGGTGTTGGAAGTGTTAAGGAAAGAGAAGTTATATGCAAATTTGAAGAAAGTGCAAGTTTATGCAAAGGAGCTTGGTATTTTTGGGGTTTGTAGTTTTAGAAGATGGTGTGAAGATGGATGAAGGAAAGGTAAATGCAATTGTTGAATGGCCTATCCCAAGAAGTGTAACAGAGGTAAGAAGTTTCCATGGATTGGCTACTTTTTATATAAAGTTTATTAAAAATTTTAGTAGTATTGTGGCACCAATAACAAAATGCATGAAGGAAAAGAGTTTGTATGGACAAAGGAAACAATTAAGAGCTTTGAATTATTAAAGAAGAAAGTGACAAATGCACTGTTTTGGCCTTACCTGATTTTAACAAAATATTTGAGGTTGATTGTGATGCTTCACATGTGGGAATTGGTGTTGTTTTAAGTCAAGAAGGAAGGCCTATATCATATTATAGTGAGAAGTTGAATGAGGTACAAAAAAGTATTCTACTTATGATATTGAATTTTATGCCATTGTACAAGCACTAAGGCATTATACAAGCATTACTTGGTGCCAAAGGAGTTTTATTTTGTATACAAATCACCAGGCCTTAAAATTTTGAATACACAAAAAAGTTGAATAGTAGGCATGCAAAGTGGGTTTCATTCTTGCAGGGGTATACATTTGTCTTAAAGCATAAATCAAGGAAAACAAAACCAAGTAGTAGCTGATGCTTTGAGTAGACATGTGGCCTTACTAATTGTTATGGTAAGTGAAGTGGTTGGGTTTGAAGCTATTAAAGAATTGTATGATTTTGATCCTGAATTTGGGAGGATTGTTGAGCAACAAAGGAATCCAAAACTAGGTGAGAGGTAATATTTTTTATGATTATTTTATGCAAGATGGTTATCTCTTTAAGGAAAATAGTTATGTATTCCATTTGGATCTATGAGGGATAATATTTTAAGAGAATTGCATAGTGGTGGTTTGGGTGGTCATTTTGGAAAGAATAAGACAATAACATTAGTGGAGGAAAAGTATTTTTGGCCAAAGATGAAGAGAGATGTGGTAAGGTATGTTTCAAGATGTAGGATATGTCAAGTTTCTAAGGGACATGCACAAAACACTGGATTATACATGCCATTACTAGTGCCAACAAGACCATGGAGAATTGAGCATGGATTTTGTATTGGGGCTACCAACACACAAAGAGGTAATGATTCAATTTTTGTTGTGTGGATAGATTTTCTAAGATGGTGCACTTTATTGCATGTAAGATGACAAAATGATGCTACAAGGATAGCATATTTGTTTTTCAAGGAAGTTGTTAGGTTGCATGGTATTCCAAAGTCTATCACTTCAGATAGATAGAGACAAAATTTTGAGCCACTTTTGGAGGACCTTATGGAAAAAGTTAGGCACTAAGTTACAGTTCAATAGTGCATATCATCCTCAAACGGATGGAAAACAAAAGTTGTGAATAGAGCTTAGGAAATTTGTTGAGGTGTATTGTTGGTGAGAAGCCCAAACAATGGGACTTGGCATTACCACAAGTAGAATTTGCCTACAATAGTTTAGTGAATAGATCAACAGGTAAGTCACCATTTCAAATTATTTATGGAAGAATTCCTAATGGTGTTTTGGATTTGGTACAACTACCTATTTCAAAAAGGGTGAGTGATGATGCAAAAGCTTTTGCAGAGCATATTCAACAATTGCAAGAAACAATAAGGAAGAAATTACAAGAAAGTAATGAAAATATAAGATGGCAACAAATATCACTAGAAGACAAAAGTTATTTAAAGAAGGAGATTTGGTGATGGTTTATTTGAGGAAGGAGAGATTTCCCAAAGGAACATACAACAAGCTTAAGTACAAGAAGATTGGCCCTTATAAAATTGTGAAGAAGATCAATGATAATGCATATGAGGTAAGTCTATGCCACATAATTTTGATATTTCTCTAGTATTTAATGTTTCAGATCTATATGCATTTCATGGGGAGGAGGATATAGAGGAAGACAATGAAGAAGTGGATTGGAAGGATCAATTCCAAGGAAGAAAAGGGAGAAGGTGGTGTAGGTTCTTGACAAGAAAACAATCAACACAAGGCAAGGGAAGTTTCAACAAATATTTGGTACAATGGGAAGGTTTAACACATGGATTTCAGAATGGGAGTTGAAGAAACTTGATATACACAAGCTACAACAATTCAATCACAGGAACTCGCATGGAGTTGAGTTCTTTTCAACCAGAGGAGAATGATGTGGATTTGATGGTGGAGGCCATCTTTTGATATGGGAACAAAGGATGTTAAACAAACTATAAAGCTATTTATGGCATGTGACAACAATTTTAGAAAGTCAAAATCATCCATCTAAGGCCCGAAAATAGGGTTTGAAGTGTTTTTTTAATTTTATTTTAAATTTTAAAATATTGTAACTTTGTAATATTAAGTCAACTTGAATAAAAACTCAAGTAATAATTTAATTTAGGCGTGTAGATAATGTATGCAAGTTTGTAGGATTAGGAAAGCTAAATTCCAAAACTTATTAAAAATAACTAGTCTAAAAATTGTAAGAATAGTCATGTTTGTATTAGAAGTTCAAATGGAGGAAATAAGGAGAATTACAAAGTTTATTTGGAAAAAATTGCTTTGTCTATTACTTTTTTGTTGTTTGTTCGGCCCCATCATCGGTGAAATAGTATAGATTTTGAAGAATTTGGCTAAGAGCTCAATGCGTGAATACACAATAAAACTCGATTACATTATTTAAACTAAGACGATACATATATAGGTGATTGATCTCCTAAAAGTTAGAAGTCAAACATATCACTTTCAACCACTCATATCTAAAAATAGTGTGAGCCGTTATAACTCACTTATCTTCTCACACACAAACATATTCTAATTATAGAATATATAATGTACTAACTATTACAATGAGTAATATCTATGAATTGTTATTACAACTCATCACACTACATACAAAGTGTGAACATTAACAAGATAAGTCTAATATTCCACCCCTTAGTGTGAACATGGAAAGTGATCAAACCAAGGGAACTAAAAACAAAATTGCATGTCCATACATGTTTTAGATCGCAATTTGCTATTCATGATATTTGTTGCGCGTGATCACCTACATACACAAACACAACTCCTCACATGTTCACTTCTAGTGAATGATAAGCTTTTCACCGGCCAACCACGTAGTTTCAACAATCACCTACATGTGAAAATTATTCTCGCTTTCCTTGTTGGTGAATGTTGAATTTTTCACTAGTCAATCATTAAAAGAACATACAACAAAAATCATTGTAGTCGTCTACTCTCATATCATTTTGTTTACAATAGGTGTTTATTGCGCACACCACACAAAATATGAAAATAGTGACAAACGTGCAATTGTATCAAATTTGCAGCCTCGTCGCTAGTTGTTGACGAGAAGACATTAATGGTCCTCTAACCTTTGTTGCCTCCATCTAGTATAATGCTATTAACGCAAGTACAAATAGTCTTCATCACATGGACAAGAGAAATCTTCACCACTCAATGAGGGATATATACTTCCCAATCACTTCCCTCGACTATGAGGACCTTTTCATCTAATTTAGCATCTAAAAGATTGGTGCTCCGATTTTACAATTCAAGATTACATACCTTAGTTCCTTACTATAGAAGCATGTGTACTTGTCTTTCGGAGGTTTAGGCTTTGACATATTTTTATTTTTCTTGGAAGTGATTGCTTTATTTCATACATACATAACCTCTTTAGATACAAAATTTTCACTCATATTTCCTTCATCAAGGAAAGATGTTATCCCTTCCAAACTAATATTCATTTTGCTTAAAATAAAAACAATGCTAGAAAAGCTTTTTGGCATATACTATTTAGAAGATTTATTTTCGCATCATCTTTTTAACTTTTTTGTTAATGTCAACTAATTGATTTATCATGGAACATCACATTGATCAACCATCTTTTTACCTTTCATCTTCATTCCGTGAAGTTGTTGCTTCGATATTGTCTTTGCACTATCAGCTTCAAATCCAAAATATATATATTCAATACATCCCAAATATCTTTGGAAGATTTTGCAAAGTCAAAATGATGGTGGTAAGCTTTAGACAAACCAAGACCAATATTCACATTACTTTTTGATCTTTGATGATCCGCTCGACTAGATCATTTGCATTTGTCGGTGTGATTACAAATGGTTTGACAACATCCCATAGATCCTTTTTCCTTCAACTGTAACTACATGTGTATCTAATAGGTATGAAAATCCTTTCTTTCAAATTTCTCGACTAAAATTCAAATCTCCATTTTGAAGATAATTGAGACGTCACTTCACCAATAATGCACTCGCTTACAAAACAAATCACCAAATAATATAAACCCTTGGTCTAGAATTTAGTATTGCCTACTTACTCGGACTACTTTATTTTACCATTGAACATATCTAACTAATAAACAAATAATTGAACAAACAAATATTGAAATTTTACTTTATGACAAATACAATGGCTTTCATGGAAAGCACCACAAATAGACATCGACTATTATCACGTGTCGCCTTCTCTCATCTCTACTACTCAATCTATAACTCAAACTCGTTTGTTCACAATCAACACATTAGATGATCACTAAATGAGCATTTCGACAATTTAAACGGAGAGGATATACTTCAGGCCAAAGAGAACACATTTATCATGAGCTACAGCAAAGAACAGACAGACTAGAAGCATAAACCACAAGGCACTTCTATTTGTTCTTTATATGTGGCAAGTCGTGGTGATACATGATGAAAGCAGATTGCATTGCCCTTCGATGGAGAAATGGCTCTTTGCATGCAGAAAATAACATCTTGCTAAGAAAGCACGTGAATCTAGAGGATGAAACAGCCACATTGAAAACAATCGCACGAGGCAATTGTAGTAAGTTTTGAACGGACTGCTACAAAATCTCAGAAAGTGGACAGAAATGACATGGGCAATCTTAGAACCTGCACATTTAGATCTTTACTGTGTAGGCCACATCTATATCAAGTTTGAACGCTTGTAGTTTTCTATTTCTTTTTCAGAAGACTCATTATTCTGACTCCACCTGTTGCGATACCAAATGAATAATTTGGTAAAGAGTTCAACATATGAGAATGCACAATAAAACTTGCATTGCATTATTCAAAACTAAAACAATTCATATATAGGTTATTGATCTCTTACAAGTTACAAGTCTTATCACCTTCAATCTTTCATATGTAAAAATATAGTGGCCAATAACTCACCTATTTTATCACACATAAATATATTATATCTATAGAATATGTAACATACTAACTCTTACAACAAATAATATTTCTCGGTTGTTATTACAACTCATCACACCACATACAACCTGAACACTAACAAAATATTCCTAACAAGATTTAGATGTTAGGCCTATTGCTTCTTGTAAATTAGGGTAATACGGAGTGTTTATAGTGTTGCTTCTTGTAAATTAGGGTAATACGGAGTGTTTATAGTGTTACTCATTTTTAGAGTATAGAAACAGAAACAATGCCTTGATTCATTATAGATATCTTGGAGTAACTTTTAGAGTATGGCAAACAGAAACAATGGCATAATTGACAATACATCTTTTAAATCACTTTTGAACAGATGTGGTTGACTTCTATATGATGAAGTGACAATCAATGCAAATGACCCATACAAACCGCTAGGAGAAACAAAATTTGAAATTGTCTATTTTCTATAGACTTCCAATAACGGAAACTTCAACTTCAGAATCATAGTCGGAAGAAGATTATGTAGTAGGCAATGGAGATCCAAATGAAAATAAATCCTATGAAACAATCATCACACAGTTGCATAAGACTGTAAGAAACCTCCAAAGCAAATTCGCAGATTTTTAAGGTGTTATGTATTTGATAATCCATTTGTCGGTGCTGAACTATAAAACCTGGACACAACTTCCCTTTTCCAGATGGTTGGAGCAAAGTATCTTTTGGATTATATATACAAAGGAGATGGATTAACTTAGAATGCACAGCATATACATGAATGGTACATAGTACCAAAAATCCTATTTTCCTAATGATGACAAAAACAACATACATCGGTGTTTTGCAAACACTGAGAGCAACATCTGATCTACTAGATCTTTTTGCAAATGCATTTTGCACAAATTTGGCATAAGTCTGAACCATTGAAAAGAAAATATAGCCCCCTACAGTCTCCCTACATCGTATATAAATAGAAATTCATCTTACATCATATGCCACAAGGATATGTTATTGGGGTTCCGTAAATTACAGAGTTGACATTTCACCAAAATTATTCCTGAAAGAACCCAAACATCACCACTACTAAGCTTGCCAGCAATTTACATAACTAAACATCACTTTCTTATAAACACTCAAATTTGTTAAAATGTTTTGAAGAAACGTATAAAATCAGCTCACCTTACTAGGAGGCTAAAGATAAGAGATATAAGACCCCTGGCTACAAGGCCTCTTAACACATTAAGATTTTATTTCTGTCAATACTTAACCATATTTGATAAATCTAAATCCTGGACAACTCATCCTAAATATTTTTAAAGGCGGTTGATTATTTTTAAAGGCAGTTGAATATTTTTTAAGGCGTATCTAGGAAGGGAATGAAAGAAATATATTTCAGCAAAACCAATAGCCCATAGGATGACCTATCAGGAAATAGATATGAATCATTACTGGCATCATAGTAGAAAACCCAAGGAACAAAAGATACCTCATAGAACTGATTAAAGCATCCTCTCCTTCAGGTCTTTTACTTTTCTTTGTAATTAAGAAAATCACCAATATTCTAATAACCACACAAAATTACTTGTGTTTCCAAAATTAACCTAACATGCAATGTCAAAAGAAAAACAAAACACTAATATTCATAAAAGAGCCATCGCTCCCAATACTTGTGAAGATATTATCTAAGAATTCATTCCACTGAATTACGTGAAAAGGCATGATCAAACTGATATAAGTCTAAGCTGAACGTCTGGCAAAGATAATCCATCTACCAAAAAAACCATTCCACCAAAAAAAAAAAAATCATTCCTATGACTGTGCATCAGAAATAACACATCAGACTGGCACATTATTGGAATCATGATACACCTCGCGTTGATGGATCCCATCCACTTCACTAACAGGCACCGGAGAAGAGGAATGCTTTGGTGTTCTCCCATTTGCACTGGAGTCCTGATGGTGATGGTGGTGACGAGAGTGGCGGCGATCATGAGATCTCCTTTGCCTCTTTGTTTTGACATGTTCATCATCACAGATATTATAGCCATAAGAGTGATCATCCAAGAACTCCACTGCATGACGATCCTTGCCCTTGCGGTTCTCTTTGCCTCCTTCAGAATCAGATGTCACAGACTTTGCAGAAGTAGACCGATCCCGTCTGTGACTTCTGTGGTGTTTCTTTCTTGATCTTGTGCGTCTATCTTCATCACTCAATGATCCTTCAGAATCAGCCATTACAATCTTTTCAGAACCGGGATGCTCCCGCCAGTGCCTTTTGTGATGCTTCCTCCTTGGTCTTGCTGATTTCTCTTCATCACTGAAAGATCCTTCATGATCAGACGTTACAAGTCTCTCAGAAAAAGAGAAATCTCGCCTGCTTCTATGCTCTTTCCTCTTCATTCTTGCCAATCTATCATCATAGTAATCAGATGCTTCCATGTCAGTATTAGTATCATAGCCATCCCTTCTTTGCTTCTTTGTGTGCTTATGCTTGTGCCTCTTGTGGTGCCTCTTTTTCTTAAACCCTTCCTCCTGATTTCTTTCAGCATCTGAGTCAGATGATGTGTTTGTGTGCTTTATGCCAACCCCTTTATCTGTTCGCTTATCATGGCCATCACTGCTTTCATCACCTGAATTCAATCCTAGTTCTTTCCTTCCATGTCTCCTATGACCCATCTTGCCTGACCTCTTCCCTTGATCATTTTCAGAGTTGGACTCAGAATCACTGTTTACTTTCCTATGCCACTTACGAGACCTCTTGTTTATTCTTCTGTCATATTCACTATCATCACTTGAACCTGTACTTCCTCTCTTATATCTCCGATGAGTTTTTTTATCTGCCTTTCTCAGTTGTTCTTTTTCACTCTCATCAGAAGATTCTGAGTGACTCCTTTTTCTGTGCTTCCTATGTGCTTTCTTCTCCAACCTCTTTTCTTTATCACTCTCATCATCAGAGTCTGGCGAGCTTCTCTTCTTATGTTTGTTCTTCAACTTTCTCTCTTCCCTTTCCTTAGCCTCTGCATCTGCTTTTGCCTTTGCCGCAGCCTCAAGTTTTTGCTCCCATTTCAAAGGGGCCTCCTTCCGCTGAAGAGCTTTCTTCTTCTTTTCTTCCACAATTTGCAGAAACTTCTTGCTGTCCATTTTTCTGCAGGAATCTTGATGCCAAACACTTGAACTTCTGCATTTTTGTGAAATGATGTAAGGAAGTGCATCTCACAGAAGAAACAAACCATGTTAGCTCTTCCATACATACCCCACCTAAATCCCGGAAGCATATGTGAAACAAATAATAGAGAGCATTAAAGCACAAATATTGATCTGGAACAATCATGAATCTTTCAAATGTAATTGAAATAAGAGTCTTCAACTTAAATTTCATACAATAAAAAATAAAGCACAAAAAAATGACAGTGATTGAAGTAACCTTAGCGCTACTGTTCAACAAGGTATTGTTTTCTGATAAAACTAGAAGAACAGCTAGTCAGATGAAGACATGCCAACAATTCAGTTAAAACTCTAAAAGTCAAGGACAATTCAATCCTCATTTATATTAACAGGAATAAACACCTATTCAAAGAGATACTTCCCCTCACTCTTGACACAAAATTCTAAAGATGGTTGCTAAATGTCTCAGTAGTTCACACAAAAGGGGCTGACCCTTCCTGCAAGAATATGCACCATAGCTGGCTAGGGAAAAACTGCCCTAAAGCATGCTCCTGACAACAAAGTACTCAAACATTCATGGGTAAGCATTTGATGTTCAAATGAGCATTTTCAACAGTTGATAAAGGGCAACTCCACAATGGAAGGACATGTTGAAAACAATAAAATATCTATTAAACTGTGTATAAGTTAAAAACACCAATATAAGATATAGAAGAAAGAAGAAATAAAAGGAAACCCTGACTCTGGTATGCCAAACAAAGCTGTTAAGTGTCATTAATTTGGCACACCAGATTCATATGCTTTGGGTTTTCTGTAGCATTGGCATTTATGTTTAGGTGATGTATCCATTGAAACCAAACTTGTGATGAACTAAACTTACGAATGTAAGCTCTACTCACCTAAGTTGCCGCATTCGGCGAACTTCAAGGAATAAATTCGAAATTCGCCGGATTTTAACAGGGTGAATTAAATGCGTTGAAAATCGCGATTTAAATTCGTGTTTATTTTCGGACTTCAATTTTTTCTGTAATACTTTGAAAAACGTGCTTGAAAAGCGTTGAAAATACAATAAAAACTTTTAAAGTTCGGTTTTAGGGTTTTCTGTCCCCGCGTAACGCGTTTTAGGGTTTCTGCATCTTTATTGTTCTATAAAATCTCCTGCACAACATAATTATCTTCACACCATTTGCGTCCGCCATTGTTCGAGGTTGTCTGAGGTTGGAAGCGTCCGCATTTGAACTCGAGCCTGTTGAACTCAACCCTGTTGAAGCATCTGCAGCATTGCGCCCACCATTTGCCCACCATTTGCGTCCACGTTGTGTTGCTGCAAGGATTAACGTGACAAGAAACAAAGCATTTGCGTTTGAGCCTGCAACCATTGCTGGAGCCTGGAGAGATTTGCGTCCGCCATCCACGAATCACAGGTAGGTCCTTTGTAACTCGTTTCTATTTGATTTGTTTTTATAAACAAACGTAGGTTAGTATATTAAGTTAGGTTAAAAATTAATGTCTTAAGTTTTAAAATTTAACGTTTTAATATATTAAATTTTTTTATGAATAAAAATATATATTAAATTTTATTATTTGAATGGTTACACCTTACACTTACAGTTTTTCTTTAAAGTTTAAAGTTTTAATAATTTTAAACTATACTAAACTTAAATACTTATCTATTTATTAATTTCTAATATATATATATAATTTTATAAAATATAGTGACATCTAAAATTATATAATAAAATATGAATTTAAATAATGTATTTTATTATATAAATTATCATTAAATATATAATTTATTTTATAAAAATTATATATTAGATCGATAAAAATATATATAATATATTTTATATCATTATGTTATATAATGTATTTTATAAAAAAATGATATATAATATCCTTTGAAAAATTATATATTAGATTGATAAAAATATATATAATATATTTTATAAAAATTTAATATTTTATATCCTTAAATTGAAGGTATTTATATATATTTTAAATCAAAGATTGAAATGTATGATAATAATAATTATCCGATAATTATTATTATCATACATTTAAATTAAATACATGATAATAATTCTTGTATGATTTGATTTTTTAAATTTATTTATTTTTAATTCTTTGTTTATTTTTTTCAAAAAATGCAGGTTGTTGTATTGGTATGGCGCCTCCAAAATCAAATGCAGCGGGATGGAAATACATGAGCCGCGAGGGTCGGACAAACAATCTCACGTGCAATTTATGTCAACATTCTTTTAGTGGGACATTGACAAGAGTAATGGACCACCTTCTTGGCATACCGGGTGGTCAAGGAGGCGGTGTTGAAGAATGTCGGAATGTCACTCCTGAAATAAAAGCAGAGGTGGAGAAAGACTACAAGCATTCATTAGTTGTAAATCAGCAAAGGGCGAAAAAAACAACGAATTCAAGGCGAGCTTTCTAGGCCCAGAGTGCCAAATACTTCTGTCTCCTCCACCAAGTCCACAAGCTCTGTAATGCCAACATCTAGTACTGGGGCAGCGACACTGAATAGCTTTTGGAAACCTGTTGAAAAAGAGCAAGTTGATGATGCATGGGCTGATTTCTTTTATGAATCTGCCATTCCATTTTATGTCGCCAGGAGTCCTTATTTCAAAAATGCAGTTCAACAATCCATTAAATTTGGAAAAGGTTATACAACTCCAGGGTCAGAGGCTTTGAGGACTACACTTTTGAAGAGGTCAAAAAATAGGGTCACTGAAAAATTGGCAGATATTAAAGACTCTTGGAAGTTAACAGGTTGCACCATTTTGAGTGATGGTTGGTCAGACATGTGTCAAAGACCCCTCATCAATGTGCTTGTTTATTGCCCTAAAGGTGTTGTATTTCTAAAAGTTATTGACACCATGGAACACAAGAAAACTTCAGAGTATGTCTTCAACATTTTGGATGAAGCAATTCTCGAAGTGGGTGTAGAAAGTGTAGTTCAAGTTGTGACTGATAATGCTAGCAATTGTGTGGGAGCTGGGAAATTGATAGAAGAGAAGTACCCACATATATATTGGAGTCCTTGTGCAGCCCACTGTATTGATTTACTACTCCACGACTTAGCCAAATTCCCTTGGGTACATGAAGCAGTTCAAAGAGGAAGAACATTGCTAATTTTATTAGAAACCATCGCCTCACATTGAGTATCTATAGGAGGCATGCATCTAAGGAGTTGCTGAAGCCATGTGACACAAGATTTGCCTCCTTCTATATCACTTTGAAAAGAGTTGTTGAGCAGAAAGGAGCCCTTCGAACTGTTGTTTGCAGCAAAGAGTGGGAAGATTCAGTTCTTGCAAAAGAATCTAAAGGTAAACAGGTGGAGCAAATCATTTTGAGCTCTAACTTTTGGGAAAATGCAGCCAAGGTCTTAAAAATGTGTGCACCCATTGTTCGTATGCTCCGCATGGTTGATGGCGATACCCCTTGTATGGGCATGGTTTATGAGGGTATGGACCGTTGCAAAGAAGACATCCAGAAGGCATTCAATAATGTGGAAGCAGAATATAGTGAGATATGGGATATTTGTGATGGAAGATGGAGGATGATGCATACTCATTTGCATGCAGAACATGCTATTTGGAGCCGACACTCTATCACATTGAAAGAGAAAGTGACCGTGAAGTGATGAGCGGGATTTATGCAGCCATTGAAAAGCTTGTTCCAAATCGAGATGTTGCAAAGAAAACCAGAGAGCAACTTAGAGCATACAGGAGAGGGGATGGGTTGTTTGGAACCCAATCAGCAATAGATGACAGGGAAGACATGGATGGTGATGAATGGTGGAGATTCTATGGAGCAGATACCCGAACTACAACATTTTGCAATTCGAGTCTTGAGTCAAGGGGTAAGTGCATCAGCATGTGAGAGGAATTGGAGCAGCTTTGACCATGTTCAATCAAAAAAAGGAATAGGTTGTTATCAGGAAAACTGGGGGACCTTGTTTATGTTCGCAGTAATTTGCGATTGACTATGAAAAAAGTGGCAAAAGATGCATGCACTTCAAAGAAAAAAAAGCTTCAGATGTCCTACAAGATAATGAAGATGATCTTGATTTTGTTGGTGATGCTGATAGACATGAGGGTGAATCTAGTGATGTTGGTAATGATGATGTTTCTAGTGATGATGAGATTGAGCCAAGTGCTCTAGATGATTTAGAGCTTTTTGATGTAATAAGTAGAACTTAGCCCATACTAGATAGGGAAGTTTAAGACTTTGATCCATCACTTTTTGACAACATTTCGAATATTAGTATGCAGCTGCGAGCACATGTTTTTTGAAGTTTTTGCTTTCAATCACATTATTGTAATAGCTACTTATGAAATCAATGAAATGTGATATTATCTCTCTTTTGAAATGTGAATTTATCTTTTGTTTTTATATATTTAATAAAAATGTATATTTCTCATAGTCGAATTTAATCACGAATTTAATCGCTGATTTTTTTACCAGCGAATTTTTCACGAATTTAATCATCGGCGAATTCGAACACGAATTCGAATGCGGCAACTTAGCTACTCACTAGACTAAAACAAACATAATAACAATAACATTAATTCTCATTTATCTCTGCAAAGCAATCCCCTTACGAATCCAAAAACAAGGACCTTAACCTTAAACAGCTTCAGAAATCCTTAAAACCTGGTAAATTCCAGCTTGCATCAGATCATATGAACAAAGAGAGGAAAAAATGACAAAAAAGTATTCTTATACAACTGATACAGTTCAGTGTCCTTACCTTATACAGAAAATAAGAAAGCCTTTAGATCCCAACACCGTCTCAGGCGTACAAAAAAACGCACCACAGGTTCTACAGTGCACGGCTTTTGAATGCTGCACTTGGTTTTGTAACCATGTCAGATGAACGAAATTCCACAAGAATATAACCCACTTTTTAACCGCGAAAACGTAATACAATTCACTTTAACATTAATAAATGTAAAAACTAAGTTCCAGCGTTCATATATAAATAAAGATTTTCTAGAGACAATCGTTTGAGATGGCTACCAAACCCTAAAATCAAACGATATTCAAATAGCCACCCAAACCCTAACATGGCCGTCCGCAATCTCAAGCAGACAACAAAAACATTGAAAAAAAAGCAACTAAACGTGAGAAATTAAGTTGGTTTCAAATATATGTTGAAGAGGCAGGCGGCCAAAACAAAGGCAAACAAAATCAAAGAAAGGCAAAACAAAATGGCCGATGCCATGATTTCTCGAGGGTTTCAAAAAGTCAAACCCGCTTATATCTGTCCTAGCAGAAACCCCTCGCAAAACAACTCAAAAGAAACAAAAACGGCAGTAAATGAAAATTTAAAAACAAATCTATGAGATACGTCAAACCCTTGATCGAAAACTAGGGTTTCAAATAGACGGCCAAACCCTAGCAATGGTTGGACATGCAAAAGAATTACAATAAGCTCCCGAGAAAAATCCAGCTCGAGGCAAATAAAGCTTATAAAGAAACAAGGCCAAAAATACAAACCTCGATGCCAAAAACATTCAGAAAGTTGTGCACAACCTAAAGGAAATACTTAACCTGAAAATCAAATGAGGAAAGAAAAAATAATACCAAAAGTACCTGTGACAGTAGATCAGGGTTTGATGAACAGCTATACCAAAACCAGGGCCGCCTTTTGATTTTTGGTCGCGGCTACATCTAACCAACACAATAACCGCAACGTTCTTGAACAAGTGTGCGGGTAACCTTATAATGGTGTTTTGGATATTTAATTTAATTTCAAATTTAATGGGGTAGGTAGTGGGATATAATATCACGCCGTGATTTGAGGATTTTAATAGTATAGGTATTAGGTACCTAGTGTCGTTATTGTCTCTTTCAATTGAATTGAATTGAATGATTTTAATAATTCCGGCGTGACCAAGTATTCTATGGGGCTTAGAGTGTGGTCCTATGGAGGGGGCTATTGCTTTTACTTCTATTAAATTGGGAGATCTAGTCTAATTACTCTTGTTACTTAAACCCAACATAAGTCCTCAAATTTCATGCAAAGGCCAATTCCTCTTATTCCTTCCTTGCGAGAATTGTCAAACTTGGCTCTTGCGGCAAGTTCTATGAGCGAAAGGTTCATGACATGGAAACCAAGCCTATGGAGATCATAGAGGTTTCGATAGCTAATTTTAGCTATTTTCTTTATAATCTCGTTGTCTTTTGTTATGTCGATGCTAAATGTATATCTTGCCTATGTTTTGCTTTTACTCTATTCGGTCCCTATATGGTTAACGGATTTTTTTGTATATGTTTTTCTCCTTCTTTGTAAGGGTGTGACCCCATCCATTTCTCGGTTCAAAGCTCGTAAATAGCATTTATCAATAAAAAAAATGTAAGTCCCTGAAATTTCTTAGCAACTATATTTTAGGGAGAGACTTTCCATCCCCATAAAGCAAGGGGGCCACAAAAAAGAAATGTGTTGCTTAATTTTTTTGGGATTTTTTCTACCACTTGGCATCTCTCATTGAGTTTCCCTCCCAATTCTTCCTCTAATAATATATTCGGGATTCATGGGACCTTGTTTTTGCTACTGCTAAAGTCTCATATTTTGTCTCTGCAAAGAAAAATAAAAATTCATGGGACCCTATTAATGCTAAAATACCTTGTTTTTTCTCTCTCATACCTGCTCGAAATATTTAACTTATCTCTGTATGGGACCATAGCCTTAGAGGGTGGTTCCATGTTGGCGTTGTTGCTTCTATTTATCTAGGAAATGTGGTCTCGTGTTAAAAAAATTATTGTTATTGTTAAAACCCAACAAAACTCCTAAAATTTCTCAACAATCATACTTTAGGAGAGAATTTTTTGCCCCATAAAGCAAATTGAGGGCATGAAAAAAATCAACTACTTTAAATTTTCAGGAGCTTCAATGACACTTGACATTTATATTTAAGCTTCCCTCCCAATTTTTCCTTCCAATAATTTATTTGGGATTCATGGGACCATACTTTTGTTAGTGCTAAAGACTCATATTTTGTCTCTGCAGAGAATAATAAAAATTCATGGGACCCTATTAATGCTAAAATATCTTATTTTTCTTCTCCCTCACCTACTCAAAAAAATTAGCTTGCCCCTTACATGGGACCGCAACCTTAAATCCACAATTGGTACAAAGCCACTCCAAGAGTTGTCCTAACAAGTTTGCATGTAATCCAATGCCTTTATGATGTTGCATCTCTAGTTCTCGGGACATTGTTGTCCAAAATAGCACCTCGTGCTATTTTAAACAACTCATCCAAGTTTGAGACTTAGGCATCTCCTGATTAAAGACTGCATAATAAAAAAGCGCTAGGGATAGTATTTCACGGCATGTGTGATGCCTAGAATTACCAGATAACACCCTAGTCGCGTTGGCACATCACTCAACCTAGACTGAGCACTCACCCGAAGCACACAAAGGTACTAGGTCCCTCTTTAGGGTTGTTGTAGCAAGATGTTAGCATGATGAAGGAATAAACATATAGATCCATAACTAATCCATCATTCTACAATGCATACCATATTCAGATTTATGAAAGAACAAGTTTAAACAATAATCATGATTGAATCAAGAACATGCACTACTTGATTTCACATAGGAATAACACTTAGATTCAACCAATAACTTCCATCTATTAATAAACACATAAGCTCCTTACAATAATGGCATTCTATACCAATGCGCGTATGGATATGATACAGTAATCTCATCGTATACCTCTGTGTGTGTATGTGTGTGTGTGTGTGTGTGTGTGATTTGCATCATATATATAGGGTGGGGACTTGCCCTTCACCACTTCTCTATTCCAAAAATAGGTTGCATGTTATTAATAGCCACGCACCATTTACAGGCATAGCCACACATGCAAGTGTGTTATCTATAGACCTCTTGTAGTTAACTGAAGTGACAATCCTATTCTTAGCTCACCTCCATGCAAAACAAGCTTCGATCCGATCCTCTAAAGATAGACAATGTGTGGTGCGCACGTCCCTGCATCGTTGGTGTGTTTCGCATGCCATCTTCTAAAAATAGGTCTTCATGCTCAAAATAGGCTAAGTCTGAATGTTGAACTTGCCCTCCGCGTGTGTGTTCTTCCTATCCATTCGCGCCCTTAAACCTGGCCTGCTTTCCCGCAGACTTCTTGTGTGAGTTCTGTCAAGTGTTCTCTGATCAACATTACCCCACACTAATCGCATTGTCGCCCCAACAATGGGTATCTCCAAAAAAATTGAAGTAAAGAATATTAAATGGAAAGAATAAGAAAGAATGCAGATGAATAAAGAATGTTTTAAGAGGTAACATCCTCTGTATCAACTTGAAGGATCAACTCTGGATACTCCTTTATTTTGGCCTCCAAGGTCTGTCATTCAGCGAGTGCTTGTTCTACTTTCTCTGGAATGTCCACAATAATGGATTCCAACTCATCCCTCGCAATCTCTCCTTTTTCATTTTGCAGAACCAACACAACGTTGGACATTGATGTCATTCTTCCTTCTAAAAGATCCATTTTTTTGTGCAATGAGCTTCCCTGAACTCTTCCAGCCGAGTCTTATGCGGCTCTTGTGTTGCTACCAGGGCCTCACGCTTCTGCTTAACCATTGACAATTTTGCTGGCCCAATGTTTCATCCTTCATTGCTCTTTGGACCTCATTGCTTTCTTCCAGGGTCTTTATATTGATAAGCGCCTCTGGAGTTGTGCAGATGTTTAAAGCTTGGTCTGTTGTCTTCAATACCTCTTGTAGCGCTTGCAGCAACCCTTCATATGATGTAATCTTTCGCATCACTGACGCTTTCTCTCACCCTACCTCTTGTTCTGAGCTCCTTGGCACTGGTATGCACAGAGGTTCATCTTCAAGTACCAAGTCCACCAACTTTCCTACATAGTGTATCAAGGAAACATCTATGGTACCTTGGCCTCCAAGTGTGGCCTGGATCTTATGACATTGTCCCCAATCTCCTCTGCGATGTTGATAAATACTTCATTCTTCTTTACGTTAAGTCCCTCTTTACGTGATGTGCGTGTTATCTATGCATCCTTTGTCTTGAGCTCCTTGCATAACGCTTTCTTATTGTTGCAGCCTTTATCCATATTTCTCCTCGCAACTTCAAGGTAGAAACCTTTACCAATGCATTACCGACCTACTCATATTGACATGACAAAAGGTTTATTATCATATGTTTTGATTGTTTCTTCTTCCCTCCCTCTCTCAAAAAAATTAGCTTACCCCTTATATGGGACCTCAACCTTAAATCCACAATGGATGTATCAAAGCCACTCCCAAGAGTTGTCCTAACAATTTTGCATAGAATTCCATGCCTTTCATGATAAAGATCTCTTATTCTCGAACATTGTTTCCAAAATAGCACCCCATGCTATTTTAAACAACTCATCCAAGTTTCAAACTTAGGCATCTCCGAATTAAAGACCCGCATAATAAAAAAGTGCTGGGATAGTCTTTTTTTTGCGACATGTGTGATGCAGCCTAGAATTACTAGATAACACCCTAGTTGCGCTGGCACATCACTCAACCTAGACTGAGCGCTCACCCGAAGCGTGCAAAGGTACCAGGTCCCTCTTTAGGGTTATTATAGCAGGATGTTAGCATGATGAAGGAATAAACATATAGATCCATAACTAATCCATCATTCTACAATGCATACCATATTTAGATTTATGAAAGAACAAGTTTAAACAATAATCATGATTGAATCAAGAACATGCACTACTTGATTTCACATAGGAATAACACTTAGATTCAAACAATAACTTCCATCTATTAATAAACACAAAAGATCCTTACAATAATGGCATTCTATACCAATGCACGTATGGATCTGATACAGTAATCCCATCGTATACCTCTCTATCTATATATCTATGTGATTTGCATCATATATATATATATATATATATAGGTGGGGACTTTCCCTTCACCGCTTCTCTATTCCAAAATAGGTCGCATGCTATTAATTATTTCAGCATTGTTTTTTTAGCATAGCCACACATGCAAGTGTGATATCTATAGACCTCTTTGTTAATCAAGTGACGATCATATTCTTAGCTCGCCTCCATGCAAAACAAGCTTCGATCCGATCCTCTAAAGATAGACAATGTGTGGCACGCACGTCCCTGCATCGTTGGTGTGTTCTACATGCCATCTTCTAAAAATAGGTCTTCATGCTCAAAATAGGCTAAGTCCCAAATGTTGAACTTGCCCTCCGCGTGTGTGTTCTTCCTATCCATTCGTGCCCTTGACTAGCTTCATTTTCCCATCGTAGACTTTTCTTGTGTGAGTTATGTTAAGTGTTCTCTGATCAACATTACCCCACACTAATCGCATTGTCACCCCGACAATGGGTATCTCCAAAAAAATTGAAGTAAAGAATATTAAATGGAAAGAATAAGAAAGAATGCAGATGAATAAAGAATGTTTTAAGAGGCAACATCCTCTGTATCAGCTTGAAGGATCAACTCTGGATACTCCTTTATTTTGGCCTCCAAGGTCTGTCATTCAGTGAGTGCTTGTTTTGCTTTCTCTGGAATGTCCACACCAATGGATTTCAACCCATTCCTCGCAATCTCTCCTTTTTCATTTTGCAGAACCAACACAACGTGGACATTGATGTCATTCTTCCTTCTAAAAGATCCATTTTCTGCGCAATGAGCTTCCCAAACTCTTCCAGCCGAGTCTTATGCGCGTGCTCTTGTGCTTGCTGTGGGCCTCACACTTTTTCTTAACCATTGATAATCATTTTTGCAATGCCCAATGTTTCGTCCTTCATTGCTCTTGAAAGGACCTTATTGCTTTTCAAGAGGGTCTTTATATTGATAAGCGCCTCTCGGAGTTGTGCGAGATGTTTAAAGTTTGGTTTGTTGTCTTCAATAGGAGTAGAATATCAATATGCAGCCCCTTCATATGATCAATCTTTCGCATCACCGACACTTTCTCTCACCCTACCTCTTGTTAACTCGAGCTCTTTGGCACTGTATGCACAGAGGTTCATCTTCAATACCAAGTCCACCAACTTTCCTACATAGTGTATCATTGAAGGAAACATCTATGGTACCTTGGCCTCCAAATGTGGTCTGGCTCTTATGACATTGTCCCAATCTCCTTTGCAATGTTGATAAATACTTCTTTCTTCTTCCGCACTAAGTCCTCTCTTTGCGTGATGTGCGCTATATCGGCATCCTTTGTCTTGAGCCTCTCATGCATAAAACGCTTTTATCATTGCAGCTTTATCCATGTTTCTCCTTGCAACTTCAATAGAAACCTTTACCAATGCATTGTTGACCTGCTCATCTAACATGACAGTAGGCTTTACTATCATATGTCTAGATTGTGGTGCCTTCTTCAGCCATCTTGAAACACATGACTCTTCGCATATATCAAAGTCAGGCTCATCCATATGGGTGTGCATTGACCATGATAGTTGCTTTCGATCAGCAAGCACATAATCACCATATCCTCATCCATTAGCTCCCTGACCAAATAAATCCTTAAATCATGTTATAAATGTATTCTGGAAGCGGTAACGCACAATTTTACTCTGCCTCTCTGCATACACCATGGCTGGTGGAATGTGCTCTCCACTTGTTCTCTTTTAGAGTGTTCTACTTAAGGACTTTAGCTTCAAATTTGGGACTTGTGTCTTCATGTCCCGAGCATTTCTCTCGCAACTATCTCCTCTAGTCCCTTCTCATCCTCTCCTCTTCCTTTGATCCCTCACCCAGGTTGTTTTATGTTCTCTGGAAGGGTAGGAGAATTAGGCATGCTTTCTATGACTCTTCCGCCTCCTCATTTAACTTGTTCCTCCTATTTGTACAATTACCTCCTTCGTGGAGAGAGTCTGGGTGATCTCGCAATCAAACCGTGGTTGGAGTAGCACCTGGGTCCTTGTTCTCCTAAACACCCTCTTAAATTTGTGCTCCCCTTGTAAGATTGCATTCATGTCCTCATCATCCCCCTCTCGTGGGTGAGGTGGTGTAGTGGCGCACTCAGCTTCACCCTTATTTGTAGGATGTCTCCTACCTCTATGCTCCAAACCACCACTATCTTCGCCTCCTCCTCCTCATCCTCCACTTCAATTGGCTCTATGGGCTTAAGCACTAGGATGTTCTCCATTGTATGCTTTCCCTTTGGTGGTGCTAGAAGTGTGAAATCACCTTCCACATACTTGTTATTCTCCATCTTTGGCTTGATTAGAGATACATCAGTCCTGCTCCAATATCTCCCACCGCCAAACTTATTGGTTTAATGCTCAAAACATCATAAATGAGTCTTTCAACATATGCACCCTGCCTTGGATACACATATTTCTTCCTTAGTGTGTGGTAGTAATATCTTCACCTTATCCACGTTGAACATCACCACCGTAAGTCAGTAAAAACCTATGTATAGCAAGATGTTTCTTTGGAAGTACCTTGTTGTGAATACATATGGAAACTTGCACTAAGGACTTTATGCCCCATCTTTCATTGCAAACCGCGCTATGTAAATGATGGTATACATCAAATTGAAGTTGCCTTTCCAACCATTAAAGGTAAGTCCTCAGGGATGCGCCATTCTTCCTCAAAATCCGCAGAGTGAGCCTATCATACCACTTCTAGGCTCGTTGCTTAACCTACTTTATTATGGATCCTCACATATGTACTTCTGAAGCATTGTGCGGCAATTTATGTTCCATCGGATACTCCCATACCTTTCCTTGATACCCATCAAGCACTACGATCTCCATGAACACTAGTGATAATACACGACAAATGCTGATCGATCTTTCCTTCAGGTGCGTGCTTCTTCAATGATTGTCTCTACGATATACCCCGAAATGTTATAGACGAGTCCTTCGAACATCTTTTTGGATGATGCAACCACATGGTTCTCAGTGTTCGACTAACCACCTTTTGCCAATGTCCATGGCCATGCCGAAGCATCCACATGCACATGAAATGGTTTATCCCATGAGGGAAAATGCATAATGGGTGTGGTAGTAAGTTTCTCTTTTAATATCTCAAACGCGCATTGTTGCGGTTCTCCCCAATAAAATGTACCTTTCCCTTTTAGTAATTCTTCCAAGGGTGCAAAAATTTTGGCATACCCTTTGATGAAATTTCGATAGTAACTTGTATGACCCAAAAATCTGTGCACCTCACTTTGACTGGTAGGCGCTTCCAGGCCTAGAATGACTGCAACCTTAGCATGGATCAACCAACAACCCTTCCTTGCAGATTATATGCCCTAACAATATTCCAAAAGGTGTAGCAAATATGCACTTCTTGATGTTTAAAGAGATACTCAATTTTCTACATCATTCAAACATTAAGCGTAGATTGTCACAATGATCTTTCACAAGCCCATATACTATCCAATCATCTAGATAAACCTACAAAAAGTTGTGAATAAAATCTTTGAATGCCGAACAACTATACGCGAGAATATAACAGGTGCATTTTTCAATCCAAAAGGCATTACAATATAGGCAAAGCTGCCCCATTCAGTAGTAAATGTAGTCTTTTCCTGGTCCTCCTAAGCAATCCTAACCTGATGATACCCGGAAAACCCATCTGTGAAGGAATATATTTCGTGCCCTGCAACTCCCTCTAGTATTTCCTCAGTAAATGGTGTAGGGAATGGGTTTGTTACACATGCAACATTTAGCTCCCTGTAGTCCACACATATTCTAATTCATCCATCCTTCTTGATACTGATCACCATTGGACTAACCCATTCTAACTCATCAAGGGGCTTGATAATTCCATATTTCAACATTTTATCAATTTCTTCTTTTACCTTTTCGCGTAAATTAGGATTCATTATGTAAGGTCTCTTTCTCACGAGGCGTGCACCTTCCTTAAGCTTTATCTTCATTTCCCCAAGTGATTCATGCACACCTTTAAGTTCATGATACCCTCGAGGGAATAAGTCATGATAATCCCTGAGTAACTCAATGATCTTTTCCACCTCTAAGTTTGACCAGTAGTCTCTAATTATGACCTCCTTAGGCTCAGCCTTCGATCCTATATTGACCTTTTTGGTCTTCATTGGTTCATGGTATGCGCATGTATCCTTATCTGCACTATCCAAGACCTCGTGCGCCCCCTGTGAATGGTCAATATCCAAATTTTCAACTTCTTCATCATCCATGATGTACACCATCTTACCTTTTTCTTTCTTAAGAGAAGCATGATCAAGCAATATGGAGTCTTCTCCTTCTTCTTCAAAATGTGCCTGATTTTGTCTCGCCCATTAATTCTTGTATGAGTTCCTCCGCCTTTGCACTATCTCCCATGGTTAACCGCTTGAAAAATTTTAATGCCTCTTTTATTGAAGGTTGGGAAGAAAAATAGTCAAAGGTCTAGATCATTCATGTAGTCAAATTTTTGCCAATTCCTAGTCTCTCTATGTAGTTCTGCATATACATACTAGGTGTGTGCGCATCCTTGTAGAGTAGAATACAATCTATGCACCTAGAGTGAAGGTGGTAATGCTTCATGTCCCGTTGTCCAGAGTCTCTCACACTGTTGAATGTGATGTTGAGCAGGTTGATCACCATTATAAGTGCATATCTACGTAGGTGCATTGCTTCTTACAAACCTAGTAGATAGGGCAATTTTGATCTCCTTCCACTCCGTAAGATTATCTCTATGAACTACCCACCAGTGCGTTGTTGTCCCGCGCAAGACATATGCTAACATGTCTCTTCTCCTAACCTGGTCTATGCACTGTGCCTCCATGGCTTCCAAAAATACAGGAAGATCTTCTGCTCCTGTATACCAGGTACTACACATCCTATCCGTCAAATAGAACGAAGTCCCTTCTTGCACGTAACCATTTTTCACCTCACGTCCTACTAGTTCATATGTACCATGAGCCCAATTGTCACAAGCAATACTCATAGTATCACTGATAGAATGAGAATCCTCCCATTGTAGGATGCCTTCCTTTGATGGCTCATTGACCTCTAGATCCTAAAAAGTGCGGACATAGATTCTATTTAAGTCCTCCTCACTTAGAGGCTCAACATATGGTGTAGACTTCCCATCTATCAAAGGTATCACAACCCTTTCCTCCTTGTTATCAAAGCTGATATACCCCTTATTGAATCTCAAGTCAGCATTATTCGCATAACACCAAGGGCATCCAAGCAAGGCTGGAAAATTGTTTGCTTCCGCAAGTGCTAATACCTCAAAATCCCTAGTGAACTTGGCCCCTTGTATAGTTATAGATGCATCCTTCAAAACTCCTATGGGAGTGGCCTTAGTTCGGTTCACCATAAACAACACATTAGATGATGGTTGCAATGGGGGTCTCCCCATTTGTACCCATGCATCTAACGTAAGCACATTTACTTCTGCACATATATCTATCAGAATATTGCTCAACAACCATCCATCCACAACAACATTCAGAGTAATTTCCTTGTCATAGTCAATGCTATCAGGGGGAAGATTTACATGCAGGATTTTCGTCCTGTCTCAATACTTGCATGGAGTGTTCCCTTTTAACCAACTTCCTAATAGTGGGATGATGTTCTCTGGCGCAACATTTTGCATACTTCTCTCAGATCATCGATATCAGTTTGGACTGTCTCTGATGCTTTCTTCTGCTCCTTTAAGTATTGTATTTCACCTTGAAGATTCCTTAGCACTTCCATGGTATCTGATAAACCTCCTTCTGATGAGCCGGATCTGGGTACCTTGCATGCAAAACCTCCTCCTTAGTGATCATAGGCTTCGTACAATGCTCTCTTACGTGTGCCACTTCAAGCGTGTGGTAATCTTTACAGTTAAAGCCTCAGGTTCTAGTGTTATCTTGGGCATCCACTTATTTTCCTCTACGCGCTGGATCTTAACCATCCATGCGCCTTTGTTCTCCCTGTTTAGGTTGTTTTCTTGATATGCTCATATAAGTTTGGGCACTCCTCATAGCTATGATTCCTTTCGCAAAAAGAACATGTAACATTCTAGGGACATTTGCACCTATAATGATCAGGGGATCCACATGTATAGCACGTTCCTCGAGGAAACTCGCTTCTTCCTCCACCGCAGCCTCGTCCTCCATATCCACCTCAATATCCATGTCCTCTTCCACGACCTCCTTCAAAACAACCCTCATTCCTGTCATAGTGCATTTTATTATGATCCTAATCTTGGTGCTCATTCTTACCCTTAGAATTATCTATTACACTTGTCTATCATACCCCAATGTCTATAAAGCATCCTAGATCTGACCAATCAATCGACAATCCTCGGTATCATGGGTCGTGGACCTGTAAATTTTACAAAAGTTGGATACATTCTTCCTTATCGCGCATTGTAACAAAGGACAATGACTAGCATCATCATTAAAATGATAGATCTCACAGCCTAATAGTAATGAGTGTATTGCTTGCAATGACATCTATCCTTGGTGTGACATTGTACTTCACAATCTTTACACCAAATTCCCGAGTGCATTTCATGGGCTGAATTTGCGATAGCTTTCTCTATTCGTTTTTACTGTAATCTATGCCTCTAAGAATAGACTAATGCTAATGTTAATGCTATCAACTACCTCAACATGCAAAGCTACTTCCAGTGCTTCGCGTGGATCAGTGTATGTCTTATGTGACAGTGCTCTTCTGAATGGTGTAATCAATCCTCCAACGAACCATTGTGCATGTTGGCTGGCATGAATATCATAAGAAAGCTTAGATAGAAGTGTCTTAAAGCGGGCATCATACTCACGTACACTCTCAGTGGTGCCCTGCTTGATATCTTTGAGCGCGCTACTGATACTTTTCTGCTCAAATTCTAGGATATAGAACTCTTTTAAGAAAGCATCCTTCAACGTTGCATAATCCATGCAAGTTTGATCAGGGTCAAACTTCCTATACCAGTTGTGTGCTCGTCCCTATAAGGTAGTAGCGAATTGACTTTCCTTGCACTTAGCGAGATCGTGATCCCTTTCATGTGCCATAAGATTTCACACATGTGCACATGCTCAACATATGCCTCTATACTCTAGAAGATGAAGAGACATCTCCATATAAATGTTTTGTGGTTGTTGCGGACCTTGACCACCTGATCCAGAACCTCATGTGTTTCCTCTACCTCCAAAACCACCAGATCCACCAGGAACTAGAACCACTTATACCTCATGACCCTCCACCAGAAGTATGGCTAGAATAAGACCTGCAGATGTACTCCCGTGTGCTCGATATGAGTAGTACTATACTAAACCTCTACAATCTATGAGGTAGTTCCATTTCCAAAGGTGAACCTAACATTATGTGCACTTAAGTTCTGTGCGGATGATGTGCCTGAAAACACATCTCCAAATAACATTGAAGTCGTCTATCCTGCCATTGATGTACTTGCTCTCTTACTTCCCAAACTTGCTTGTTGATTACTGGTCGTACTAGATACTGAAAAACCAAGCACAAAGGCTAGGTCACTAGGTGGATTAAGATGTGCGCCAACAGCCCAAGTAGTCTCTGTTGGCATATGAAACGCATTGCAAAGCGATGTTCTAGAACAAGCTACAACCCAACACACTTTTGAAAAAAGTGACTAATTTTTTGTTTTGTTTAAGTTACAAAGAAGGTTACAAGGGTGCTTACTTAAACAAAACAAAAATTAGTCACTTTTTTCAAGTTAAGTGTTGGGGTAGCGTGTTCTTAGAACGTCGTTTTAAAAGAGGCGTTTCACTTCGATCGTCGAGCCGTGCGTTCAAAGCTTGGACCACCTAGAAAACATGAAGACATGAAATTTTTAACCTAGTGCAAACTTGTTCTTTAAATCTAGAAAACCACACTAGCTGATATTTGGGTAATTTTAGAAAACTTAGAAAATTGAAACAAACCAAAATGATGAACTAACTCTCGCCTTGGTCTATGCAGGAGGCACGAACTAGATGAGGGGTCTTTTCATATAGACCTAGGTATACCACCGCCAGATCAGGGAGTAGTGGCCATTCTTCTTCAAATTTTACATACGCTTTAGGATGTCAATGCGCTTATACGCTAAGGGTCCACAGGAGGATGATTTGTTAGATATGATATAGAGCCATCAGTTGAGGCTAGGGCATCTCCATGATACTGTTGATGAGCATGGGCGAGAGAACTTCCGCGTGGAGTTGTTTAGGGCAGAGTCACCACAAAGAGGGCATGGAGATAGGATTTCAGGACATCGGGATGAATCTCTAACCCAGCAGAGAGGGAGGATCACGCAGAGAGACCTAGGGATCATCATTCATCGGTGTGAGACCATATCAGGGAGATCCTAAAGCTACAACCATCTCATTATTTGGAGATACAAGAGGTTTTCAGGCAGAGGCCTGGTTGGTGAGCTTGAGTGGATGCTTCAAGCTCTGCCCTTATACTAGCAACACGAAAGATCATGTTGCGATCCATCTTCTAAGGGATGGAGTAGGAGTCTAGTGGAGGACCGAGGAGCAAAAGCTCCATGTTGACTCAAAGACAGTTACCTAGGAGCTTTTTGAGGAGCGTTTCAGAGCAAGTATTTTCCCGGAGGTTCATTTAGCGGCGGATAACGAGTTTTCATGACCTCCATGCAGGCATGACATATGTGATGCGAGCAGTATGAGAGTCAATTTATAGATCTACTATAGTATGTCGACTATATGCAGGATGAGCATGTATGGATTCACAAGTTCATCCGGGGCTGAATTTGGATTTGGGTGGTTGCACGCATTCACCGCCTACGATAGACATTAGCAGAGGCCATGGAGAAGGCCTATATTGCAAAGGAGACACGGGGTTTGATGCGCATAAGCTAGAGACAATGTTGAGCTGCATCCAATAGATGCATGATATTAGATCGAGGGGGTAAGTTCCTCCTCCTCGTGGCGAGACAAAGTTTGGGATAGTTTTCCTTGAGCCCCCAGCATGCCACCTCAAAGAACAACAAATGACGGACACCCGCCCACCTTACAGACCTCCTCAGAGATTTGATGCATAGAGGGGATGGAGTATGGGGCCTCCTCCTAGAGGTCCCATCAGGACATATGGTGCACAAAGAGCTCAGTCAGTAGGAGCTCATCAGCAGAGACCTCGGCAATCCATGCGGGTCGTCCAGGATCCACAACACAAACATCTAGAGTAGCAGTCAGAGCCGCATCCCACTAGAGAGGACCAAGCAGCTGTTATGGTTGTGGTGTTGTTGGACACCATTGGAGAGAGTGCCCACAAAACCCTAACAACAAGGGTAAGACACAAATATAAGAGCCTACTGTTGGAGATGTGGCACGTAGTCATCGGATCTATGCAATGTCAAGAACCTGGTGAGCACAGAGTACCATGATAGAGAGGCGAAGTAGTATTGGTGGTGTTTTTGCCTCTATATTATTTGATTCTGGTTCCTTTGATTCTTTTATTGCACCATCCTTAGTAGAGCTTTGTAGGATGGTGGGTTAGACGATTTAGAGGTTGTAGTTGGGACGTTGAGATGGCTTCGGAGCCAAAATTTCTATAGACTCCTTAGTTAAGGAGTGTGTAATGGATTTGGGACCTTCGCCACTACTTCGGATCTTCAAATCCTTCCTTTGGATTCCTATGGTGTCATCTTGGGCATGGACTGTTTTGCTACACACAAAGCTAGAGTGGATTGTTACCATAAGACTATTGCTTTATACGAGATGATCTAGGAGTGGAGTTGAGTGATAGAAGGGGTTAGGAGACCCATTTCCATTCACGCCATCTCTGCTATGCGGCTTAAGCGGTGTGTGTGTGATGGGGGTTGTCGGATGTATGTTATTACGGTTAGTGATAGATCGAGAGGATGAGTCCAGTGGACCATCCCTTAATGACCATCCCATCTTGAGAGATTTTGTTGATGTTTTTCCGGGGAGCTATTTGGGTTACCTCCCCACGTGAGATAGATTTTCATATAGATTTGGTTCCGGGGGCAGAGCCTATCTCACGAGCACCTTATCGATGACCACCCCCGAGCTATGTGAGCTCAAGTTGCGAGCTTGAGGGCCTTAGAGAAAGGCCTAATCATCCTAGTGTATCCCCTTGGGGGCACCACCTGAGGTGATTTTGTGAAGAAGAAGGAAGATGAATCTGTGGTTGTGTATTGATTACCACCTGAACAAAGTAACGATCAAGAATCGTTACCCCCTTCCACGCATTGATGACTTGTTTGATTAGATGAAGGGGGCCATAGTTTTCTCCAAGATAGATTTGAAGTCAAGGTATCATCGGTGAGGATTGCGAGAGCGTAGATATTCATAAGACCGCCTTCCATACGAGATATGGCCACTACGAGTTCACAGTGGTACCTTTTGGTCTGACGAATGCCCCCGCAGTATTCATGAGCTTGATGAATGGGGTATTCAGGACTTTTCTAGATCACTTCGTGCTCATTTTCCTTGATGACATTCTGATTTACTCACGTATGCGTGAGGAGCACGAGGAGCACCTTCGTCAGGTTCTTTAGTGTCTTCATGAGCAACATCTTTACGGGAACCTGGAGAAGTGTGCATTCTTTCAGAACAGAGGTGTAGTATTTGGGCCACATCATTTCGAGGAAGGTATCATAGTCGATCCTTCCAAGATTCGAGCTATCATGGATTGGCCGGCACCCATTAGTGTGACCAAGGTGCGCAGCTTCATGGGTTTAGTAGGCGGGATATTTGTTAGGACTTTTCTCATATTACACACCCATCACTTCCCTTCAACGGAAAGGGAAGAAGTTTGTTTGGTCAGATAGATGTGAGAAGGCCTTCAGAACACTGAAGGAATGCCTTACGACGATGCCTATTCTTATAGTAACAGATCCTCAGGTGATTTCTACATTTGCACAGATGCTTCTTTGGTAGGACTTGGAGGTGTGTTGATGCAGGAGGGAGAGTAGTTGCTTTTGAGTCTCGCAAACTCAAGGATTATGAGCTCAATTATCCGACTCATGATCTTGAGCTTACAGTAGTTGTGCACGCCTTAGTGTGGTGGAGACATTTTCTTCTTGGCAGAGAGATTTACACTCAAGACTGATCACTTGAGTCTTCGCCACCTCTTCACGTAGCCCAATCTCAATGCTCATCAGTGGCATTGGATGGAGTTGCTTTGTGAGTATGATATGGAGATAGAACATGTGAAGGGGAAGGAGAATGTGGTTGTAGACACTTTGAGAAAATGGAGGCATGTGGCTATGGCTACTTCAATGGGTACATATTTGCGGAGCATGATTTTGTAAGCACTTCCTCATGATAGCTTATACCTTACAGCCAGAGCAGAGATTGAGTCTTAGAGGCCCCTTGAGGGGAGATTTGATGGATTTTCATTAGAGGTAGATGGCCTTCTCAAACACAAAGGTCGGATATATGTTCCTAGAGATGGAGACTTGAGACAGGAAATTTTGACAGAGGCTCATCGTGCACCTTATTCAGCCCATCCGGGGTGAAGAAGATGCATGCCACTTTGAGATAGTTGTACCATTAGAGAGGACTTCAGAGAGATGTGGCTCAGTTTGTGTCACGTTATTTAGAGTGTTAGAGGGTGAAGGCCAAGCATCAGCATCCAGTGGCCTTCTCTTTCCTCATGCTATACCGGAGTGGAAGTGGGACACCATTTCCATGGACTTCATAGTTGGGTTACCGACGTCAAGATATCACCACGACACCATCATGGTCACGGTGGATAAATTGATGAAAGTGGCTCATTTTTCTCCGGTGAAGACCACCTACACAGCTAGTGCAGTGGCATGGGTCTATCTTGATGAGATTGTCAGATTACATGGGATTCCATAGAAGATCATTTGTGACCGTGATCCCTTGTACACTTCCCATTTCTGGACCACCATGCAGCATGCTCTCGGGATGAGGATCAATTTCAACACAACATATCACCCTGAGACAGATGGATAGACTAAGTGGGTGAATCAGATCCTGGAGGACATGCTTAGGATGTACGTGATGGATCACCAGTTGAGATGGGAGGAGTATATGTATTTAGTGGAGTTTTCCTATAATAATAGTTTTCAGAGTTCGATAGGCATGACTCCTTTTCAGGCATTATATGGCAGAGAGTGCAGGACACCTCTTAGTTGGGACAAATTAGAGGACATGGTTTCTCTTGGGCCAACATTACTTCAGGATATGGAGCAACAGGTTACATTGATCAGACAAAGATTGTAGGAGGCGTAGGATAGGCAGAAGAAGTATGCGGACAAGCATAGGACAGATCGTAGTTTTGAGGTGGGCACGAAGGTGTTTCTTCATGTGTTAGACCGCATAAGAGCCCTATCCATTATGGAAAAGGTTCTAAGCTTGCTCCTAGGTTTGTGGGTCCCTTTGAGATCTTGGAGTGCATCGATCCCTTGGCCTATCGTCTAGCATTGCCACCTAGCTTGTCTCACGTCCATGATGTGTTTCACATTTCTGTGCTTAGGAGATATATTTCTTATCCTTCTCACGTGCTAGATTGGACTACATTGCAGTGCCAGGATCGGGGTAGGTGATGGTGGAGCCCATATGCATTATAGAGCGCAGACCCTGGGCCTTCATGGTAGAGAGATTGACCAAGTTTGGGTCCAGTGGGATAGATATGATGAGACTGCAACTACATGGGAGGATGTTACTTTACTACGAGTGTAGTTTCCACACATGTTCCAGTGACTTCTAGGAGGAAGTCAAGTCTAAGGGGAGGGGATGTAGTGCCACTTCCCTTCGACACCTTTTGCTTTGATTTTGTTACTATCGACTACACTTATGGACATGGTTGTAGCTTTTTGATTCAACATGATATTAGATGTTAGATATACTAGACAGTTGATGATTCGATTCATATATGATGCATGTGGATTATTAGAGACTTTTGATTTGATATTGATATGTTGTGGACATGGTTATTTATATATCTATTTCTGACATGCGATATACTTTCGTCATATGAGTAGGCTTTGGTAATTGAATTAATGTTGTGATCATTTTGACATGGATGAAATGTTGGAATAGAAATGTTGCTAGAAATTTGTAAGTGATATCATATTTGCATAGATGATATTAATTCATATATAGATGATTTTAGATTTATATCGCATATTTTGGCATGGATGTTTTAATGTGGCCACGAGGCCGAAGGAGGTATTCTCTATTTTGCAGGTATATTATATTCACAACAACATCGGGGGATTGGAGACCAACCACATTGGAATTCTGAGATGAATTCAACTAGGGTCACCATGGCAACATGTAATTGTGTGTGTGTTAGAATTATTTGGTTAGGGGAAAATTGTGACCAAGGGGTCATGTGTTGTTTTATTTTAATTTCTTTTTTATTAATGTTAGTATGTGTTTCTTTTAGTGATGTAATTTACTTGTTTTAATTATTTAGATTGTGATGTATGTATTTTACCCTTTATTATTCATGGGTTGTAGTGTCTTAATTAAGCTAATTTAAATTTGTCCTAAACTAATTAAAGATGTGACCAAAAAGGAGTTCATTTATTAGACTTGATTTACTCTTGGATTTTGTGTTGAGTGTTGTATGCTTGAGTCTTGAGTGTAGTACACTCTACCCTTCATGGGAAACTCGAATTTGGCCTTAGAGGCCAAATTTGGAAGCTTGTGGGACAAGTCAAACTTGTCCCACACCTCTTAAATGTCTATGCCAACCCTACCTATGGGTTGGGGGGTCAAAATTAGGCCCTATTAGGTGTTTTGGGAAGATAAAAAGGTGAAATGTTAATTACACTTTCTTTCAAATATTTAATTTTGTCCTTAGGGGGAGTGGGCTTAGATGGAGTGTGTAAGTTTCTTGTCATTCCTTCAACCACTTATTAATTGTGCATTGGAATATGAGGTTGACAAGTGATGTGGAGTGGAGAGGAAATGAGGTGGCATCCTACTTGGAGCCACATCATCCTCCTCTCTCCTTTTTCTATTTATTGAAATCATTTTGCTTGTTTGGGGGTTACTTGATCATTTTAGTCTCTTGAAATTTTGGAGAGTTAGAGGATTTTGGAGAGAGCTTGTGGATTGTTGGAGCTTTGTGGATGCTTGCTTGGTTTTGGAGGAGCTTGGAACTTCATTCTTGGAACAAGCTCTACCATGGAGAGGTAGGAGCTTCACCTTAGTTTAAATTATGTTCTTTTATTTTTTTGTGTTCATATGTTTGTGTTGTGTGTTGTTTCCTTTTGGAATGTTGTTGGGTATGGGTAGATTGCCTAAGTTTGGAGTAGGAGGAGACTATGGGGAGTTTTCTTGTAGGGAGGCATAAGAGTTTTCTTTCTTGTGGAGGGATTTTGGGTTGGGTGTCCCACCTTGTATGAAGGATGCTTGCATTTCTTCTTGTTCTTGTTATGAGGGAGGCATAAGAGATTGAGGGAGGCATAAGAGTATATGGAGGTATAAGGGGTACTTGAGGGAGGCATAAGAGTTTGTAGGGGATTTGAGACATACATTGGAGGCTTTAAGGTGGACACCCATTCCCATTGGGAGGCATAAGTGGCCTCCCATAGGTCTTGCTCTTTTGGCTTTCTTGATAAGCCTTGTTATATTGTTGTTTTGTTGATTCTTCTTGCTTGTGTTGTTGTTGTGTTTGAATGTGTATGGAATGGATTGTGTGAAAACTACTTTGTTTAGTATTTTGGAAGCTTGTAGTTGCCATGAGTTGAATCATTTCCCATTGTGATGTGGTTGGGGCTCGGGGCCAATGGAGAGGATGGCTTCTCCTCTTCATTGGATGTCTTGGTTGGGTGGAGAGCATTGCCTCTCCCCCATTTTGTTGTGAATCAAACAAATCATGATGGAGCCTTCTTGTTGGTGTTGAGGAGCTTGGAAGTTTGTTGGGGTCCTTGAAGAGTTTCCTTCTTGAGAGAAGCCTTTTTGTTTCCCACTCAAAGTGGAAGATTGTAAATTTGGTCATGTTTTAAAAGAAATATTGAAATACAAGTTGTATGAATATTTGAAGAAGTTCATTGTAGGATTGTAAAGAAAGAAATTTCCTTCTCATTAGAATGTAATAGGGAAAGAGAAAGAATCAAAATGAAAATCTTATGTAAGAGTTTAGTTGAAATTGTATGAAAAAAAAAAAGAAAGTTACTTTCATTGTGGCATTGTATTATTGTATAAGAAAAAGAAGAAAGATTTGTATTGTGGAGATTGTTTGAGAAATAGAAAAGAAAGTAAATCTTTTATTTGGAACCTTGGTTGTATTGGGGAAAAGTAATTTTTGGTGTTAAATGATTTGAGCCATTGCAATAGAAAAATGAAGTTATTATAGCTATTTTGAACATACATATGTTGTAGTTAAAATGGGAACAAGAGAACAAATTTGAATGTATGTTTATTGTAGTGAAATGATAGAGAGATCAAGTTGAATATATATTGTATTTAGAAATGTTGATTGTTTTATAGCAAGAAAATGAAAATGTATAAGTAGGCTTAGTTTTCTTTTGCCCATGGAAATAGAAGGAAAATTTAGTGAACAAATGGAATAAATCTAGTAGTTAGTATTAGTTTTAAAATGCTTGTAAATGAGTAATTCTAACTAAGAAATGATCAAATGGATTTAAATCTCAAAATTGGAACTCTATAGGTTTAGAATTAAGCTCAGAATGCAATTTAACACATTTTAGTAACTTTTAGCTTTTGGGAATTCACGGGTTTTAGGTTCTGTTTTCTCAGAATAGGACCACCGCCCTGTGCAGAGTGGCGGTCACGTAACCGCCACTCAGGCTTAGGCGGCGGTCTCAAATCACCTCTCAGTAGGGCGACGGTCCAGGGTTTGTCACCCAGGTAAGGTGGCGGTCTCACAACCGCCGCTTAGTAGGGCGGCGGTCCGTGGTTTGTCACCAGCAGCGAAGGCAGTAGTCCCGGGACCGCCGATCTGCTCTCGGTGGATGGTTCTGTCACTTATGATAGAACTCCACGGATCGCCTTGTGTGTGATGAATTTTAACTAGTTCCCTTTAATTTCTAAGTTGTAAAATTTATGTGATAACTACCAGCAAGTAAAATAATGATTAATCCTATGGATTTGAACAATAAAACATACAAATGGTGGATCTAAAACATTCTTTCATTTATAACAATGGGGTAGGGTTTGCCCCAAATTTGAAACCCAATATACAAATAATTTGAAAACAAAACCAGATTGGTAGAGGAAATCCCTCCCAATCCTTGAATGAAATAGATTACATGAATAAAACTAAAACTAAACTAAGCCTAGACTAAATCTCCATGTAGACTCCTCCATGGCTCTTCCTTCTTTTGCTCTCATGGCTTCCTCCTCTCCAACCTGCAAATTTAACAAAAAGGAAATAGACCAAATGAGAAGAATAGAATGAGAAAAGGTTTTAATAGAATTTCTTAAGGATTTTAGGGCTAAGTTTGGAACCCTAGGATCTAGTGGCCAAGATGGATTTGATCTAAGGGTGGGGATTTCACCCTACTTTTCTTAGGTAGAAATGTATTTTAAATATTTAATTTAAAATCCCTTAAGGTATGTGTAGATGGTGAGTGGGGCCATATAATTGCTTAGGGGTGTAATGTCCTTCTTAATCCTTAGTATGTTGTAGGAATTTTTAATAAAAGGACTTTTAATCTATTAGGATAATGAAACTAGAGTAATTAACATAAGGTTAACCTTGTTAGGATGGAACATTATTTAAAGAGAAGAAAATATTTAATTAAGTAAATTAATCCTTATTACCTTCCTATGGAATAATTGATTAATGGACCCTAGGGATAATTTTGAAAGCATGTAACTTTTAACTAGACCTGGTTCTTCAATCATAAAGCTGAGTTAGTAGTATAAGTTAAGTTAATGAACCCTAAAGGTTAAGCACCCTTGTAACCTTCTTTGTAACTTAAACAAAAAAATTAAGTCACTTTTTTCATGTTAAGTGTTGGGTTGTAGCGTGTTCTTAGAACGTCATTTTAGCGGGTGTTTCAAAGCGACTTGTGTGAGGCCAAGGGGGATCTATGTCATGCTTTCCAAGATGGGGAGTTCACGATGGTATGTCTCCACATCTTTTACTCAAGCTTTAAATCCTTCACGATCCATCTCTCTCCTCAACACCATACTTTCTGCAATGGCACATTGCTTCTCTATCTCTCCTCTCGCGCACCTCATTATACTTAAGTCGCCTTTCCTCTCTCTATCTTGCCGGTGGAATGCCTTGCAAGATATGTTCCTTTAGGATACTGCAAAACTAGAATTTGGCTACCTCGAGGAAAGAATACGTCGAAATCGAATATTACTGAGAATATAACTATTTAGAACACCACGAAACCACATATCCACAACGTGAGTCCAGATCAGTCAACATCATAAAGGGCACGAAATTCTTCTTGTGTCCAGACATAAGTGCGATACCTCTAATTTTGCTTAGATGCATATGCACTCGGCCGCTCGTATAATTCTATTGGAAAGATGGTGAAAAAGCTCCCATATAAGTTGTCATATAGATTCTATTCTACCCAAGTGCATGTGTTAAACTCAAATCCACTTTCCGAACCGCCGTGCATATTCTTCCTCCAGATCGCATATCCACTCCTCAATACTTGCTAGAGTTAATTGTTATTTCTTCATTGCATGAACCATCACGAAAGTAACCGAAAAAGAGGTCCCGACAATGGAACCAATGATGCACCTAGAATTACCGGATAACACCCTAGTCGCCGGCTGGCACATCACTCGGCCCTAGATCGAACTCTCACCCAAAGCACACAAAGGTACTAGGTCCTCTTTAGGGTTGTTGTAGCGAGGATGTTAGCGTGTCGAAGGAATAAACATATAGATCCATAACTAATCCACCATTCCACAATGATACATACTCTATTCATATTTATGAAAGAACAAGTTTAAACAATAATCATGATTGAATCAAGGACATACATTACTTGATTTCACATAGAATAACACTTAGATTCAGCCAATGACTTCCATCTATTAATAAACACAAAAGCTCCTTACAATAATGGAATTCTATACCAATGCATGTATGGATCTGATATAGTAATCCCATCGTATACCTCTCTATCTATATATCTATGTGATTCGCATCATATATATAGGGTGGGGACTTGCCCTTCACCGCTTCTCTATTCCAAAAATAGGCCGCATGCTATTAATAGCCACATGTCATTTACAGGCATAGCCACACATGCAAGTGTGTTATCTATAGACCTCTTGTAGTTAACTGAAGTGACAATCCTATTCTTATCTTGCCTCCATGCAAAACAAGCTTCGATATGATCCTCTAAAGATAGACAATGTGTGGCGCGCACGTCCCTGCATCATTGGTGTGTTCCACACGCCATCTTCTAAAAATAGGTCTTCATGCTCAAAATAGGCTAAGTCCCGAATGTTGAACTTGCCCTCTACGCGTGTGTTATTTCTATCCATTCATGCCCTTAGACACAAGTCTGCTTTCCCGCATGAACTTCTTGTGTGAGTTCTGTCAAGTGTTCTTTGATCAACAATGTGTGAAAAGCTTAGTGCTTCGCAACATGAAAATACTGTATTACACAAACTTGGAAAATATGGAATTCCACGGAGTTGGTTAATTTTGTGCAACAAAACATGTAGTCCACTCATGAGAAGTCATGATGCAAGGAAAAGTGTCGCAAGACACCACGCAACAAAAAGTAAGCAAGTTTAAATGTGACTAAGGTTAGAAACCGTGGAACAAGAATTATGTGTTCTATGGGTTCTTAAGGAACAAAGGGACACTGTCTCAAGTCTAAAAGTCATGAAGCGAATGAGTGGAGCATCGCAACATATGGAGAAAGAAAATTAAATGTGGAATACATTAAGGTCGTGGGTCATCAAAAGAAAACAAATCATGCATCATGAAAAGTTGGCTTTCACCATTGGAGCCTTCATTCATTGTGCCCAAAATCACCCAGATTTTCTCAAGTTACTCCCGACATCAATTTCTTCCAGAAATCTTTCATAAACTACCTTAGATCACTTCATTTCTTTCCAAAATAACTCCTAGATGGTTTGAAACTTCCTTGTAAGCTTTTGGAGGGTGTTTACCAGTTACAAAATGGCCAAAAATGGTCCTTTCTAGGCCTCTCCTGGGAGCAATTGTATTTCTTTAAATCTCAATGAATTCATCAATCACCTTGGGCATATATTCTTACACATTTAAACACACTTAAAAATATTGTTAGCATGTTCCTCTGAGCCAGAATGAGGGTGAAGCGAGGACAAGTTTCTTAGAGGAAGACTTCGAGAGGAAATTTTCAAGTGGGGGCTTAGTTGTCATGGCCAAAATTTTCAAATTTGCATGCTAGACATTTAACATGACAACAAGGTGTTATAAAATTACTTGATGCATATCTAATAGCCTTTGAGGTTGAGAATTGTTTGATTTAAGTGGCAAGATAACCCCTAAATTGTCAATGCCTATTTTTCTGGACTACCTCAAAGTACCCTAGCCTTCTTTTACTCCCATTCTTTAGCCAAATGCTTCATCTTCTGCCTTCACTTCCTATTCTACCCAAAAACAACATCATGATGATGACTTTAGAGCCCCAATTAGAAACTTGTATAATGAAATTGTCTCTCTGAAGAGCAATAAGCTTAATAACCTAGAAGTTACCCAAGTTTTAACGGGGGCAATATTCAGGTCAAACTTTTAATTAGGGTCATCAACCACAAAAAACCAATATCCAAATAAGAGATATGAAAAAAATAAGCAAATTGATATATTAATGTTGGTTGCTCAAACGTGCACTGTGTCACGGATCTCGAAAGGGCCAAGGTGTCTAAGACCACAATGGAACCATCCCCAAGTTATGGGACGTTGTGCGCTTGGGACGGATCTCCAGAGAAGGCCGGTTCCTTTATCTATTTCTACTGCTACTGCTATCTGCTAGTCTTTGAAAGGGGAAACTAAGCTAAGAATGCCAAGGACCAAGGAAAGAAGGATAACATGAAGTAAACTACACTAAAATGCGATACCAATTTAAAAGAGGGATGAACACTATCATTCGAGCAAGAATGACATGGAATGTGTGAAAGGAGGCTAGGCACAAATAGACAAAGCAAAACACGCATTCACAAAATCACTCTCATGGAACACAACCAAATATGGAACTGTAGGGGACTTGAAGTAGCAACAATACACAATGCAAGAGACTAGGAAAGAAGAAGGAATAAAAACACATTAGGATAGAGAATAGTCACAGAATGATGCTTTTATTACTTCCAAAAATACTGAATCTATTCTGATGATAAGGAGGCCAATATCCACATGCAAGAGCCAAACGTGGAGGTTTACAACTCAAAATACAAAAATGTGGAGTCCTTAGCAACATGCGTAAGGATCTAGAGTGTCCAACCATTTACAATGAGCCCTGACCCTGTCTTTTATAGATTCAACACAAAGGGAAGAAGAGAGAGAGAGAAGCAGGAAAAACTAATTTGAAGCTCAACCACCATCGTTAATGCCTCCAAAGCAAATTCGGCCCAAATCTATTATCCGCATTAATTACTTGTTCGGCATCTCGAAGGAGGATGAACGAGCGGATCGAATTGAATCAAATCTAGTGGTTGAAGAAATTTGATTCTACTTTAATGACCTGATATATGTTTATTCATTTCCTCCCCACCTAACTTCTCCACAAATAAAGATTCAGATCTTCAAGGCATAGATGATTCCGAGATCTTTCCAATGAGTGTCGATTTTGAATTTAGAGCCCCGAGTTGAAAGATATTCCCATTTTAAATTTGAATTATGGGCACGTGATATTTTAAAGAGTTTGTCGTACCAGGTCCACATGGCAGCTTTGCGCTCGTTTGAGATTTGAATCCTTCCTTCGCTCTTGGAATAATGCCCATGTGACACGTGACGGCGTTCGCAGAGTTTCCCTATTTCTTTGTATTCTTCCCGAGTCTTTTCCACGGGCGGAGGCACTGTATCCGACCCAAGACACGTGGAGGCTAGGTGCTTGTTTGGAAGCCCGCCCCAAATTTGATCCTTGAAATAGTGTCGTGCTGACACTTGGCGCCCTCCACTAGCCTGCCTCTGCATGACTATTCAACCCGACTCTGTCCCCTTTTTGGACTTTGGGACACGTGGAAGGCCCGCGCTTCTTTGGGGACTACCTCTAGACTTTCCTTTTGACATTGCATCGTTGAGACACTTGGCACCCTCCGCTGAGTTGAAGACTTTTCAATCAGCCGGTGCAAATTTTGGGGCTCTTGGACGCATGGAAGCTTGGCGCTCATTTGGGTGTCCCTTTGGATTTAACTTTGGAAGTGTGCCGAGCTAGCTAGAAAGAAGGTGAATGTGCGGAGTGTGGGCATAAGGGAGAAGTGGAAGAAAGAGGCGAAGAGGGGCGCATGCTAGAGGAAGGCATACTTGCAGAAGGAAAGTATGAAGACAAGACATGGGCATTCAACTAAAGGAAGGCGCATGGAGGAAGAAAGAGAAGAGGACATGTGAAAGAACTGAGTCTGGGTAAGCGCACAGAGGAATGCCAAGGACTTAGCTGAATGGAAGGTAAGTTCTGTAGAGGTGCATGCAAGGAGTGCATGACGGGATAGGAGAGAAAGTGGGCACGTAAGGGAAAATAGAAGGAGAGAAGAATGCGAAGGGGAGCGGGGAAGGTGCACAAGGGCTCGTGAGAGGGACTACAATTGTGCCATGTGTTTAAAAGAACAATCTTGAGTGCGCGACATGAAATGTGAAACATCGAGTCGGGATGAAAATATAAGTTATCCAGATAACTAGGAGAGTTATTTGGATATAATTACAAGGCCAAAATCCACATCTACCTCTTCAAAATCTTGTTCCTAGACAATCACATTCTACCACCAACTCAAGCGAGGAGCTTGTTCGTCTGCAAAACAATGTAATACGGGAAGTTAAATGGTGTTTTCCATGCAATCAACCACATAATCAAAATACTTATACAAATAGTGTGTAAGTCTAGACTCTCATGGTACAAAATTATTTCAATCAACAAGAATATTTGATGGAAATGGAAAGTACAACATAAAAAAGTAGCACAAGAGGTGCCTCAAGCTAAGCTTCATTTTTTTGGGTTTGATGATTTTTGTGTGGTTAACCAAGATGTGGACAATTTGAGTAGGCAACAACTCCATGTGACGGATCGCACAATGTCAAAGAAGAAGCGATTGAAATGGATATCCCATCCTCTTCATTGTAAAATTGTCATTTTAAGGACAAACAACTCGTGGACTTACATAGAAATATGGCTTCATTAGTAATTTGTAGAACGTAGAAAACCCACAAAGCACTTCGGTCTCAAAAACAAGGAAACTTTGTTAACCATTTACTTTTGATACCCTACATTGTTTATCCATAGTCCTCACACTCAAAATATTAAAATATTTCATTATCCTATAAATTATGACCTCACCCTTGTAAAATCACATTTAACACCCCCACCTTTGTAAATCTCATTTACTCACCCTAAACCTCCCTAACCACCTATAACCCATCTTAACCCATTTTAACCCTAACCATCTAACCTCCCACCTCCCTAACATCTTCCCTAACCATTTTAACTCATCCCCATACCCAAATTTACCCATTTGGAAGTGGTTAAAACCACTTCCAAGTGGGTTTCCCCACTTTCCCGGATCATTGGCGATTATTTAAGCAATATCAAACCTCGTAGAATGGATCCTTAGGGACCTGCAACGAAGCTCGGTTTGTTAGAGACTTAGACATCATCACTTTGACCATCTTGATACCTTTAACATCCCCATTGCGTCCTCATAAGCTCTTGAACATTGTAAGGTTCCTACGACATCATTTTCAAGTATTCATTAGCAAAGGTAAGTCTTTGTCTTTTGTTTTCACATTCATCTTGTCAATACATCATATTAGAACTCATATCAAGTCGAAATCATTTATTTTATATCTAATTTTCATTTTATCAAGGAATCGATCTTTTACATAGTAATCACCAACGATTTATCAAAATCACTAGCAATTCTCCTAAATCATTAGCGATCCTTATCATTTTAGCATTTTAATCATATATGTCATCAAATATCAATATGTTTCTGTCTAATCTTCTTGCTTTGAGTTATGGCTCTCTATACATGATTATACTAGGTCAAACACATCCCATCACCAATGTATACGACCTTCTCATCGTCCAACAACCCTTTGTTTGAGAGAAATTCAACATCGGCACGAATTCAACCTTTGTGCCATCACCTTGACACCAGATGTTGAGGACATCGAAGACCAACTCGAAGTCATACAAGAAGAATGGGACATTGTTGAACACTTTTGGTTCGATTACTTTGACGAGTCCAAGATTTTTGCATCCCTTGTTTGGGCCGCCTATCACGCAGAGAAGGATCTCTCTATCCCTTTGGAATTCTAGTCATTCCTTCATTGTCAATTTACTTTCATATCATTATCACTTAATTATAAAACGAGTTGACACCCTTCGAGGAAGCCATTGGTTCTTGGGATCGGCCTTTGTCAAGCAACTCATCATCTCTTTGTCTAAGACCTACCTTGTTTAGTTTTCTTTGCATGCATGTTCTCTCATTATTTGGAAGGAAGGAGCCTTGCATCCATTGTACATCCATTCATCCTAACATTACATTGTCGGTGCAAGTATCGTTAAACCCTCTCATCTTCTAATTTTTAATGCTTTATCATATAATTGACAAACCAAAAATTACCTTAAATGAAGCTCTTGGAAAAGTTATGGACATTGTCTATAAATTTGGAACTAGACCACTAGACTTACTTATATACATTGTAGTAAGATTTGATGGGTACACAACCCCACCCACAGGATCCAAATCGCGGGAAAAATGTACCTGTAATACCAATAACACTAGGCAACCATAGGCATGTACTACTAACCATGGCATGGCCTATCACTATACACAAATCCTAAAGACTAACACACACTAAAGCAACAATTGACATAGGCACAACGAAAACACAGAGCTAGCATTCACGTCCATATCCAGAGGAAATCAATAGTAGGCCTTCGAATAAACCCTTCATTCTCCTTGAGCACTACTCCAAAATGAGAAATAATCCATACACAATTATCGGGGGAATAAAAGGAGGCTTGCTTGCACTTACTCTCTGAAAGTAAAATTTGTTATGCATCAAACCACCATCACTCGCATGACATGTCACTTCCTTCTTTTCATTATAATCTTACAAATATAAAGTTTACGTGATTTACACTTTTATAATTTGTTTGTGTTTTTGATGTATAGGTACAAACATAAACAACTACAAACTAATAATCGTACATGAAATCGATGTGAACACCGAAAGGGATATAGTGAAGAAGAGAAAGCTGGATGAGGAGAAATAAAGGGAAAGTGATCGAAACGCGTGTGTTGTATATTTTTTTCACTTTTAAAAGTTTCCAAAGATCATGATTTTCTTAACCAATTTTAAGTATTCTAAACTCCACAAATTGATTAAATTCTGATTATTATGCATCCATAGAAGTGCGGAAAACTTGGGTAACAAATAAATAATCAGAAAACTGAAAACACTCAGATAACAAACAAGATTGTTTACGGGGTTCGAAAATTCCTACGTCCCCGGGTTCGGATTGAACCGATCCATTAATAATATTGAAATGTAAGTACAATAACTCTTACAAACAACCAATAATGAATCACAACCTACAAATGAGCTGATCAATGTCCCAAGAACTCTGAAAAATAGCAGAAATTGTCCCAAGAACGATCCGTGGCTCCTATAGTGTTTTCACAATGTGATCTCCCTGCAACTGCATTAGAAAAACACCTACAAATGGAGATTTAAAAACATTATATGAAAACAAATCATATATCTGAGATCATCTCTGAATTTTGAACACTTTTCATGTTTACACCAAGTCACTTTTCGGACCAGAAGTGCATTGAAATTCGTGTTTTCCAACTAGCTGTCTTGTAGATCCCTGTTAAAAACTGCATTCAAAGCTTCCAAAAATAGGTTAAAACTCAACAAAAACATCAAATATTACATCTTTGGAATCATCTTAGAATTCCCTACATTTCACCTTTTTACTCCGAGTTCCCATTCTAAGTGCAAGGCCTTCAAAAATGGCATTTTCTGAGAACTGCCTCCTTATCCTCCTCCACAGTCACTGCCCAAGTGCTGTTTAAATAGAATTGAGCATTGTCTCATCTCATCTGAGCTTGTAGCTGAATTGGTTGGGCCGATAAGTCTTTGGGAGTAGAGGTCATGGGTTCAAAACCCAGCAGTCTTCATTTTGATGCGGCCTTTGTTATCTCATATGTGGGAAGATCCCACATCTTCGGCGTGAAAGGTGAGTTTGTGGTTTAAATATAAACGACCCGCCATTTTAAATGTGGCTTAGGCCACACCTGTTCACCTTTTGTTGGCCACCACTTATATTGGTTGAGCTGTGTTTGACTTTGGATTTGTGTTGTTTGAAATGCCCATGATATGGGCCGAGCTATGTGTGTTTGGTTGTTGATTCACCCATACGCGTTGGGATAATAGTTATCCGCCGAGCTATACGGGGAGCTGCGCTATCCATTGAGAACCAAGCTAAAACAAACCCTGCTGTGATAATAAGGGATAATGTGAATCCTGAACAATATAGGCATAAGACCAAACAATGTTGATTTGGATAATATAAATCTCGAACTATGCAAATAATGTGGCTTGGTAATTAACATGGAAGTTAATATCAAAGAATTACAAAGGTAATAAAAATGGAATTCGACCCAAGTAATATAATGACATTCCAAATGAAATATGGCAATAAATACCACTTTTTGACCCTCGATAGGCAAATCAAACTTGTGGTGGCAAGCCACGTGGTGGTTTGAGGACCCACCACATCGGCGATAATATTATCGTCCTCACGGCGGCCGGGCTCCCCTCCGTAATAAAAGTTGAGCCTCTTGTTCTAGCCCGATTTTACGTGTGTCAAAGACCGGAGGTTCTGAAACAACTCAAACAACCTTCATTTTTCCCTTTTCTTCTTTTGCCACGTGTCACATTGCTATTGGTCAATTATTGACATGTTGACCAGAGTTGACTTTCTTGTTGACTAAACTTTGACCGGACATATCTTGAGCTCAGAGTGTCTGTTTTTCACGTTCTTATAGTCATCGGAAAGCTCGTTGAAGGATCTACTGCATTGGCATGGTTTAGGGAAGTTTTAGGAACATTTAACACTAAAATTGATCCCTTGATCAGAAAGGAAGAGGGGTGTAGAAAATGGCGTTTGAGAGTGGAGAAGCGGGCAAGAAATGAAAGAAGAATGGAGGAGACAATGCGAAAATATATGAAATACGAAGAGTATGGAATGTTTGGTAATCGTAAAAAGGATAAAACCCATCTTGTTGTAGTCATTAGTCAAAATGTAGAGGGAGATATATGAGAATGCAAGAAGCGAGATGGAAAATGTTGTCGAGGTGAGTACTTTATTAGTTAGACAAACCAATTAATAAATATTCTTCAAATTGCCCCCATACCATTAATAAATTGTTAAGTATTAATTTATTTTTTCACATAATACGTTGCAGGAAGGCATGATTATACGCCCTTTGATTTGGTCTAGTTTGGATCCACACATGTCCGGGCGTGAAGAGCTTGGGAAAATATTGTTAGGCTTATCCATCTTTTTGTGAGCAATTATAGATGAAAATCAAAGCTTCTTGTAGAAATTCCACGGAGGGGGCGAGAATTAGGGGTTAAACTCGAATAAAGCTTACGATTGCATGGCTATGCATGTGAGTGTTATTTATGTATTTCTTTTAAATTGTTTCTTTTAGTTGTAATCAATTATGGTTCTTTTATTGAATGGAAAAGAATGGAAGCAAAAAGACAAAGAAAACATCAATGCCATCGTTGATGACCAAAATGTCCTTTGACAAACTGATCTCGTACATGCCATTTCTGTAAGCAATTAAAGGCAAGAAACCAGAGATTCTTGTAGAATTTCCACGGGGGGGTCGAACTAGGGGCTAAACTCTAATAAAGCTTATGATGGCTTGACTCTGCCTACGAGTGTTATTTATTTTTGAATTGTTTCTTTTAGGTATAAATGATTTTAGTTCTTTTATTGAACTGAACAGAACAAAAGTGAAAAGATGAACATAACATATGCTCTGTTGCTAATGACCAGAATGTCGATCCCATAATATACTTTGTGACGACGATCTCATACAAGTCGGTCTCGGGCAGATAGAAAGAATCGTAGTGCACGGCTCATAAATGCATGACATGATCGTTTATATAGTCTATGATATGGATGGTGGCAATTACGGTATGTTTTAGAGCCCCAGGCTATTTACCTATAAACACGCCTTTCAATGTAAATATCTAAAATCATTCTGTTGGATACTTGTATTATTTGTATAGAGAGTTTTGTAATTGCCCTTCGTGGGAATATTTTTTCGTCAACCATGTTTTAAAACTCTGGATATATTGTTATTGCATCGAATGGGATACCTTATTTAACGCCTATGGACAACCATATGTCGTGGCATTAGCTATAGGACACTTGCACGCTATCTAAAATCATGTGGCTTGTGAAGGTTTGGATGCCACTTGACTGGATAAGATGAACAACTTGTGAAGGAGATAACAATGACAACAAGAAAGAGCCATCAAAGTGTACCATGGGCAGTGATCACTGCCAAATATATTTCATCAATGCTTCAATGTACATACATGATAGTAGTCATGGATCTTCATAGATGGGGCAAACTAGAAAGAGAAGCGTCTAAAATAGAAAATGAAAAGTAAAAAAATCTCCAACTTGGTTCACATTTTTCAGAGGATTGTGCCCCTTCGATTTGGTCTGGTTTGGCTCCACAGACACTCGGGGCTTGAAGAGCTTCGAAGTAATATTATGGAGGCTTAGTCACCTTTCTACGAGCAAATGTACATGAAAACCAGAGCTTTCTATACAATTTCCACGCGGGGAGGGGGAGCAAGAACCAAGGGCTAAACTCGAATAAAGCTTACGATCGCACGACTCGGCCTATGAGTGTTATTTATTTATTTCTTTTGAATTGTTTCTTTTATGTCTAATTGATTTTGGTTCTTTTATTGAATGGAAGAAAAAGACAGATAAAACTTTTGATCTACCGCCAATGACCTAGGGATGTTTGATCCCACGATGTCCTTTGACGAACCGATCTCGTACATGCCATTTGTACGAGCAATTGTAGATGAAAATCAAAGCTTCTTGTAGAATTTCCATTGAGGGGTGAGAATCGAGGGTAAACTCTAATAAATCTTACGATCACATGGATCTACCTGCGAGTGTTATTTATTTATTTCTTTTGAATCATTTCTTTTAAGTTTAATAGATTTTGGTTCTTTTATTGAAAAAAACAAGAGGAAAGCAAAAAGACATACAAAAGATCCTTGCAGCATTATCGACGACCAAAATATTTGATCCCACGGTTTCTTTTGATAGACCAATATAAGAATCCCAATACAACTCATTAATGACAAGATCGTTTATACGGTCTATCATATGGATGGTGGCAATTACAATATGTTGTTAGAGCCCGGGGTTTCTACTTGTACACACGCATTTTGATGTAAATAGCTTAAATATCTATGTTGCTACCGATGGCTAGAATGTCTGATCCCACGATGCAGGGCAGACGCAGACATGGCTAAGGATTAAATTTGACATCTATTTAAACGTTTTTTTTAATGTTTTTAATGCAAAAACAACCAAATTATTTGTTAACCGTATCAAAGGATGGAAAATTTATAAAAACTAAAAAGAAGAAGAAGAATATATATAAAGTATATATATATATATATATATATATATATAAACAACCAAATTATATAATTTATTATATATATTGAATAAATTAAAAATTTAGATGTGAAACCTAGAAACATATAGCGTGTGACTTTACAATATAGGGTTATTAAACACATTACGAAGTTGTGGATATAAGGGTAGCTAAACTAGCAATCGCGTACGAAGTGTGCGATGAAACGCCCGAAGGAGATGCATCGGAAAAGCTAAATTGGAGGGAGTGAAAAATCGAGGGAGGAGGATGTCTATTCAAAAAGGGTATTAAGGGAGGATAAGTGAAAGTGTGGGGAAAATGCTAGGGGGTAGCAAATAAAAAATCTTCTTTCTTACACCATGCACATATGAAACATATGTCATATGTGTCAAATATTTAAAGGAGAAAATGGAGAGTTGTGTAGTTGGTCAAAACATGGTGCAGAACAAAAGATTGGCCTACATGGTGTTTCTACCGATAGTTCTCACAACTACATCTACAAAATATTATTTCCATTAAGCGTCAATGTTTTCCTATGTCTCACTCTAAACTCCTATTATGGCGCAATCTTGATTCGTGTCCCCTGTGAGGAGTATATACCATGTTTTCACTTGTGCTTACATTTTTCTTTGTTTGCCTTCCAAGCGACTAGTAATACATTGCAGTGAGAAAACATAAAAAATTCCTTCATATATTTGTTTGCACTGTCTTATTCCCAATGCATAGTGCACCAATTACTTGAAGAATGCGGGTTCATGATTTCCCTATGGAAAGAATAGGGACCAAAAAAATAGTATGGGAAAAATTATATAATAACCGAGTAAACTTTCTCATTAGATGCCAAATCTCCACTAAATAAACATAGGGAAAGACATGGCATAATCACAAGCACACAAAAAATATGCACCAACATATATGATTGTGCGGAGAAATTTAAAAAATCGTGTTAGTTTTGGTAAGGGCATTCACTGCAGATTGAAATACACATCATGCTCTTCCCTTCCCATTGCATATGACTATACTTAGGTGG